>JBCFYV010000012.1:56918223-57518223 GCA_039000515.1 Timema cristinae | reverse complement strand
CTCCAAAACATTCTATAGGAACCTATTAAAAAATTTGGCCCATTTCATATAATTTATATAATTGGCATATAATTTTCCAAAAACTTCCATGCGAATATCATTCTAAATAGCTTTTAAGAGTATCAAAATTTCAGAAAATGTATGGGGTGAAAACCACGCCAAATATCTTACTGACGAATTTAATTTTAAGTAATTTTCCAGGTGTAGATCCCTTTAAATAACATCTAGAGGCATCCAATTTTCAAAACTTTTCCTGAGAATGAAACCCTAAATAGCTTTTAGGAGCATCCAAATCTCCAAAATATTCTGCCCAAAAACCTCTCTAAATAGCTTTTAAAGGAGAATAATTTTCAAAATCTTTAGATTACCTTTTTGCTTGGGGGTCTAAGTTCCTCAAAACACACTATTTTTGTTAATTCCCTCCCCCTAAAAAAATAAGGTTCTGCCACCACTGATACTAGGTAGTCAAATTACGTGAATATATCACCTTCTGTAATTTAATTGATATCGAAAAATTAAAGGTAGAAATGAGATTGATAAGTATTCATCAAACATAAATCATATTATTTAAAAGTGAATGTTCTACTCTGGAATTAATTGGATATTTACAAGAGGTGTTGCCATGTGTAGCGTTCTAAAATTATTTTGTTTAGCTATAACCGGTAATCACAGTCTCTAACAGCCCATTTTTGTTTATTAAGAAAAACACTAGATATTATTTAAATTGGAAAACTACACCGGGGCACGGGAATAGAACCAGAAACTTTTGGCTTAGTACGCAAACTCTATAACCAATTAGCTATCAAGGAACCATCCAGTGTCAAGGTCATTATTCACTCGTATTTTAAAAAAGAATCTGTGATGGACGTGAGGAAATCGTCAGCTACATATGAATTATCAATTAAGATCACGAGCTAGTAGATAACCCAGTCATATTCGACTCGGTAGGGATTTATGCTGCAAATAGTACAATAATTACTATTGTACGAATGCGCATATCATGAGGGATTAAATAGACAAACCAACATTAGATGCTAAACTATAATTTTTAAAAGCATTTATTTATCTACCTCATACACACATTTTTTAAATGTTAATCTCATATTATTTTTATTTTTATATTGTAAACATGTATTTTAAGAATGTAATGATTAGTAAAACATTCCTCAATCCTCTAAAGTTATTGTTTTGTATAAAGTTACATAAATAAGTTTTCACAATTTTTACCTTTAAAAGAGTACTAAATAACAAAATAAATGTACTGAAATTATTTTATAAATAAACTGTGTTCTTACCAAGTTTGCCAAAATTGATTATTGTAGTAAAATTGTAAATGCATAATGGCCCTTGATGACTGATCTTAGATTTTATTAAATTGATCTCATGTAAATATCACATGTAACAACATTCCTGTTCAGTTGAACTATTTTCGACTTCTATTTGATAATTTCTCAATTTAAAAAAAATATAATGTCATTTCTTTAATTGAATCCTGTTCACCTATTGGTTTCCTACTTTTAAAATCAAATTGCTTTTGATTAGTTTATAAGTGACTCTTATGAAAATAATTTATGGAATCTTAAGTGCATTATTCGTGTCATATCAATAGTTAATTAATAAATTTGTTTATACTGCATTTTTGCCTTTGTTGACTGTTTCCTAAATTCTAGCAAACTGATAATTTATTAATTGTTATTTGTGTTAAAAGATCTAGTTTGTCACTAACTATTCACAATTCTTGTTTTTGATATAATTCTAAAAAAATCTAATAATTCCATTTTTTTAGGAATCTTGTTCAACTACTGTTTTTTTTTCCTATATTTAATTAAATTGCTCTTGATCAATTTCTAAGTGACACTTAGGTGAATAATGTATGTACTTACATGTGATTAAATTCCTGACACATTAATTTTTAACCGTGAATATTTAATTATTTATTACTTACAACAATTCATATTGTTAATTGACTGCATACACATTTTATGTTTTAACAATCTCCACTTCTATTAAACTCCCCTTTTTTCTTTTTCATTACTTGCTGGTTAATTGACTCTGAAGTGTAACAACTAATTAACCAATTGTCATTTTAACAAGTACGTTCATTATAATTCTCATTATTAATAATATTTGTACTTTCCTACTTGTTCACGTGTTAATTTATTCAGTTATTATCATATAACTATACTCTCAATTTGAATACTTATATTATGAATATAGTTTAAATATGGTTAATATTTTTTCATGAAATCAATTGACTGCTTCATTTGGAGCAGTACTTTACAAAACAAGCTTGACATTTATATAAACCACTCTTTCTTACACATTCATTAATATCTCTTTCTGTACGACACCTTATCTCAGTTAATATCATGTCCACCAAGTGATCTAAGAGTTTCGGGTTTGATTCCTGGAATAGTTGAAAAGTTTATCATTGTTAAAATGTGGGGTTTTCCTTACACAGTGATGAATTAACGACTTAGAAACTAGGTGCTGTGTATGATTTTTTTATTTAATTTAGCTTATAATTCGTGTATTGATATAATCAGTTGGTTCAAAAAGTGTACATGAAATACCTCAAATAAAAAACTCTCTCAATATACCATTATATATATATAACCTTTATATATATATATATATATTACCTATATATATTTTACCTATATATATTTTAAAGTGTTAAAATATAGTTCAAATAGTTTGTTTGACAGCTAAACTTAGCAATTTCCCGCAGCAGAGCTGGTTGCACGCATCAGTGGTAATTAGTGTGCCAGCTTCCTTTCGGCTGTTGCCCGACTCTGAATCTATAAATTGAGAGAAGTGTCAACATAGTTCGTCAAGAGAAAGGGCTGATTTTTTGTTTTAGTGCCGAGTCACTTTCGTGACTCTTAACCTCGTGAAATGATTGATTAATTAATTACCTGTTGAATGAAACCAATTAAATGAGCTGTAAGAGAAATACAAGTGTGAGTAAATTACCCTCGAGTGAAATAATGTTGATGGTGACATATGAAGATGCCCAGGTTTTGGGGTGGGGTAGAATTTTCTTTTCTTAGGATGAGAGTATGGTAATGAAGGATTTTCTTTTCTTGGGATTCGGAGTGAGATGAACGTCCCTCCCCCCTCCATATACACTGCTGTAGCAAGGTTACCCCTGACATGAAAGTGTACCATTTGCGAGCTTAGCACCTTCCTTAAATGTCATTTGAGAAGAGAACTTAAAAAAAAAATACTGACATTAATTTGCTAACAATTTGGGAGTATAACTTCTAGTTTTAAGTTCTAAAGCACTTACGAAAATACGTATGAGACAGAAGAGCAAAATGTTACATATATTTTGCAGTATTGTTCCCACTGTTACTATGCCAGACAGTGGTGAAGGTAGCTAAATCTTCGTGTAACAGACTGTATTAAGGCTCAGAATGAAGAAGAAGAATCTGTCAGTAGCCATGTTTTGTTATCTGTTGAATCTCCCGTATTGAGAACAGTTGTGGGGTTTAAAAGCAAACACTCTTGAGAATGCTCAGTGGGCCGATGACATAGCCCAGGAAATATTATCCAACAGTCGAGTGATAAGTTGAGACTAAGAGCTCGATGTGTATTTGTCTTATAACCTCCTTGCACTCTATTTCTGTTGTAACTGGTGTGTGTGCGCGCGCGTTTCTTCTTCGAGTGTTTGGACAAGAGGTTAGTGGAGTATTATTATTGGTTTGTTTTACTTTATGGAATTAAGTTTAGTTCGTGAGTAAAAAAAAAGTACCATTATATAAAACTACCAGCTTTCAAAATAAATGAGAGAAAGAGCTATTTTCCCTCTACAGTAGCCACCAGATAAACCATTGAAACCTTACAGGAGCCACAAAAGAAAGTTTACAAGCTTGTACACTCCGTTAAAATTGAAAGGTAGAAACTTATTGGCTCACCCCTCACGGTATGCTACTTAAATTATTTCTTGACTGTTGGGAAGGAGTGATGGGGCAGTTCAGGGGTTATGCTTTTTAGTGATCTCCAAACGGTTTAATTAATTGAATTAATTTTACTTTATTGTTCTGATCATGATAAAATCAATTATTCGTTACATATTTAGTTAATTAATTAAGTTTGCTTTCATTAACATACGGGGTGGATTTTTTTTAAATATTAAATATTTAATCATGCAAACTTTATTTTGGCACTGCCACCCACATTGATTTGTTTACATAGTAACATAAAATAAGTCTCCCTCTTTCCAGAATATTCATTACTGTATACAACTAGTTATACATTTATTAATGATTAATTATTATATTCAACACATGTAACGCAAATAACAAATTAACACTAAAGTATTTTTACTGTATTTGTAAAAAGCTGAATTAAAAAAACTTATATAATTTAAGGATCACAGTGCTGATTTAAAATATTTTACATTATTTCCGGGTGGATAAAAAATATTTGATAAAAGCTTATCCATTGAACATATTTTAGTTATAAAAGTGAATTTATTAGTTTCTTCAAAAGCTAATATGACTGTGTATAACATTGTGGGACCATAGTTCGATTCCATACTAAAAATAAAAGTATCACACTGTCAGGAATCGAACCTGGGGTCCTTAGTTTAGTAGACAAATATGCTATTGATTGAGCTAAGCTATTGCATTATCTTTACGTTAAATAAATCTGTAAATCGTGCTCTTGTAGGATTCTTGGTTTAGAAAGCATTATAATAATCATAATAATATAAAATAATAATATAATAATAATAAGGTAACCAATAATCATTTGAGGATTATGATATTTTAAAATATAAGTACGAGTAGTAGTGCAGACTACAAGATCCATAATTTTTTGTTTTAAATTAACTTGGAAGGAGTAATAACTGTTGGTTATTGCAAAACATAAATGTTTAGAAGATGTATGAATGTTAACTGCATTAGAAACCTTCATTATTTTGCTAGTGCATTACTTGATTAAGTGAATTATGTGATCCAACTCTCCTTTTAGACAAGCGCCATTTAACTACTATACGCTATACGCGGACATTCACGGCCAGCTAGCACACAGAGAACGAACTATTTATTAATTATTATGTTACAGTAACAGGAAAAAACTTCACTTTTCTCAAATAATCTTCTTATAGTCAAACATAAATCAATAGGACAAGGAAAGCGTATGTAAAGCAATTGAATATACATTCTTGATTAGAGTTGATACTTTTATTTTCCTCACGGGTGACCTGGTGGTCTAGGTGTAAGGTGTCAGACTTCTGTGCTGGCGGCCGGGGTTCAATCCTCGGTCCTGGCACAGATTTATCTGATTGCCAAACCCTTCCTTCACCTCTTACAAGACAACTTGTGAATGTGGGGAATGCCAGGCCACCACCGTGGTTTGGATTCCACGTTAAACTGTATGTCCTTCATTTCATCTCACAATCACCCTACCATTACACATTAGCGTAAGTGGTATAACCCGAACGGGTAGTAAGACGCGATGCTATAAATATATAATAATAATAATAATATAATAATAATATATATTTTCCTCACCGCGTCCTAGTACCCGTTCTGGTAATACGCCTAAGTACTAATTACTCTAATGGATTAGCATTTGGTAAGGTTGAATTTAGAGGAAGTAAACCCACATTTGAGTGAAGGGAAATTTAAAAACCATTTAGGAAAAACCATACCAGTTCACTCGAGCGAGATTCTAACCTCAATCTCCCCGTCCACATCAGTCTAGCTCAACAGTAAACTAACGCATTAGCTAACTACACCACCGAGGCGGGTCTGAGAGTTGTTGATAATCTCATTGTAGTAAAAAAAATGGTTGATTAAACTTAAAAATAAAGCCCCAAATTAATATAGATTATAGACCAGTGTGATATCTGCTCAAAACACACACAAAATAAAATATTTAATATCTTATTTTGAACAGAATTATAAAGTAAAATAAAAATTCTAAGAAATACGGTAAATAATTTATATTCTTCTGCATCGATAGCTATGCGAACAAACATTTTCTCATATGGTCCATTTTCAGTGATGGATGAAACAGGGTTCTAGTCCTGGCCGGGAATAGTGAGGCACGTTTTCCTAAATTGTTTCTCAAATTACCTCCAAGCAAATGTGGTACATCCTCTTTAATTTGTATCTTTTCATCCTATCCCACAATAATTATTTTAGGCGTGTAGCCCAGATGAGTAAAAAAAACCGTTGAAATAGGTACTATTATGTTACATATAAATATTATCCTATAGTTAACTCTGGACTATATTATCCCCTTCGCGGAAGAATGGAGCTTCACCTTCCGGCTGACCCACAAAATCCATTATAGCTAGTCCTTTCCGTATTTCTAGGGACTCATAGCAAAATACCTGGTTAAACTATTGTTAAAACTTGCCTGGATATAAAAAATACATGATTGAAAAAAAAGCACTGCAATTGCTTATGTGGTTATTAATATCCTAGATAAAACACAAACAACTTCCATACGACACTTTAACAGGGAATTATACCCCAAAACTTAAGTCTATTATGCTACAATTTGCCTGGGTGATATCCTACAGAATATAATTAGCTATAGACTCATTTAGCTGTTCTAGAGATATACACAATTATCTGGCTGGACCTTCACTGAGACTCACAACATAAAATATATCATGTTAAAACATGCTTGGATAAATATTCTAAAATAAACAAACTATATCTCAATCAGTTAAGTAAATCTATATATATATATATATATATATACCAATATCCGGCCGACACTTTACCAGGACTCACACCAAAACATCCGATCATAATTATTATACTAAGAAATGCCTGGATAAATACTCTAGAGAATAAAAAAAACTACCCCACAGTAATTATGTGGTTCCATAAATGTACACAAACAATCGGCTGGTCCTTCACCGGCACTCGCACCAAAACACCTGATTATACACAAATAATGCTAACACCTGTCTGGATATTGGTTCAGTACAAAAGTAAAAACCGCACCGCAATCGGTTAAGTAGTTCCAGAGATCCTATGTTACAGATGTTAAATTTGACCGTATCTTTAAAGGAAAATCAAATCCTAACTTTATGTATACGAAATCCTCCTCTAGCACACAGCTAATTAATAGAAATAAAAGCACCGCAATCGGTTATGAAGTTCAAGGTATCTTGGACTATAGAAAAATATTATTAAAAACCGTTCAGAACTACAATATTTTTTAGTTAAACCTTAAAAATGCAGATATATCATGTAAAGTGTTTTTAGGGTCGTAAACCAAAATATACAATATTTCTTTCTCCTTGATTTTAAATTATCTAAAACTCCTCACTCTGATATTGTATTAATACTTGCCTACAACATGGCCAGTTTTAATGTTTGGATTTCCAGAATTGATCTAGTAGAAAAACAGGTTTGAAAAGAAAAACGAAAAAAAAAATAACATATTTAACACTATACATTAAATTTATTACAAAATTATAATCAACGTAAGTCTAATAAACCATAATTTTTCTCAATCAAAGTATTTATTACAGCTGTTTACTAATATTTATCTTGTGGTCATTATGGTTACATTAAATAAAGTATGGAATCGAACTAAGGTCCCAAAAAGTTATACACAGTAATATTAGCTTTGAAGAAATTAATAAATACTCTTTTATAACTAAAATATGTCCAATGGATAATATTTTATCAAGTATCTTTTTTTATCAACCCGGAAATAATATAAAATATTTTAAATCAGGTTTGGGATCCTTAAATTATACACGGTTTTTAAAACTCAGCTTCTTACAAATAAAGTAAAAATCTTTAAGTGTTAATTTGTTATTTGCGTTACATGTGTGGAATATAATAATTAATCAATAATAAATGTATAACTAGTTATACACAGTAATGAATATTCTGGAAATAGGGAGACTTGCTTTACTTTACAATGTAAACCTAACAATGTGGTAGCAGTGCCAAAATAACGTTTGGCGTGGTTAAATATTTTATAGCTAAAAAAATGCCAGACCGTATGTGAAAGAGAGCAAACATAATTAATTAACTAAGTATGTAACAAATAATTGATTTTATCATGTGCAGACTAATAAAGTAAAAATTAATTTAGTAAATCAAACCATTTGGGCCTAGACATAACCCCTGCCCCATCACTCCTTCCCAGCAGTCAAGAAATAATTTAAGGACTAAGGCCTTTTGGCCTTAGGTGTAGCTAGGTAAACTATTTTGCAATCACGTGTGGAGGCATTGCATACCACGAGAGCTGAACCAATAAGTTGCTACCTTTCAATCTCTACGGAGTGTACATGAGAGCCAGTAATGAGAGTGGTACACCCTTACAGGAGCCATTAATAGAAGCCACAAGCCCTCACAGGAGTCAATAGTGAGTGCTAGAAGCCCTTAAAGGAGCTTATAGTAAAAGCTACAAGCCCTCTATGGAGCCAGTAGGGAGATATACATGCCCTTACAAGAGCCAGTATGGGGATCTACAAGCCCTCACTGGAACCAGTAGGGAGATCTACAAGCCCTTACAAGAACTGGTATGGAGAGATACAAGCTATAACAGGAACTACCAGATAATTTCCAAGTTGAAATTGATAAAGCTAGGTTATTATTCAGTATTATAATACTTGCTACTCCTCTTCTTATTATTACCTGGGGTGAAATCTCACTAATCTCCCGGATCTTAACTCTCTCTCATTATTATAATTACTTGCAGACATTATTTATTACGACACGAGGGAAGGATGAAGAGAAAATGTGGCATAAATGGGAGACCTGGGTGCCTTGGTGCCAGGGGATGGCCCTTATAGAAAAGTATTAGTTCAAGGTTGACTCAATTCAAGGTAGAAGATATGTGGTGTAGGTAGGACTACAGCCCGACCATCACAGATGGAGAGGAGATATTGCAGTTCAATCAATACTATTGTTATTTCTCCTATCTAAGACGCTCACACTTATTTTCATCTATTTATAACTGGCAAATTTACATTCAGACGGCCTTGGGAAGTAATGTATCCACTTGTCCCTGAAAACCCCTCATTTATTCATAAACTGATTGTAATGTAATTCATATCCTCTTCTCAAGTGTTCACTAAACACGTTAAACGTTGAAACTCAATAAAGATGACAACTAACTTTTAAAATAGATTAAACTCTCCAAACTGATATTAGTATACTCCGCCAATCTTTGAAAACTAGTGTGTCGGTTGTCAGCTTGGAGCTGCTAGATTCACGTTTACGCACTCATACACCAAGCCATGTCCCCTTTTATGGACTTGAAATAAATCTGGTAGACTGTTTTAAATTAAGATTACGCTACTTTTATTGTGTGCGATATCAAACTTGTCAATCCAGCCCTAGTTCAAGTACAAACTGACCTTGCGTCCAAACAAATGAGCAGCGCTACGCTCTAATTGAGAGGCAGTATTGCCAAATTTATGGTTTCTTTATCATATATTTAAACAAAATCTTTTATTATTTTTGAGCGAATTTTGTCACTTTTTCCTTACATTTAAAATTATTTTACACCCTTTTCTACTTTTATTTTTATTCATGGCATCCCAAATGTGTCTCACATGATATGTATTAATTATTCTATTCAATATTATGAGATATACAAGGACCAAGAGGAAAAAAACCTCACCTCACCCTATACACATTGACCCTTATTATTGCAGAGGAAAAATTAAACTTAAAATAAAATGTTTTATTAAAGAAATATAAAAACATATACGTTTAGAAACCTCCTCTCTTTTAAATCTTGAAACCATCAGACAAGCTATGTCTGATATCCCAGTAGACTTAATTGCTGATGACTTTGATAAATATTTTAATTATGTAGCCAATTAATCTGAGCCTGGCTCACACGAGCCAAGTACAGTTTTTTATGCTTATACCCACTCCCTGCAATGTGGCAATATAATTCCCTTTGATCTCGCCAAGGCAGTAGAAAACAAGTTCATCCAGGGACGTCACGGAAAATAGAATGGCAATTTTTGTGATGTTAAATACGTGACAGGCTCATTAATTTTTCAGTCTAGATATTTAACCTTCAACAAAATCATTAATTATTCCTTGAAATTTACATGTTAGCTTGTACTCGAGTATGTTTTAGCACCGCGTCTTACTACCCGTTTGAGATTATACGCCTCTGTATTAATGACAATACAGGGGTTATGGATGAATAAGGTTGAGATTTAAGAAAGTGTATCTACATTTGCTTGGAGAGAGAGAGTGGGAACCCATTTAGGGAAAACCACCCTGAGTACACCTGACTGTAATCGAAACAAGTTCTCCCCATCTTCGGCAGTCTAGTCCATTGAGAGAGTGACGCCTTATACCATGCGGTCCCAAAAGTGGTTACTTGAGTATTAGGCCATTTAAAATTAGGGGAACTGTTTGTCAATATCCTCAATACATTATCCTCCATAATCAATAGGTTGTTTCTGATGGACCGATTAGAAAACTGAACTTTCTCTTACCTGAATTTATTCCTCAATCTGGGACAGTATTAGTCCTAGCTTGGCTAATCTACTTCTTTAATTTATCTTAACTTCACATTTGTGTTGTAGCAGGTCTTGCATAACCATCAATTTTAAGATGCAAGTCGATTTTTAAAATCTATAATTGATTCTCTCCATTTTTATATTTATCAACCTTTAATTTTAATATTAGTCATAGTTAACTGTAGTAAGGAGAGAATAAACCACAAATCCAAGGAAAGAAACTTGCGTTGTGTTAGGAAATGAATTGATATTTGGCAAAAAAACAAAACAAAAAAACTTTATGTCAAAAGATTAGATGACATATAAAGTTAAATAATTAAAGTATTATAACATAAAATATATTTTTATTGTAGATAAATTATTCAAAAAGGATGGAAGTTGATAATAATTATTTATCAACTATATTTATTAGCACATTGTGAACTCCGAATCAGTGGTCATTCACCTGTAATCACGGCACAAGAATTCTAAGAAACTATCGAGCATACTGAGAATCCAACCAAACTAGTATATAGAATGTAACGTTCTGGAATTACGGGTCCCTACGTTGTGGCCAATTATGTTGTTCTGATATTTTACTGCCGCGATGGACGCCAATTGAAGAATTATAATAAACACTTATTATTCTTGACATGTTTTTTATTTCTGAATCTGTTTATTTAATGTGAAAATAGATCATGTTGAAATATATACGCGGCCTATTGTTTGAGCGCGGACAGGTGTTGCTGGACGCCAAGTGAGTTCTGTCAGTATTGGACACCAACTAACAACTGCCTTTACGTTGCACCATTCTTTGTATATATCCCTTGCTCATGGAAGCTTCGAGAAGGTTTAGTTTAGAAAAAACAAAATACAAGACAAAAACATCTCGGTCTTACTAGAAGCTTCGAGAGCCGGAAAATGACTCAAGTTACATTTTAAAATCTCTCTTCGAACCTTCGAGAAGAGGAAGTTATTATTTGAAATATATATATTGTCAAACTGACTTGGCTGGTGTCACGTGCGTGACGTCACTGATCAGTGGCTTTTGCCTTCTTAGAAGAAGAAGTGCTTTAAGCGCCATTTAATGTACTACATAATTTAAATGAAATAAGATATGTTTATAAAATTAGGACGATATTATTGTCAATGCTTTCACATACTTTTCAGGGGCAAATCAATTACATTACAAGAAGTTGGACAGTGAAACCTTCTCGGTCATTTATACTCAAGGGAGTTAACAAAATATATTGTGTCGTTTGTTTCTTACTTCCCGGCCTACGTATTTACGCGTAGTTATACATATGAGTAGGGACGAGGGAGGTTGAATTTAAAGAATATAAACAAAAATCTATATGATAGGAGAGTGGAAAACCTTCTAAGAAAACCCATCCTCAATCAGAGTTGCCAATTATTTTCTTACTACAAAATTCCGTGTTTTCACGGTTTTCCAACATAAATTCACATGAATTCTCAGTTTTTCTAGACATATTGGTTTGAAGAAAAGAGTAATACAATTTAATTTTTCATCAAACTGACTAATATAAAGTTATAGAACTTACATTTAAAACAATATGATTTAATATTAACGAGAAAATAAATATATTTTCGCTTCACAGCCCTTGGGGTAATTAGACATGTTTGAATCGGCATTCTTGATTCTAGTTAAATTTTTTGTCAATCCAAAGACCTACTATTTTAAGTTTTCAATTAAATGTCCCAAATTAACAAATATAACAGTATTTTTACTAAATTTTGCAAAATTCCCTATGTTTTCCAGGTTTTTCTCATGCGTCAAAAATTATCTGTGTTTTTCCAGTTCTCTCGGTTTCTCACGGGCGCGGCAGCCCTGTTATAACACATATCAAAATTCAAATCTCGACACCTACGTCACCAACCAACAACACTAAATGAGGTTTACTTTTAGTCCGAGTGCTCGCTAAAATATGTCACTATGATAATTAAATATCCCAGATATTTAAGCTTCCCCCCCCCTTTTTTTTACATATTTCACTATTTAATAGTATCGATTTTACTTTAAGTTTGAAAAAAGTGAGTTCTGTTCTCTAGAAACCGTTAATGCAAAACGGACATTTGAACAATCTCTAAGCGAGCTATGAACAATCAAACTCGGAGATTTACTAGAGTTACACCCTTATCTTTACATACTACAACCTACATTTACTCAAATTCTTAATCTTAAACAATTGTAACCACTACTTTTTTCCCGCTGCGAATTATTATCTGTAAATTGTAGTTGGTAATTTAAAATTAGTGGTAGACTGTCATTCTAGGTTTTTCCTTTCATTACAGGTGAAAAAATACTACAAAAAATATTCCTCAAATCATCCAATTTAACAAATATCTCTTGTAATAATATCAATATTGCATATTGGCCTGACTTGCCAAAGGAACATAATGTAACGAAACTGCTATTTACATTCGAAAAAGTCAAAGCTACTACGAACCGACTAGTAAAATAAATATTGTTGCTACGAGTTATTACTCTCGACCTTCCCCATCGTGAAGACCTTGGGAGCAGTATGTAAAACTATCAGCTCTAAAACGAAAAGCCAACATATTGTCCTCTTGTTTCATCTCGTGACGACATGTTGCTGCTACATGTCATCATGTACTGTACGTCACACCCTCGAGAAAACCACATTATTGGTTATATGAGGCTCTTAAAGTTATGGAGCTCTAGACTAAACAGAACTTATTATATTAGTTTTTCTCAGTGGTACAGCCTTGTTCCAGCAGCCAGCGGCCATAAAAATCCATATGTACCTTGATTTTGGTTGGAAAAATAGTAGAGAAAATATAAATACTTTTTTGCTGCCAACATTGATAACATTTTACTATATTGTTTGTTTAGGTTTTGATAATGTCTCATAAAAGTGACAGCTGCAGATGTCTGAATATAAAAAAATTGTTTTAGTAAATTTAAAATTTAATATCCAACTTCTATTATTCTTCTTACGGAAATCATATTATAGCTAACTGATTAGTGTCCCAGAACTACACACACACACCCCACACACACACACACATACATATATATATATATATAAATAAAACAAACATACTGCTTACTGTTCCAGGACTACGTTCTGTGTATCGTTACAGACCTATTACTGTTCCAGAGCTACGTTCTGTATATCGTTACAGACCTATTACTGTTCCAGGTATACGTTCTGTGTATAATTACAGACCTATTACTGTTCCAGAGCCACGTTCTGTGTATCGTTACAGACCTATTACTGTTCCAGAGCTACGTTCTGTGTATAGTTACAGACCTATTACTGTTCCAGAGATACGTTCTGTGTATCGTTACAGTTCTATTACTGTTCCGGAGCTACGTTCTGTGTATCGTTACAGATCTATTACTGTTCCGGAGCTACGTTCTGTGTATCGTTACAGATCTATTACTGTTCCAGAGCTACGTTCTGTGTAGCGTTACAGACCTATTACTGTTCCAGAGCTACGTTCTGTGTATCGTTACAGATCTATTACTGTTCCAGAGCTACGTTATGTGTAGCGTTACATACATATTACTGTTCCAGAGCTACGTTCTGTGTATCGTTACAGATCTATTACTGTTCCAGAGCTACGTTCTGTGTAGCGTTACAGACATATTACTGTTCCAGAGCTACGTTCTGTGTATAATTACAAATCTATTACTGTTCCAGAGCTACGTTCTGTATATCGTTACAGACCTATTACTGTTCCAGAGCTACGTTCTGTGTATCGTTACAGATCCATTACTGTTCCAGAGCTACGTTCTGTATATCGTTACAGATCTATTACTGTTCCAGAGATACGTTCTGTGTATAATTACAGACCTATTACTGTTCCAGAGCCACGTTCTGTGTATCGTTACAGACCTATTACTGTTCCAGAGATACGTTATGTGTATCGTTACAGATCTATTACTGTTCCAGAGCTACGTGCTGTGTATCGTTACAGATCTATTACTGTTCCAGAGCTACGTTCTGTGTAGCGTTACAGACCTATTACTGTTCCACAGGTAGTACATTCTGAGAAGCGTACTGATTGCTTACTGTTCCATGTGGCGTGAAGATTAATTACTGATCCAGGCCTACTTTATTGGTAGCGTATAGACGGCTTACTCTTTCAAAACCAACGTTCTATTTATTATAAAGAATCCTTTCTGTTCCATAACCACTTTCTATATGTCGTATATATTTGAAATATGCATATGAAAACCTCAAACTACGTTTCAATGACATTTCAATTTGATGTCTGAAAGGCTTAGGTGAGTATCGCGCTTTACTGACTTGAAGTCAAGGGCTGTATCCTAAAGGACTAAGAATTATCATTTATAATTTCATCTGGCTGCTTTATTGATGAATACTGCAGTATCTTATATATTCACTATCCTCCTGCTGGTTCCTAAAGAAGCCATGGGGCTACTGTATGTCACCTATAACCCAAGCTGACCGTAATGGGTTTGGTCGCTTATTATTTATTAGACCCGGAGTTAAAGTATAAATCTTGTCAGGGTCTATAATTGGATTGATATGAGTGTACATTGTAACTATCAGAAGACTCGCAAGTCGCACTCCCCGTCGCAGATTTGGACGAAGATTCTAATCAAATTAATAGCCGCGTCTCCTCTGCAATAATTAGAGCTTACCCTAACTTCCGACAGAGAATGTTCGTCCGTGTGTGATTGTGATTGTTGTGTGTGATTGTCATCGGCTTTTCTCTGATTGGTTGATGGCTGTGTAACGTCCCCGACTGACGCGCATTCTGCCGTGAAACTGGGGAATAAACGAGGTTGCGCCGGTTAACAAAGGTTTTCATGTGAGAGAGGACTTGGGTAACGAGAAAATAAAGGGGGAGGGAGGGATGGGAGGTTTGGGTTAGTGAGGGATTGGAAAACTCTTTATATTAAGACTTCTACTTCCATACGCGCAAATAAGCTTGTATGGTAAAAGGAGGGTAGAGGGTGTTATTCAAAATAAAATGTTCAGGCTTTCTGTGTGTGTTTTTCAATCCTAGTTATTTAATAAATAACTGTTTGAATCATATAATACGATTTTTTAGATCGTATTTAAAGCGAAACGTAAAAAAAAAAATACACATACAAATGTCCTGTTCATAAAAGAGAAAAAAAGATAGCTTAATAACTCAAACAAATGCCTAAGCTTCAAGGGGATATATTTTCTCTTTGATATTGTATTTTATGTGTCGTGAGAGGAACGTTTCACAAGATAAATACAGATTTTAGGTTAAAAAAAACCTGACCATATCCTGGCCTTCATTTGATTAAGTTGCTCGTTTTTTTAACTGACACCCTTTAAAAGTTGAATTCGAACTAAAAAAAAAAATAGTCCACTACAGACACCATAAACCATAAGAATAATGTTTTATTATAATATAATGTCAAATGGAGTAAGGTTGGGTTTCAACCAAATTGTAAAAGTATGTATATATATAGGCCTAGGGAAAGTATGAAAGGAGCATGCACGATTATTCAGCAGTAACAATGACGATACAATTCCTTAGACAAGTGTTCACATCTATATTAGTGTTGTAAGAAAAATTGCAGCATTTACAATGGCTTCAAAAGATCAACAGTAATAATTACTTATTCTTACACTCCTCGATGTCTATTTCTGCACTGCCAGTCACTACATACTCAAAGGATAACAGGAGCTCTCAGTTCTATAATACACATGTCAGATTTGTTGGTCTCAAAATGGCCCTAAACGACCTCAAGAGAGTTCACAAGATATCAAACACAAATTTTTATAGCCAACCTCTAAAATATCTAAATGACCACAAGAAAGTTCACCATTAAATCATCAATAAATCAGAATTTTTTATTTCTGAAGGTTCTTAGTGGTCACAAGAATGCTCACCAGTCAATAATCCACAAATCAGCGTTGTTGGTCTCTAAATTATCTAAAAGTTTCAAGAAAGTTCACAAGTCCATTACACTTCAATCTATATTACCATTATATAAATGACTTCAAGAAAGTTTACCAGTCAATCATTTACAAATCTGTATTGCAGTATCTAAATGACTACAAGAGAGTTTACCAATCAATCATTTACAAATCTGTTTGTCCAGTCTCTAAATCACTACATGAGAGTTCGCCAGTCAATCATCCACAAATCTGTATTGCCAGTCTCTAAATGATTACAAGAAAGTTTACCAGTAGATTATTCACAAATAAATATTATCGGTCTATAAAGGTTTTAAGTTACCTTAAGAAAGTTTAGCACCATTGTTGGTCCTTACAGAATTTAAATGACCACAATAAATTCTAGAGGTGGTGCTCCTATTCGGAAACATATACCAGGAGTAAAATATACTCATATTGTGCATTTCCTTAGCAAAAAGGACTACAAGTAGTTTCAGACCAAGGACAATCTCATTTTCTAAGAATACCACTAATTAAATGATTAACTTAAAATAAGAAGGCTGGAAAAAGTTTAACTAAGTTTAACATAGCTAATAAAAGCAGTAGAAACTGTCAACAATACAATGTCACAAATTTATGCGACATGGAGTGTTATATTTTTTTTTTTTAAGTAATTTGATCACACATCAATATTTTCAGCTTGGCTCTGACGCCTTTAAGTTTGAAAACTATTCAGGTTTTACAGGAATTCATATTATTAAACCCCCTCTCCAATCTTCTCATGTATATTGTGGTATATATTATTTAGCCTGTATTAATTTTAAATTGCGTGTTTAGATGGACTAGTAGTGGTCAATTCCAAAGATATGTACAGAGCAGTACCAATGATAGATAGGCAATAGGCCTATATTCGGATTTCTTTTTTTTCTTACTAACGTCGTTAACCCGTTCATGTTATGTATGGCCTATGTAAGCTACAAATTTGTTAGGGATTAGGAAGGTTGAATTTAAAGTAAATGTGCCTAAATTTGTTTGGAGAGAGAATGGAATACCCTCAAGGAAAAACCACCCTCAGTAAACCCGTCTGAGATTGAGCCACGATCTCCCCATCTTCGGTAAGTTAATCTATTGCCAGAGTAGCACCTTAGACCGTGAGTCCACTGAAGTGGGTATGTTTGTCCTCTTGAAGGTGTATATATATATATATAAAACAGGCCTATGTGTGTGGTATGTGTTTGAAAAAATATATATTTAAATACAATTTATAGTATTTTGTAAGGATTTGTGTAATATTCCGTACCTCAATTTATATTATAAAAAGCACACACGCAATTCTATTTTAATTTTATCTGTTTATATTTGGCCCACCTGATAAACACTTAAATAAAAATTTTCCCGTTTAACTAAAGGCTTGGATCAAATTGGTCTAGCTAGATAATTATCTTTGGTGTATCGTTAGTATTCCTGACACTGATTTGTGAAGTAGAGAGTTCAAGTCCAACGAAAACCTGTGGGAAGGAAAAAAAGTGGAGGAGGGGGGGAGGGCGGGGTTCTATCCACTTTTCGAGAAACAACGGTTGAACGTGTCGCATCTCAGTTCTCATCTGGTTTTTACTATACATTCATTATGTTACTTTAGAGGAAATGTGCCAGCATTTATGCGGAGAGAGAGGGGGAAACCATTTAGAAAAACCACCATCAGTACACAGACCAAAATTCGGACCCAACCACCCCGTCACCAGTAATCCAGTCTAATGCGAGAGAACACGAATTTCAATCGAGAGCAAAGTTTGTACAAGAAACCAAGTTGAGGAAACTCTCATTTTCCTTTCACACTCGGAAAGATGATTGCGTGGAGAAGTTCATTCCTCAAATCGTCACAAGTAGATTTATGACGAATACTAAATGGTAACAGATTGGAAGGGGGTGGCACTTGTAAATGGGGAAGGGGGGAGTTTAAAGGGTAAACATCAAGAGATGTCACAGCTGGGATGAAATATTCACAAACAGAATATGTAAGTGGTGTGGTCTAGAAGGGATGCAATTTGTCTCAACAGTGTTCCAGACTCTGAGCATGACACTGGTACAGTCGGATATGAGAGACATCGACTGTACTTTAAATAGTTTAAATGGTTTAGTATTAGTATTCATAACATTGACCAGTCAAAGTGCAGAGTTCGAGGTTCTGGTCGTGCCATTTGTGAACATCTCTCTCAACATGCTTTCACTCCACCATCTGAAACAATTCCCAATGCCAGCCTGAACCAAGTCAAGTTTATTCATCTCTTGGGAAAACTTGTAATTAGCCTCCGCTCTACTTCTCCTCCTTCTTCATGGTAATGTCCCCCTTCCCCTCACATACAAACATTGCTTGTTAGTCGCTTACCTCGTCTGTCTGTTTGACTTGGTTCCTTGTTTACGTAACACATTTGACAACGTACAAGAAAGTTTGTGTCTTACCACGACGAGCTATTTTGGATCAGGTCAGGCGTGGTAGGGACCTACTAAGGAAAGGAAGTAGAGAAGGAAGATTGAGTTAATTGGGGAGTATCCATCAAAAGAGGCATTCCTCCCCTTCTCCCATCCACCCCATTACTACTTCAAAGATGGTTCCCGCCTCGTTGCCTTGCGCTGATTGCGTCCCCTCCCCTCCTTAGCCCTCTGCTCACAACACTACCAGCACCCGCCTTCCTATCCCACACACACCCCGCTTTGAGTCGTGGTGACGCGGACAGAATTAATATTCACGAGACTTGTATAGTTAGATGCATGTCTATATTTCGTCTTTAGGATCCTAAGACACCATCGCATGTACAACACTTGATTGATTCTGTGGACGGGGCTCGAACTCTTACCGGTTGATAGTGATAAGTTATCTTCCCTCTCTAGATAATGATGCAACATTGTATTAGTATGCAACATCCTGATCTTATGTTTCCCTGGTCCAGAGGTGTAAGTCCCTGCTAGCCAACACACACTAGGGCCAGACTGTACTCATAGCAATAATAATATTAAATAATTATAATCATGTCTCCATCCAACATAAACATACTAATTCCTACATACATTTACTTGAATATATTTAGATTTTAATTATCTTACAAGAAGTCATTTGCATACAGAGATGCCTTTTTACTAACCTCTAGTCACCTCGACCCTGATTGCACTCAGATCCCAATCCGTAATTAATTCTAGCACAGATTTGAACCCCCACGACCCTGACGCTGTAATTAATATTTCCTCACTACACAAGCAGATAATAACTAATGTGTATAGTGTCATGTTATGATTCTTTGATTACTTGAAATCCAGTGGACACGTTTACATATAACTTTACCATCACATAGTGCATCATTCAAACCCCTCTGTCTAATATATATCACCACCATGTTCCCCCAGGACTTCATCCCGTTACCAGAGAGGCTCAAACTTTGTCAAAGACAACCCACTCGATTTAAAAACTCAGAAATAAAGATCAATAAAATGTTTTTGATGCTAGAATCATTACATTGGACGAGACAAGATTATAAATGCATGGTATGTATAATCCTCAATAGTAAACCCCTGGAACACCAATATAAATCCGAGCCCTGTGATAAGGTAATGAGGAATGTTGACCAGGAGATCCCAAGTTCAATAGGATACACCAAGAAGGCCAAAAATATAAATACAAACAGTTTTATCCCTCAAATATTAGGATTAGTAGCATCTCTTCCTTTCCCATCTAAATCTCGGCGTGCAGGGAGAGATGTTTTTTCTTGAAATGTTATTTAGATTAAATTTTGTAGCTGCCCAGTTCTACGAGCAAAATCAATTTTTTTTCACCCCAAAATTATTTCTATCTTTAGGACTTGCCAACGGGTAGATGAAGAACTCCAGTGTGAGAGTGAGACAAAGATAAAACTAAAAGTTTCCAGTTTGGGCCGGAAAAGTTTCAATTGCTCCATTAGGAGCATCCCAGTCTGACTCCCGAATGACGTGAGGGACGCAAGCTCACACTCGGCCCAAACAAATTTGTTTTAGTAAAACAAAGAAAAAAGAGAGAGGCATTACTAAACAGCCTCCCCGACCTACTTCGGAATGACAAGTGCTTTATTTATTTTATTATTCTCTAAAATGGGCTCAAAATTGTTGTGTGTTTTGGACCTCAACGAATTCGCAGGCTAGTTTTTGTAAGACCTATTTTAAACACATCAGCTGTATCAATGTAAGAAAACATCATTCCTCAACATGTACAATTGCTACCACAAAACATTAACTACACTGGCGGACACGCAACTATGATGTCAAAAAATTTGTATAGTCTAGTTTGTCAGATCTTGAAGAGGTTTGGGCTTAAATCCCTGTCGAGAGACCTTAAGTGGTTTTCCTATATTGTTTTTCTCATTATTCCATGCCAATAGATACTGACCGTATTTGTACACACTTAATTTTATTATAGACACTTTATTATATCTTGTCCCATTTAAAGAACTTATGTTAAACAATTCATTAATAAAATAAGTGAAAGGGACCATTCCATGTTCCTGAAGGAAGTCCAAAGCTATTACTACACTCTACTCGGCCTGTTCAGTTGAAATCATTTATCTTATTAAACAGGCTAACACATATTACAAGGCGAATACATCAACCAGTATTTTTTAGCATCGTGTCTTACTTTTTATTAGCATCACGTCTTACTGCCCGTTTGGGTTATACGGCTATGTACTAATTACGCCTATGGTTTTAAGGATTATGAAGGTTATAAATATAAGTTTACCCACTTTTGTTTGGTAAGAGAGAGGAAAACCATTTTGTAAAAAACACCCTCAGAACACCCGATCGATATTTGAACATCAATATCCCCCACCATCGACAGTCTTGTCCAATGTGGGCGTATCGCCTTGACTATGCAGCTACTGAAGTGGGTATAAGGCAATTCCCACACCTATTTATTATTTATCATTTAGTATAAGGGAAAACAATTTCTCAATGACGAACTGTCAATAAGACTCAAAATCGAATCTGGGATTACAAAAGCAGTTATTTAACACATTATAAACTGTGATAAATTGGCGAGTATTTAGTCCTAGCTGTGGACAGGATCGTGGAGCGTTTGGACTATGAAAAACTTTTTAATTTCCTTCGTAGACATCGTGCCCAGCCAACCAAAGTCACCCCTTCCCCCAGGCATCCCACGTTACCTCATATTTCAAATGGTGCAACAAGTTCTTTGAGGAGTACTCACTTCAAAGTTAACTCAAATATTATCCCTCCTCCCAGTCAACACTTTACAACTGTTGTAAAGAGAAATGTTAATCTAGTCTCCGAGCAGATTCTCTCGCTTCAGCCTTAAACACCGGATAGTCGTATAGAGCAAGAGAAAGGGAGAAGCTTTCTCCTAAATTGAGTTAACGAGGTTTAGTAAACCAAGTTTTACTCACAGGAACAACTAGCTTGCATCTACGATTGCATAGCTTTACAATGAGAAACCCAATGAACTTTTGAACCATGGATATACGATGATAAATGAAAACTTCAGCTCTCAAGTAAAATAATATATTTAGTGGTGAAATAAACATTCGGGAAGATCCCTCAGACATTTGTTTCAATATTTATTAATAATTGTAATATCTGTTAAACGTATTATCACCACCCATCTAGCATACTTTAATGGATTTCTATCATTTTCTTTGACTAATCCTAGGACTTATTCATTCTACAAGGTGGAAAATAGTTCAAAAATATTTAAATAATCTATCTTCTTTTAGAAAATCTCTTACAGTTATATATTTTTAAAATATGTAGAACAATAGTACAATCAGGGCCGTCCTAAGCATTTTAAAACCCTATCCCTCACTGTTTGAGGTCCGCCCTTTTTCTAGATAGACCGTATTTCTTATAACATTTGTTGCATAGATTGTAACATTTTAAATTGTTTACATTAATTATTTAGGTGATAGGTGATTGAAGAACTTTAAGAACTACTTCATAAATTGAAACACTGAAAAAAAAATCATAATTTTATACAAGTGCATCAATCACTATGAAGTGTTTATTTTAATGCTCGTTTTTAGTTTTTCTAGATGTACACGAGATGTTTGAATCTTTGTTTTGATAAGTTTAGATACCTTAAATAGCTTGTTATGTCGAGAGTGAATGTTTATTGTTCCCATTAGCCTGGATTGGTGATCAATTGATTCCTTGAAAACTTGTGTCCGCTTTTAATTTTAATTTTTATCCATTCCTTGTAGAAATAATTATTGTAATTGTAAAAATAAATTGAACGCGAGATTCTTAATGTCAACCCCCTGAAACAGAAAAAGTGGTTTTTGCGCTGTCGTCAGTTTGTCTATTTGTATCTTGGACTAGAGCCGATACCATTTTATTGATATCTAGGGCTTTCATTAGGTCCCCCAAGAAGGTTTTGAAATTATATATATATATTATATATATATATATATATATATAATATATATATATAAAACCATAAAATTAAGGGTAGTTTAATGAAGGGAAAAAAGAGAGAAAATCGATTTTCTTAAACTACGCACTATATAAAGATGTTTATTAAATTATTATCCAAGCATTGTTTAACGTTACAAACAAATTGGCATCTCTCATTTTCTCATGAAAATTACTTCAAGGCCACTTTAAAGAAGCAGAAATTTCCAATTTTCATCATTTCTCTGCAACCATTTGAGATACATAAAAATGAATTATCATTGTAAAATAATTAGTACAGTTAAAATTAAATAATATTTTAATCTGGAACCAATTTTTATGAAACTAATAGCTTCTGAACTATAAACAAACATAATAGAAAATATAGAGAGTTATGTGCGGTGCACCACACTATTTTTATTTTTTACTGTGAAGAAGATTGGATTGTTGGGAAAAAGCAAAGAATTCAAAAGAACATCAAATTTAGGGGTTTCACTTTAATCTACTTGTTTATAAAGAATGAATTTTAGTGTTATAACCGTGAAAATTGTCTACTTAGAGATTATGATGGATCTTCAAATTTTAAGTACGCTCAAACTCTAATAAGTGGGCTTTACTTCTGTCTGTCCATCTGTATGTCTTTAACTGTTGCTACAGTCAAACGGTTTTGTGGATTTTATTTAAGCTTGATATTTATACGTTATGTGGCAAGGCTAAATAAGAACTTTGATTGAAGCTCTAAAATTAAGGGCAGTCTATTTATTAAGGGGTGCTTTTTAAAATGGTATTTTACATATTTATCAATATTTCTTAAAAATTTGCTAAAAATATATGTAAAGAGTTTTTAGTATGATTATCAAAATAGTAAGTTTGCTTTTATTAGTAATCTTAGTTTACTGACAATACATTTTTAAATATTTGAAATATAATAGAGAAAGTATGGACGATTGTGTTGTCCAGTTTTATTTAGTTGCACTACTTTAAAAATTAAGTTTCATTATTAAATTTATAAACTGACACGAAATAAGAAAATAAATATGTGATTAATTACTATAATTTTTTTCAATGACCACAAATATACAGTAAATAAACTATAAAATCAATTTGTAAACAACAAGAAAGGGCACTAAGTAAAATTACTTGGTGTAACTAAATTTTCATAGCAGTTACATGGTCCAAAGCAGACAAAGCTAAAACATGGACCTTTTTGATAAATTACAGACTTGATCCGCTGAGGGAGTATGGTTGTCCAGCGCCACTCAAAGTAAATGGGGCAGCTTAACCCAGGGCTTCACTTTTGGGTCATCCCAAATAACTAAAATATTTATGTTGTACAAAATCAAGTCTTCCGCAGTTACGGCACGCGTGCATAAAATACAACAAAAATATAACTTTATATAAGGGGGTAAGTGTCGTAAAATAAAAATAATCTAACTTAGCAATTATTGAAGGAAAATTCTATATTTTTGCAGGGTTGCGCCCTAGTGGCACAGTTGCAATCTATGGCCTTACATACAGTTGTTATCTAAGAGTAGATTGGGGTAAGGCAGTTGTTTACATAGCATATACAACAGGTTTCATGAAGATTGTTTAATGCACAAGAGCTTTTAGAATACAAAACATAATCGATTGCAAGATTTGAGGTTATTTTCGTCTGTATCAATAACGTGACAATATATTGAAACTGTCCCCTCAACAAGACTGGAAAACTGTGGCTACTGATAATATATGACAACAATGTATATTAAAGTTAATATATAACAAAGTGTTTAATTGCTTATGCTTATTAGCATGGTGCACAAACAACTTGTCAAAAGATGGACCATTACAGTGCCATGAATAATTAACATCAACATAATCTTAACTAAAACAATTGGGTCGTCACCATGGTAAATACATAAATATAAAGAGGATCTGCTAGATAGAGATCTATTAAGATATGTCAAAGAGGCAATAGAGAGGACTAACCCTAATTATAGAAGCCCAAAATGTGATTAGATTACAGAAGGAACGACTCCCGCAGAGAGAATGATAAAAACCATACTAGAGCTGTGGAAAAGCTTAGGTACACAAGAAACAGCCTTTACCAGTATAACGCCTGAAGTTGCCAGGCACTTAATATAAAATATAGGGAGTTCAGCAAGGTTACAAGGGTATAAAATCTCACATAAAACCGTAATAAAGAGGTAACGCTAAAGTAAACAAGAGCAAAAGAAGACTAGAGCTATAAGAGCTATGTATTAATGAACTCAACTGCCGCTATAACAGCCTTAAATCCCCGTATATCTATTGTACATACACAGCTAGAATTTAGAACAAGTATATAAGTCTTAGAGTGCGCCAAGTGGCTCTTAGGAGCCTAGCAAGGGTTCTTTGAAAATGATATTATTAAATCCTACATCCTAACAAAATTTAGTTATACTCCCAAATTAAGACTCTCTAGCCCAAACAAGGGTTCAATGGTGATGAAACGATTAATAGTTGCATGCCGTGGCCCATCTGCGTCGTGCCCGCGTTCCAACATGTCGATACGTCAAGTAGCAGTGGTGTTCTGGTGAGAAGAGTTCCTTCGCCAGGTGGCGATGATAAGACGAAGTGTGTAATAAGGTTTTTTGGACATCCCAATCCCCAATCCAAACGATCAAAATGTGCTTGGGAAAAAGGAGGAGAGTGGAAGGTAAAATCGCTCCTAACCTAGCGAAGAAGTCTATTAAGTTATAGGCCTACAAGGGAAATGATCCATCATTGGGCCCACATGTTTTGCGCACTTGCTAGATCTTCTTTTGCAGAGAAAAAGTGGACAACACAAGCCATTTGAACACCCCATAACTTTCACAGACTTCGAAGTAGAATGTCTGTGGTCAGTGTGATGATCTATCATATAAGCCATAGTGAACCAAAGGCTGTGTTTAGATGGTGGTTGGATAAGGTTTTGATAATGATTTTGTAAGAATGGATTAAGCCTCATTGTGATGGGTTAAATGCTTCTAGGCCGCCGTAATTTGCTCATGCACTTAGTTGTATTAATTTTTATTAAAATAATATCCCATTCATTGAATGTGTCATAGTATCTGTAAAAAATATGTACGATCCTAAAAAAAAAACCAATGGGGTGTAAAAATGTTGACTTCCTATTTAGCTGTGTGTCAATGGCCCTATCTCTCAATCCACACTGCTTTCTATGACCTGGAAATAAGCCCGGGCGATAGCGAAGTGTCGAAGATCCACGGTTGTATTCACGTCCATCTTAAACAATCCTTCACTACAGAATATTTATGCTTATTCAATTTAATTGTAACGATCTTTATCCCTGAACTTAAGAAAATACTTTATTTCTGTCTAATAGTTCATTAATATTTATCATATTTAAGTTTAATTTCTCCCTTATGAGAGTATACTTGAAAATGAGTTCCAAAGTACATTAAAGACATTTCTTTCTAAACACATATTCTATGTTTAGTAATATGTAAGTAGTTTATTTAATTCGTTCATTGTAATAAATTAATCTTTAAAATAAAGTGGTTGGGGTGGTGATAAGCTATAGATGTGGCCATTCGACCTTATCTTACCTCTGCTCTCCTGGCAAATAGAGGAATTCATTTCTGAGTTGGGTACACCATTAAGGCGAATTCCATTATCACCAGATGGTAGGATGATACGTGAGAATGATGATGGTGGAAAACAGAGGGGACCTACAGTTTAACATAGGTTCAGAACCACGGTGGGTACCTGGAATTCCCCACATTCACAAAGCATTAAAGCACACACTTACCAGAAGAGAAGGAAGGAATTTTTAATCAGATAAATCTGGGTCGCGACTGGGATTTGAACCCCGTACCTCTAACACTTAAGACTAACACCTTACCCCACTAGGTCCCCACCTTTTAAAGTATTTTAATGCATTTGGTTCTTAGTAAAATTAATGATCTTTTAAAGAAGAGAAAACAATTTTTAATAATAGGAATAGCAGATAAAATATGTCTGAAAGATTAATATTGCTAGTTATTTATTTAAAACCTCACTACATTGTAACAAGATAATTGCAAAAAAAATGTAGTGTGAAGATTTATGTTTTTACTTTACTCATAGCATATCCACCAGTAAATGTTTGTCAAAGAATAATAATTATATTATCAATTTTATTATTAATACACATACAATTGAGAAATATTTAATGACTATCCCAAATAGTACATAAGTTTGATTTCAGGGGATAATTTAAAACACATTTTTCACTTAATAAAAATAAACCCTATTATTTTACGTTCAACAAACCTCACTATTCCAAAAAATTTAATTGGGGTGACAGATCCATTTTCAAAGCTCCAATGAATCGGAAAGCACTTGCTGCTCTCAAATTTGATTGCCTTTCAAAGATATTTTTGTAACTATAATTTAGTTGTTGTTTTGTTCTATCGCACACTTTGTTCTCTTTCTTAGTGCATTTATTAATCAGTAATAAAAAATAAATAAACCGTTCCGAGGATCAGTCTAATTATGTACAGCACGTATAGATGCCAGCAGCTGATCAAATATTAATTCTACAAAGATTTAGTTATTTTATTTCCCGTGCACTGACTTTTGCTTGCTACTATGTAGGAGAAAGGCCAAATTTATAGAAAAATATAGCAGCATCTTCATAGAGAGCGTGAGAAACCATTATTTAAAAACACTATAGTATTCCCGGCTGGAATTCAAGCCCTGACCTCTCCATCACTGATAAACCAACTAGTTTAGAGTTACTCCTGTGTATGCATGTACACCAATACTGGAAATATTTATTTGCTGAGATTGCTCGTAGACATCGAAAATTCAAAATTTATTTATCTTAGTTTCCAACATGTCATCCGTTTCATAGTAACTGTAACGGTGATAATAATGGAACATCGGACCAGGTCCTCGAATGCAGTGTTTTTTCAAACTTTTTAAGTTCATGGTACAGGTAACAAGCCTAAATTTTTTCGGCATATTATTTTGTTTTGGATATGCACCGCTACAGAAGAAAATAGATTACGCACACAGTCTAACGGTTGTACGCTAAATCAAAATTAGGAAATTTATAGACAATTTTTTTCCTGGATTAACTTCAAACCATAGCTTTAACTTCACATGGAAGTTTTTGATTTTGTCAGATGTATTAAGAATATTATTTGTAAGAAATGAAGACGACGCACGGCTAACGCCCAAACAAACTTCATATGTGTTCTTATTTAACATCAATGCGTTGCTCTCTGGGCTGTATACATGCCACACCTGATTCGCCACCACGACATACCATTTGTGGAACACTGCCCTAAAGTTTGTTTGAAATGGGGCGGGGAAACGGAGAGGGGCCAGCCAATCTGGGGTTGTACCTGTTCAACATGCGTCCACTGGCTTAATGGGTAGGTACCGTCTGTCAGCTATAAAACTGTCCCTGCACCTGCTGCTCTTATTCTCATCTACAGCCTCTTTACAGCTTCCTAATGCGTTCGTGTATCAAGGTACAGAGATATACAATGGTGGTCTCATGCGAGACAGTGACTTAGGGCCTTACCTGTGATAGACATCGGACAAATACAAGGGGCCTTATACGGGGCATATACAAGGGACCAGACACAATATACATTATATGGGACAGACACAAGGGGCCTTATACGGGACAGATACAAGGGGCCGGATACAATAGACCTCATATGGGACAGACACAAGGGCCAGATACAATATACCCCTTATGGGACAGATACAATATACCTTACATGGGACAGATACAAGGGCCAGATACAATATACCTCATATGGGACAGATACAAGGGCCAGATACAATATACCCCTTATGGGACAGATACAAGGGGCCTTATACGGGCATATACAAGGGACCAGATACAATATACCTCATATGGGACAGATACAAGGGCCAGATACAATATACCCCTTATGGGACAGATACAAGGGGCCTTATACGGGGCATATACAAGGGACCAGATACAATATACCTCATATGGGACAGATACAATATACCCTTATGGGACAGATACTAGAGGCCTTATACGGGGCATATACAAGGGACCAGATACAATATACCTCATATGGGACAGATACAAGGGGCCTTATACGGGGCATATACAAGGGACCAGATACAATATACCTCATATGGGACAGATACAAGGGCCAGATACAATATACCCCTTATGGGACAGATACAAGGGGCCTTATACGGGGCATATACAAGGGACCAGATACAATATACCTCATATGGGACAGATACAAGGGCCAGATACAATATACCCCTTATGGGACAGATACAAGGGGCCTTATACGGGGCATATACAAGGGACCAGATACAATATACCTCATATAGGACAGATACAAGGGCCAGATACAATATACCTCATATGGTTCAGATACAATATACCTCATATGGGACAGATACAAAGGAAAGCACTTGGTATAGAAATAGGGATTATCTGTCTTAAAAATGTCGGTGGTGTGTAAAATTGAAATCCGGTTTAGATAGCAGCGAGGTTGATTTTAAAATAGACCCTGAATTATATCCCCGTGCCCCGGGATACCGGACTATCAATATATTCTACTGAAAGAAGGTAGGATTGGGGGTTGGGAGGGATGGTTAGGTATCTTTAAGGTGAGAATTAACTAATTCAAGGCTGAAAATATGAGAATAAAATGTTTTATCAAGACTCTCTTGGTTTAAGAGCTAGGACTTATGATTTAATATGGATATTATTTTAAAATAATTTACTAGAGATATAAATAAAATAATTAATATCAAAGTTCTAATACTCGTTATCAGTACGTTTAATAATAGCTGTAAGGCTATCGACTGAACACGCTATAACTTAATTTGTTGTATTCTGAAAATTGAAATTTGTACACGGGAATCGAAGCCGGGACCTTTGTCCTAGTACGCCAATGCTCTTACCACTGAGCTATCCAGGAATCGTCCCGTGCCCAGGGTTATTCTTCACTCATATTTTAAGGCAGAGAGATGATATGAGTGAAGAATGACCCTGGGCATGGGACGATTCCTGGATAGCTCAGTGATTAGAGCATTGGCGTACTAAGCCAAAGATCCCGGGTTCGATTCCCGTGTCCAGGCGTCATTTTTCAATTTTCAGAATATAATATCTAGATAGAGTAATCTTCACTAAAAGCATAATTAATAGCTTTGGCTATTTGATTCTTAATCTGTGGTTATTCACTCATGATGTCATGTATGTTGTTCTACATCCATGATTCAGCCTTACAGTTTCTCTTGATCTTAGTCCTGTCCTCCGCACATGATGCAGCCTTGCACAATCTTTGTATCTTGGTCTTTAATGCAAATTGAGACTTGATTCCCAACACTTGAATGGAAGGGTATATTGGTGCCCTCTTGTGTAAAGTGCTTAAATGGCCCTTACCCCACTCTTTACCTAGCTTGCCCTATTTAATTGCGGGATCCTCCTCTCCCGTTTGACAGTGAGCTTACGTTGGCACCTCTAGGCTATTAATTCTTGTTAAAGACAATTAATAGTACAGTCTTGAGTGTGCTAGTGAAATATATTATAATTTACCTAGAATTATCATTCAAGTAAATACATATTTTTACATAGAATACAAAATACAACAGCTTTGACATCTCTATACAAATTGAAAGACCTTTTTAAATAAAGTTTAACCGTTGTCATAACAAACGTCTATTTTTAAAAGTTGTAAGCCTATCTAACATTGTACTCCAATAAACTCAACACTCATTTAGAAATCTCGTCCAAATGATCAAATACACTTTTGTCACACTCTACATTAAAAAAATATTAAGTGTTCTTTTATATTCTTGAGTGTGAATCAACACGTGACTATGTTTTAGCAATTACCAGTTTTCTTTAAAATGTTGATGTTTAAATAGTTGAGAGCTATAGACAATAATATAGCCTATTATTTGTGGCTCAGTATTAACATACTTAGTTTGGATCCTGAATGTTGTGATTAAAATCCCGGACAAGTGAGCCTGTGAGAGCATTTTTTTATTGAATGATTATTTATTCTCAGTATAGAAGAATGCTAGTGCATTTGAGTAGATTATCTCTCCATCCTGTGTCCTTATTTTGATGTAATCTGCCCAGGATCTCCGGAAGCCAGAAGGTTTTCAGAAGTGTGTAAAAGTGTGTGTGGGGGAGAGGGGAGTGGGGGTGGGGAGCTCAACAGAAATAAGTGTTTGAGGGATCTTCCCTGAAACAAAATTTGGATGACTCTTTAATATAATTTTTAAGCCCCGCATCCTACTAACCGTTTGGGTTTTACGTTTAGAATATATTTAAAAAGGATTGTGTGTAACACCATAGTTCTATGAGTTTCTTTGTCACAGTGTATCTTAAGAGTGTGGTAGGAATAATGGCTTGGAAACAACCAACTTATTCTTGTTGTTTTCAACATTTAAATTATTTAAACTATATCACATCTATTATCCTTTAAGAAATGAGACTGATGGATTAAATAGCCAAGTTATTATATTTGTCGATTACGGTTATAGGCGCACATTAATACATATTCTTTAATTTAAAAATGACACTTGAGCATGGGAATCAAACTTGGACTTTGAAAATAGTGCACTAAGCCAAAGGTCCCGGGTTAGATACCCGTGTCTAGGTGTAGTTTTTCAATTTAAATAATATAGGTAATCAAGACAAATGACAGCTATAGATCATATGATTTGCGTATCAGTATATTATAGTAGTTTTAGATAAACTTGTGACTGTGAGATAGATTACATTCACCACCCAAGTTTACTTGGATGGCAGCTCACAATGTTACTATAAATAGTCTCTATAATGTTTCCCTACGCTAACAGCTGATATTTATCACTTTGGATAGCAGTAATGAAAATATATGATATTGTATGAATGTGATAGTTAACCACATACATTTAAGCAAGTATTATTTATATTTATTTGAGGTCGGGCACAAAGATTATTTATCGTTTTATTCCAGTTGAAAAATATATTCACAGTACTTTTACAAAAGGTCTTACAAATTTAGCTTCAAAATGGCGATCGATGAATTTAAATCATGTGTTTGATCATGATTCAAACCAGCTATTTACAATGTTGCAACCGCGCAGTGGATAAAAATATTTTAAGTTAAATATTTGGATTTACTATAAAATATTCATAAAAAAAATAATTCATATATATATTATATATATATAATAATAAAAACAAGTATTTTATCTTTTCAAAGTAAATACGATGCCAGTATTATTTAAAAGGTATTAATATATTCATAATATATTCATTATAGATAACATTCCAAAAGGAAAAATAGTTAGGCCTACTTTTAATTATGTTAAAAATATTTTTCGGATTGGATAAAAATAAATTATTAAAAGTAATTAAATATTGTGAGAAAACTTAAGTACGTTATTTTAAATGTAAAATATAAGATGTAATTAAAATACAAATAATTTATAACAAAACAGTGATCTTTATCAAGTGTTGGCAAACCAAAATCTAAGCATATGATTTTTCAACTGTCATCAAGTAATAACTATGGTAAACAGACTCTACTTAACTTCCTATCACGTTTTTACTCTAGCAACACTGCAATACAGAAACTATTGTAAGACTTTGACTAAATAATAATATAATAATAATAATAATAATTAGCACCGCGTCTTACTACCCGTTCGGGTTATACGCTTATAGTACTAATTACGCTAATGGATTAGGAATTGGGAAGGTTGAATTAGAGGAAGTGAACCCGCATTTGCGTGGAGGGAGAGTGGAAAACATTTAGGAAAAACCACCCCCCAGTTCACCCGACCGAGATTCGAACCTCGATCTCCCGTCCTCAGCAGTCGGCTCAACACGACAAGCGCGACTTTGACAAACAAGTTTCTCTAGTTAAGTGTTGTAACCAGTGGCAAATTATGGTATATATTAGATTAAAATTCAATTCCTTTATTAAAAATAAAGAGTAGCTGACAAGTTTGATTTAAACAATATCCTGCATTTTGAAGACACATGGAAATTCAGGGGGAGGGGGTGAGTAAGTAAGTTCCGCACACACACAAATATACACACCACACACACAAACATAATCAAATAAAATCATAGGGGACTTAAGCATCCCCCATCCCTACTGGTTTGTTAATTCTTGAATCTGTGTATAATTATAATGGACAATGGGACACTTCTAGTTTAAGAAGTTGATGACAAAGGCAGGTTGTATACATTTTTACAACAAAAAATCTCCCAAATAAATATTTATCAAACTAAATTTGCAACAACTTTTGTGACCACACCATCAGGACTCCAGACTTGTGGTTCACATAGGATTTATCATTGTGGTTTTCATCATCTCTCCACGCTAATGCGTGCTCAATTTGTCTAAGCTAACTTTCTCATCCCTATACCTTATATTAAACATTTAAATTGACCTTGTGTTAAAATGTTTAAAAGAAAACAACTCAGGAATCAAAAATACTTTAGTTTATGATGGGATGAATAAAAACTATTCTTGCTTGGGGCCTGAGGTGAATATGGGTGGGTAAAGGGGGGAGGATGTCACATAAAATGGATATCAAATGTGTGACTCTTAAAAACACTCCAATATAGTGAACCTTTATTTTAAGTGGCACAATATGTCTCAAAGACTCTGACACAATTTATAATGATAATAAATTAAAAGCAGTATTTTTATGAACGTCCATAAAACTAAAACTAGTCACGAAATGGACTAAGAGAGATTTATAAATATATATTTCTTAGAGGATATATATTTTTGGTTAAAACTAAGCAAAAAGTTTGACTAGCATGCATGTGTTTGAGGTCTAAAAACCAGAATAGCTGTTCTTTATTTTTAATCTGTGAAAGTTTTTATGACTATCTCCATCATTCCCCAAGTCTCTACTTAGACATTCCGTTATAAATTATATCTTCCCTTTCTGAACTTGAGACAATCGCCACCGGGTCCTTTGGAGAGAAAAAACAAAAACTTTGAAGAAAAGGACTTAAACACTCTTAGTGACACATTTATTATTTGTGAATATATTAAATAACTCCCTCTGAAAATGTAGTAATCTGCACTTATGAACACGTGAACTATGTCATCAGTCTCGTGTGGTATATTTTATTGACAGACGTAAAGTTTGGGGATAGAATCGTAGATGGATTGATGGTCTAAAGTGTTTTCCCACAAATTATTTCTCATTCTCTCACTATGTAAATGCTCGCTACATTTCCTCTATGTTTTAACTTTATTCTCTATAATTCTGTAAGGTGATTGGGGATTTTCTCTCTTTAGCTTTCAACCATTTCAAGGTTGCTTTATTATTTTGGGTTTATTTATAATACTCATCTTACAAATCAATTTATTGTTAAGGCTTACAAGTGCCATCATTTGTTACCTAAAATATTCGAAAGAAAGTTTTAGTTTCATAATTATCAATACCACTGGTTTATCTGTTAAGAATAATTTACGAATACCAATATAAATCTGTACTATCCTAATTTAAATTGGGTTGTTGCGTCAATTCATACTATACATATAAATATAGGTATTTAATTTCCATAACTTACTAATTTAGCATCAATATTTGTATGTCAAAATATAGGTATACTACAGTCCAAAGATTGTCAGTTCAATTTTACTGGAATTTATTTGGCTATTGTGGTATTCAAACTATGCTAATGTCCAAAGATCGACAATTTTTAATTTTAACGACATTTACCTTGGCAGTGGGGTATTCAAAATATACTACAGTCCCAAGATAGACAGTTTTCAATTTTAACGGCATTTACCAAGGTATTTTAGTATTATTAGCTTCTAAATGTATCAAATTGATACATTTTGTAGGCCTAACCTTATTCTCTTCCAATCTTAACTAAAATGATTCAATTAAATATATTACACTATTTAATTGTCTTCGTTGAGAAATAAGCACAAAAGGCCCCTCTAAATGTCATGATCATTAGTAAGTTTGTATTTATATTTTAATTTTAAGCAGCCTAACATTCTATTTCAAAATATTAAACTGAGCATTTACATGGTACAAGAGGTTGATGTGAGAATAATGGGAAAGTGAAGATGAAAGAAGCTGGCTGGGTGTCCGGTTAGGTATGGGTCTAGGTGTGTCTGAACCGTTTGGGTTATAGGCTAACTGGTTATGTAACTCATCATTTGTTAACCTTCTACACTCCCCAGTAGACTCATTCATTTTAGGACAAATATATTCCTAAGCACGTTGTTTTCGAAAAATCTGATTTTTTTCTTCTAGTAAAATAAGAGGCCACGTTTCAAACCCATAGAGAACAGACAGTAAAATTATTGTTTTGTATATCTGAGTTTTACATTCCTTGAAAGCAGGTGAAATGTCAACTACTCACTGACCGAATAATAGCATACAATACGCAACATTTTCGTTTTCCTAAGTGCCAATTTATCATCGTTATTGCTAGTTGTAACTGTTCCTAAATATTTAATCTCATTAACTCTGTCAAATTACATGTTGCTCGAAGTAATATCTAGATTAGAGTTCCCAATCCATGTTTTTTGTTTAATAATATGATTGGTTTTTCAACGTTCACTTTTAAACCTATTCCTTACTAGCCTTTAATGAAAGTTTAGCATTTTTGCCACACCTTGCTTACTATTACCCAACAAAGCTACATCATTTGTTCAACTCACTATTTATTTCATAAGTATCTGGTGGCATATCCTTCCACACATATCTCAATTAGCTTGACAAGTTTTTTTGGGTTTCCCAAACTTAGCTGAAATTTCCCAGAATTTGTTTATTTTAAAATAATGTAACCTAATGTATACATTTTAAAATCTTATGTTTGATTAATTGTAATTATCTGTGCAAATTGCGATTTAAGTTATATTATATGATTTAAAAATACTTTTATTTTTACGTTACTGCTTAGCTCCAAAGTAAAATTGTGTCTTTTCATTTTCATAGTAAAAATAAGAGACTAGTTTGAAAGTAAACCTATTCTAAGTCAGTAAGCCTACCCAAATCCTCAATTTATTTCAAACCTTCCTTTTTTCGATTGTGGTTATTTTCAAAACTCTTCTATTCCAATGTTTTATCTCAACATTTTCCTCCTCTAAGCTATTTTTTTAAAAGGATGTATATTACAGATATTTGTCAAATGAGGTTTAATATTAATAACTAACTGTAATCAATAGAAAAGGAAAACCATTAAATAATATCAATCAATACACATAGAGGGAGTTAATTGCATTTTCCATAAAATGAGATTTAGTGGAAAAGGACAGTTTATAAATTTACAGTCCCTCTTAAACTAGTGAAATGAGTAAAGTTATAATATTTTTAATGTGAAACATTTATTCAAATATTGTTTAATTATATTTTTTGTATGTCAATATAAAAGTTAAATTTGAAAATACCTTATTACCATTCTAGATTAAGAGATTTTGAACTAAATTCTTATTATTTAAAATATTATAACTTCACACACATTTAACAAGTTCAAGTATTGAGTTTAAAAAACCAGTTTAAAGTGTAGCCAACTAATTGAATTCATTTCCTTCCTTATTAATATAGACGCTCCGTAATACATACTCTTAATATGTTTTCTAAAATGCTTGTATAAAGGCTTATCTTGCCACCTAATTAGTTCATATCAAGGTGTTAGAGCTGAGTGTGTAATATTATACGAGATAGAGGATATTATCCCAGACACAGTAATATTAGTAAATTACTGTCCAGTGAAAGTTTAACTACCCCAAGACCCACCTCGGTGGCGTTGTTATCTAACGCGCCAGTCGTGTTGAGCTAGACCACCAAGGACGGGGAGATCGAGGTTCGAATCTCGGTCGGGTGAACTGGGGTGGTTTTTCCTAAATGGTTTGTCACTCTCCCTCCACGCAAATGCTGGTTCACTTCCTCTAAATTCAACCTTCCCAATTCCTAATCCATTAGTGTAGTTAGTACTTAAGCGTATAACCCGAACGGGTAGTAAGACACGGTGGTAAATAAATAAAAGCTAGATCCTACAGTAATGTTGATAATTTGCCGTCCATCCTAGGTTAACTACCCCAAGCTATAATACACTGTACTGTTGGTAAATAGCCGTCCAATGATAGTTTAACTACCCAAGCTAGCTACACTGTAGTGTTGGTAATTTTCTGTCAAGTGCTAAGCTAACAACTCCGATTTGAAAAGCAGGTAATGTTGACAAATTGATGTCTAGTGTTGGGCTGGCTACCCCTAGCTAGAATACACTGTAAAGTTGGTAAATTGCTGCCCATGTTAGGTTAACAACTCCCGGCTAAAAGTCACTGTAACGTGGTCAAATTGATATCCCATTCCCAACTTGACCTCGTTTTCTTTTTCTTCGTAAACTTTTTATACTTTTTTCTCCACCCTACATTACCTTTCATTTTCTTTCATTACTGTTCTTCTCTGTATCTTTCTCTTGGGGGTCATTCTATCCCTCGGTTCACAAGTACACAGACAATTATTGGTATAGCTGGTGTGATCAGCTCTCTTCTCTAAAACGTTGAAGGCCAGGGTTCTATTGCACTCAGTAGACTTGGAGATAGTTTTTATAAGGGGTATTGTATATAAGCATATCTGTTATGAATCAAATATGTTATGAAAATATATAAAACGTGTCAAAGAGAGTTGTGTTAAATACTAAACCAGCTTGGATTGAATATTCTAGAAGCTTATTTGTCACGCCTTTTAATATCATGTAATTTATTTCTTGAAGCCATGTAGCGAGGAACAAAACCTTATTCTCATAACTCCGGTAAATATACCTATTTTTTTATAGCAGTTCTTCTTAATTATCAATCTTATTTTTTCTTACATAATGACTAACATATTTATCACTTCATTGGTACTCTATCATTTGGATTGCTGTTTAACTATGATTGATTTGTGTTTCTTTAATGAAAGCCTAAGGATGATGTAGAATACGTAGAAACTATTCGTCAAATGTTAGCCACTTACGAAGCTTCTCGACACAAGGAGAGAGGGAGATTTACTACTAAAAAATCACTAATATGTAAAACCATGCTAGTTTAGTATTTAAGGCACCCTTTATAATTTTATATATAATTTCATAATATAGTGATTTATTCATAAATAATATATTATCTCTCCTTATTAAACTTTAAAATGTGTTTCAAAAATATTATAACATCAGACAAATGTTAGTATGTATGAACAAATTCCCGCCCTCCCCATTTCTCACTCCAAACCATTATTTATATTAATTTATTATGCTGCAATCTAGTGCTAGCTATAGAATACTTTAATAAAAGTGTAAATGAACAATAAAATTGTCACCTGTGTTTAGAGTTATCCTGATTGCCAGAGATAACGTGACACACAGAACTATCATCAACCAGACATGATTGTGTTTATGAACTAAACACATGCTTTGATCTGAATATGTAAAAACGTTTACCGTATTAGTTTCTAGAAATTTAAATAGCTAATTCAACCTTCTTTCGTGAGCGCAAAGGTGTTAGTCTGAAACATAGGCTTCCACCTCTTAATATCTCCAGGAAACTTACTATCGAAATATCGGCTGATTGGTGACTTCTAGTGGTTCACACTTTACCATATCAGGAGGTCCCAAGGTGTCAATATGGACCACTAAGGGTATCCAGGGTACTAGACTCGTAGAAACTTTGCTTTGTTTTTCTATGGAAATACATCACTTAGATAATGTGTAAATGTTCCTTTCTAGTCAGTGATATCAATTTACGAGATCAATGAATTGTACTAAAAGTAACCAAATATAGACGCGTAATTCGCGAATAAATAGTTCAAATGAATTATTATCCAAAGTGAAATAGTCTAGCTAGTTCATATACTTAAATTGATATAGTTGGAACTTTACAGTAAATTATCGTATGAGGTTTTGCGACAGTAAACCATCGTGATTATCTTACCAATCTCAGCCACATAAGCAAAATGACAGAACAATACCGGTCTTCTCCCAAGAGATAGCTACTGTGTCAGCCTTATGTGGGCTGAAAGGAGGGTAATTATTTCACATTTTCCTTTTTCAACAAAGATACAATTCAGTTTTATTAGGAATATACTTATCTGACAACTAGAAAATCTCTAAGATCTACTTTAATGTATTCATACATCTATTTATGTGATCGTTAGCTGTCACTTTTGATAGATATTAGCAATACCTATAAAATAATACAAATAATATGGTTGAAATGTTTTTAATATTGACCGAAAAGAATGTTTCCATTATCTAAAAGGCCTGGCTATAAAAATCATACAATATTCTACACAGATTCAAACAACAATCATAATTGATTTAATGTAGGTCATGAACTAGTGTGTAGCTTAGTTACAGGCTGTAGGATGATCACGAATTATTGGAGGGCGAAACTTCAGGAGGTAGGCTAGTCACGAATTACCCGACGATTGAAATACAGTCCAACACAATAGCTCATTTGGTAGGGTGTCTCTATACTGAGCAAATGTTCCCACGTTTGATTCCTGACATTAGCATTGGTGAAATGAGTGTTTCCCCTTTCATAGTGATGATTTAACGGCTGTGGGTCGGATGTTGTGTCTGTCGAGATTAAATTTAGTTTATAAGTCATGTACGGATATAATCAGTTGGTTCAGAAAGTGCATGTTAAATACCTCAAATATATATTAAATTTAAAATTATTGAAATACAGACTTTGGATTGGTTATGAACTAGTGAACGACTGAAATGCATATTGTAAGTTAATAGAAAACTAGTGCCCAACTGAACTGCACGCTGTTGGTTGGTCACAAACTGGAGAGTGACTTAACCTCACGCTGTAAATTGGTCGTGAACTAGTATACAACTTAACCGCACACTGTAGGTTGGTCGCAAACTAGTAAACGACTTAACCTCATTCTGTAAGTTGGTCGCGAAATAGTAAATGACTTAAACTCACGCTGTAGGTTTGTCACGAACTAGTAAACGACTTAACTCACGTTGTAGTTGTCGCGAACTAGTAAACGACTTAACACACGCCATAGGTTGGTCCTAAACTGGTAAACTATTAACTTTGATGAAGTAAATCAGGGAAAACTACGGTTTATTGTGATTAGAATAATGCGCCTGCTCAGTAGATCATATGGGAGCCTCTCATATTAATAAAACAACCAAGAATCAACAAAAAGACTATTGTACCTGTATTAACACACCGTGAAGAAACTTATGTCCTTTGCCGTCGCTAGTTTTGGACTTTAAACATATGTCTATGTATATATATTACCAGCAAAACCCAATTTAAGGCAAAACTAGAATTATCTAGGCAAAAACTAGTACACCCTTCAGACTAAATGCTCGCGTGTAGCCAAAACTATTTAGGATCGGCTTGCACTGGTTATTATTGTCTTGGACTCTATTGGCTTTGTTTATACACACTGAGTTGTGTTAATCTCCTAATTCATCAGTTTAGTGTTGGCAGCCAGAGTGGTTGAATCTGTGCATCATTTAGTTAATGTTACAATAATATTTTTTTTTTTCAATTACCTGTAAATTTATAAACTTTATTTTGCATGTGCATGAGTTTTATTCATCGTGAATGTTGCTCAAACTTCAGGACAAAGTTCTAAGAGGGAGTGGGAAATATATCTAGTTTTAAAAATACTCAAAATTAAGGAAATAATGACACATTTTAATGTAATGTTGAAGGAAAGATATGCCGATATTTACAGGAGTTCTGTTTGCAAAATCTGCTGAAAGAATACGCCTATACAATATCGAAGATTGAAGAGATTGGATATACTGGAGATTCAAGGTGTTGATAACTTAAGAAAGAAGATAAAATAATGCAGTTAAGTATTAACTCCTATCTGAAGAGATATTTGATGTAATTGAACCTGCTCACGTTGCTCTAGGCCATGGTGGTCAAGAGAGAATATTAATTGAAACATCAAGGAAATACGCTAATATAACTAGGAGAATGATATCTCTATTTTTATCACTGTGGAAGTGAAAAGAAAATAAGAAAACTAAGAAGAATCGAGGGCTGGTCTCAAAGCCAAGTCTTCATTCTGAGCTGAATAGCCGCTGTTAGGTTGATCTCATCGATTTACATACATAGGTTGATGGACAATTTAAGTTCATATTGGTATACCAGGACCACTTAACGAAATTTGTAATACTGCGTGCTTTGTAAAGTAAAAGAGCTGAGGCTGTGGCTTACCACCCGAATGATACATTTATAGCTATAGGGGCACCATGCATTTTGCAATCAGATAATGGATTATAATGTATTAATCAAGTAATAAAGGAGATAGTGGCATTGTGGCTGGAGCTCAATACAATTCATAGAAAGCCCTAGCACAGTTAAAGCCAAGACTCTGAAGTGAAAGCTAATCAATATATTGAAAACATACTTGCTGTGAGGATGAAGGACAGCATCTCAAGTAAATGGTCAGAGAGTTAAGATACATCCAATTTAGAAAAACAGGTCCTTTTATTCTGGAACAATGCAATACCATTACAAGGCAATGTTTGTAATTGAACTAAGAGTTGGTCTCTCCACGTCTTCACTGCCTTAAGATATTTTAAAGTACATAGAAGATGAAGATAGGCCTCGTGCAATTCTCGTGGGATTCTAAGAGAAGGACGAAGATTAAAATATGTTTGCTTCAGAGCTTCCTGATTCCTCCATTTTAATCGAGATCAACATTCAGGAAGACATAAGTGCCACAAGGAAACTTGTTCGAGAAAATTTATAAAAACAATAAAAGAAAATGAAGATCGTTTCTGAAAAAATACACCTACCAGCTGAATTTGGAGACAACATAACCATACCAATTCTTGATGTTGACAAAGACAAAGGAGATCTTCGAAATGTATTGGATTTGTTCTCGATAGAAATGAATATGGACTGTACAAGATTGGAACAAACTATGGTGTGCTCAACAAACTGTACTGTAGTTAATATATTGAGATATTCAAAGCTGGAATATTTCTTGGGTAAGCTTAGATTAAAAAATAATGTTAATGTTACTAACGATAAGGTTAATTTTGTTTTCAGAACGGAATTTGATTCTTGTGCACATACATTTTTATCTGAGGAGGAGATACTACCATACAGCATATCTCTGAGGACTGCAGGACTGAGGACTGAGGACTTTATTCAAATATTTAGACTGAGAAATTAAATGTTTTGCTCTTTGGTGGACAGGGATATTTCTCTTTTATCAATGTTTCTCTAACACTGTATTTCATTTTATTTCATCTTTGGTTGAGTGTTTCCGCCACAATATATTTTAATATTCCTTTTCACGAATTTTACGAGTTTTTAGTAATTGTCTCTATCGATAGCTATATAAATAAAATAAAAAGAGGAGTTTGTCTGTCATGAGCATTACGCGATATCTAACTCAAGCAGAGGAACGACATTTGAAAATTAGTAGCTAGTATGCATAGACATGTGCGCCTCTAAGATAAAATTTTTAATTTGTGATTAGATTTTATAAATTTATTAAAAAGTGGTCCAGAAGAAATAAAGTGAAGAGCATTGGTTCAACGCCGTATTTCCCCAAATTTTGGGTGAAGAAAATTTACATTTTGTTTGAAGGTTTCTTTTAGGCTCTTATCAAGAGACAAGAAGTGGTTTTGCGAAACCTAACTTCTAGGGCATGATAAATGGAATTTCAAACTTTTCAAAATTTACTTAGGTATATTTTAACTATCTAGCATAAAGCCCTGCAATTTAATATGAAGGTTACTTTAAGGAATCGGGTGAGACCTTTTGGAGGATTTTAAAGTTTCTTAGCATAAGAAGATGGAAAGAGGCAGAAAGTTTTGGGACTCACTGACTCACTCATATCAGTAACCACCCAATTAATGAGCCTAGAAACTTACAATCTGGCTTGGCAGAAATTTAATGGAGCTGCCCCATGTAACCCGAAAATCTAAAATTAAGAAATCTCAAAATTTATCTCCGCGAAATTGGGTGCTTATAGTTAGCAATACACTTTTTGAATGAGGGTGTGAATTCAAATTTGGTAGATAGGTAGTGAGACAATTTAAATTTAACAGTCAGGTAGAAGGACAACTATAGATAAGCATAATTGTCTTAAAATTCGAAATTGATAAGTAAGAATGGTTTAAATGAGAGATAGGGTGTGGAAGGGGGCATGAGGGAGCTAAAACCTCCAAAACTAGTAGAAACAACTACTTTTCCATGTGGAAGAAAATTGAACAGCAAGAAGTTATAAAGATTACTCCAAATAATTTTAAATTAATAAAATAGGGACTAGGGTGATCCCCTAAGAAAAAAGAAAACCATTTTAGGTGATGAAAATTTGGCAGAAATGTAGAAGTTACACCATATAACTAAATAATAATTAAATATTTATTATTTATAAAGAAGGCAGGTGAAAATCTTGATTTCAAAATTCCCAAAACTAATTATTAAAGTAGGTACTTGTCAGTGTGGTAGAAGAATGAAATTATTCAGGCAGGTTGAAGATCCACCCCAAATAACAATTAATGTATGATCCCTGAATTTCAAAATGAAACCGTAAATGGGGAGAAAAGGCATAATGTAGATTCATAGAATTAATCTAAAAACATCTTTGAGGTGTAATATAAAATTGAAGTTTGACAAGTAAGTCAATAGACCTTTCCCGGAGACCCGAATGACGTGTTAACATTTGTAATTTCAAAATTGAGAACCAGGAAATGGAATGTTTGGAGATTGATACAACTAGTGTAGAACCTTACTTTTGGTTTTGTTATTAATTTAAATTTGGCAATCACTTAAATACACCATATAAGAAAATCAAATATATCTTAAAATTTCAAAATGGGAATGTGAGAACTGAAAAATGGTGAGGGGGGAGGAGTAGATAAAAAATCAAAAATTATTATAAAATCTTATTTTTGGACATGAATGAAAATTTAAATTTTCCAAGTTAATAAAATAACCACCCCACAATAACCTTAAAAGCGGGATCGCTTGGAATTTAGAATAGGTGGCCGGAAATGGCTAATCAATAAAAATAATCTCGACACTTTAAAAAAAATTGAATTTTGTATAGGCAGACAAAAAACTCTAAAAATAAACATATATAAAAACTAAAGATTATCTTAATGGGGTCCATTGGCATAGCGATAGCAAAACTAAAATTCTAAGATTAGGTTAGCACCTATCTAGTAGCGTCATAGCAACTAAAATAAACAAATTCTGGCAAAATACCTTGGTGAATCATGATGCATATTGGGTGATTTAGATGCTTATTGTTAATTATACTTCTGTACTGAGTATATTGTCTATGAATAATTTTGGTGAACTGTATCTTTTAGTTCGTTTATATTATTTGATGATCAAGCTTAGGTAAAGATTGCTTTGTCAATGGATTGCGTTTGTTTGTGCACTCAGTTTGTGGACAAGGTAGTATTCATATCAAATATTTAATTAATTTTATTTATCAACTACCACAATTGGTTTGTTGCTGTCACAGCTAGCTTAGAACTGTACAATGAGGAACTATAAAATAAAAGTGGGCAGCAAGATGTTGAACGTTATAATTTGATATAGTTTTGGTGCTGCTTAACCGTGTGAAAAATCGGTCAAACTGATGGTTTTAAGATGGATAAAGTCTGTATGGCATACCTCAGCATTTATTATTAATATATCCGGTTGCTCCATCAACTCATATATTCCCTAGTGCTTCCTCATTCTATATTCATATTCTTCTCTTACTGGACCCCATATTGTTCTAATGGCCTTCCTTTCAAAAGCCCTCAGTTCTTCCTATTCCTCTCAGTCGTGCTCCTGTTCCTGGATTCACCTAAGGGAGCAAAGAGTTGCGCCAGCGCAAGTTTGAAATATGTTCCAAATCCCTATTCACTAAAAGAGCAGCAGGCGCAATTTGAAAGCAAAATTGTCCTTTTATTTGCCACCATTCAAGGTAGGCGCAACTATTAAATCATGACTGTCACTTCAATAATTTTAAATGGCGGCATATTATTGTATCGGCCTAAAATACAATTAGTTTACATAATTGTACTCCTATTAATAATGAATTAATTAAAATAACAAAACGTATGTCAAGCACAAAATTTGTTTCAATTTAGACAGTGGTAACAAAACAATTACGTACCTTTTATTGTTGGATTTTTACAATCAAACAACGCAATGGCATTTCTTACATTATTATAAAACAAAACTACGAACTGTGTAATCTTCGTCTAGATCCAAAGAGGTTTGTATTCCAAAGTCCAAAGACATCCCGTCACTAAATACGGCAGTTAGTATAACTTTAAAATAAGTTTTAAAGTTTCTATAAACATTAATGTTTTATTAATGGAACTTAAACTTTAAACTAATAATATAAATAAATACAAATAATGTACTAAAATTGTTTTTCTAAAACAACCAGAAAGAGGCCGCTTTTAATTTTATAGCTAGTTTATGAGAAAAATGTTTAAAAATCTTTATATATGCTGTCGTTTATATTAGAGATTTAAAATAAAGTAGCCTTGACTTTGGAAGTAAATTCTTCACAAGGAAGGTCGAAAAGAGAGCAATTGATGACGTTTATGATGACGTCACTCTATTCCTGCCACCAGTTTGCGCCTTGTTTAGTGAATACGGAAATGGCGCAAATAAATAAGGCGCATCTTGGGGAGCATCTTGGGCGCAAAGTTGCACCATTTCTATACTTGCTCCGGAGCAGATTTGCTCCCGTTAGTGAATCCAGGCCCTGGTGTCTGAGCCATACAAGACTACTGGGCACACATTAGCGTTGTATGCCCTCATCTTTGCTCCCGTGGAGATACTTCTGGAGCTACACAAGATCTTTGGATTGTAGTAACTACGGATCTCTGAACCTGGTCCAATGACAGTAACAATATCAAGGAGGATTTGAACGAAATAATTTTGTGGTATGTTGCAACAAATATAAAATTAACGTCAACCATTTGAACATAACAAATAAACCAATGATAGTAGGATATAAAATATATAATTTTGTTTGTATTATTGATTTTCATTCTTCTTATTTAACTTTAAATATTTGCCTCTGTTATTATTTTAGTTTACTAGGAAGTTAATATCCTATTCCATCCCCACAAGATCGTTAGTGTTGAAATAGACATAGAGAGCTGGGAGAGTGGTAGTTTTAAAGTTATCATCGTGATGTAAAGGGAAAAATATACGTTTTTCTTAGAGATAAACACCAAAAACTCAATAACAATAGGAGGTTGGTAAACTTTGATGGGTAAGCATTTAGCTAGAAGTTGAGTGAGGCCTCACTCTAATTTTTCCCAAAAAATATTTTAAATACATTTTAGCGCTATAATCTTTAGCCATCACTCCAAGTATCCACTTGTATAAAAAAATTAAAATTTACCAACTTTAATACAGGTTTCTGGTAAATAAATATATCAAGTATTTTTTGGTAATACCCAAAACTGCTGAAGCAAGATGAATTTCACTTTATTTACCTTTTTAAATGAATATAAGTGGCTGAAATCTTGAATGTGCAGCAAGATCCTAAATTACAGCCATAGAACCAATAACTTTTTAGAATGTTCGTACAAGCTGTCAGAGTAATTGCGTTTGTTTTTGAAGTATCCAACACGCACTTAATAAAAACGCATGCCTAGTACACCAAACTAAACCACCAGCTATTAATATATTCTAATTGTTTTACAAGTCATCCCGTATATAATTACTAATTAGTAACTGTTTACCACAAAAGAAAACCCGAAATCGAACCGGGATTTCTTAAATTGGTGCCAACCTCTTGTCCATTTAACCATGGGGAATGGGCTGATTTTAGTGTTATTTTCCACAGACATTTCTGTAATAAATCATATGTAGAAAAATAGGATCGTGTTAAAAGGCATTTAAGAAAAGTATTTATTTTCCTTCAATTCGCAACTTTCCCGCCTCGTATATTTATTATTATCCTGAAAGCGGGATGGCCATTTATTTATCCGCACCATCCTGCTAAATTAGTGTTGATTTATTAGCGCCAAGACAGGGAGCGTTAAAACACGTCGCTCGGAAATTTTTGATAAATTCCCATGCAATTTACCGTGAATGAAACACAAAATGAATAAAGCTTTTATCAGGGCTAGAAAAGTTTTGCAACATAAATCAAGGCTGGTATTGAAGGGAGTAAAGACTTATTATTAATATAAATTATCTCCCTTCATTAATAATCTTCAATATAACGTCCCGTTGCGTCAAATGATGCATTGGTGCTCGTTATGACTCAACGGGTCATGTAAACAGAGGGAAGTAATTGAACCTAGAGAGGGAGTTGATTGAATGGAAGATTAAAAGTTTTAAATATTGAAGGACTGAAACATTTTAAAATATTTAAGGAAATAAACGTGTTTTTATAATATATCAGAGCTATAAACATTCATTCTGTATGATTTTTTTATTGTTTTTACTGGTAAGAGGTACTACCCGCCCCCCCTTACCCCAAGGGACCATACCTAGAGAGAACTAATAATTATATATACAACGGTGGGCACGCAGAAAAATTCATCAGTATCTCCCGATTTGATTGGTTGGTGTTGAGGGATCTAGGCTTGAATCTCAGCCAAAAAAACTAAGTGTTTTTTTATAAATAATTTATTAATTATTCTCCTTTCCTTCAAATTCATGTACACATCCTTTATATACTACCTTCCTCTCCCCTGATCAATTAAAGTGATTATATCCGTATGGCCCAAACGGGTACAGTGAAAAAGATAAAGAGCAAAAAACAAATGTGAACCACCTGTTAAGAGACGCCAAGCTGTCTGTTACCACCCCTAAAGAAGACAAAACAGCTCTAAACCACCTGCTCTCATACCATATAGAGACAAAGAAACCTCGAATAGTCCCCCTCCTTCTTACCTCCTAGGATGGGACGAGCCAATCAACTGTCTTCTAGAGGAGTCGGTAAATATATTTAGACAAAATACATCAACGATCTAGATATATATAAGGCCACAAATGATTTAAAAAATTAATGATAGTTCAAACACGTCATGGTTTCCCACCCTCTTTAGAATAAAATGTTACCGTGTCCTCATATCAACCAGATATATATTGTAAGGGGTCTGATGCCAGCCACTGGCACTAAATAGTGGCTGTTGAACACTTCTTGCTCCGGCAGGCTCCCATCGATGGTCAAATAGGCCAAGTTCAAGAATCGGTTACTCCTCCATAACCATACGTTATCATCCTTGAACACAATCCAGGAGGCTTATTGACCCATCTGAGGTCGGACTACTGGACCGAGAGATAGTGACCGTGCGACCGTTTGTATAAGGGAAAGTTTTTCATGTGTGCAGCGATTGCAGTTCTAGGTCAAGTTTGTTTGTAAGCTTGAATCAGCACACCTGCTCTAGAAGAGCTCGTCCCAAACTTTTAACTGATTATATACAAACACGTATTGAAAGAAAAGTATACATTTGGAGCTTGTTTAGGATCTAGTCTCGCCCAGTTCTAGATTACTGGTCGAACTTATGAATTTAAGCCCCTTCTTACTACTTTTATTATTTTGACTGACAATTAAAGAAGAACCTTGGTAGATAAGTTTTAGGGAATTAACAGCATAAGCTAAAGGAAAATGATTTTATTCCTGTGTTCTGATATTATACAAAATATATAATCAAATAATTATTGGTAAAGGCAGTCATCAATCTAAAATGATAATGTGATTGTTTTAGAATTTTACTAATGTAAATAAATCCATTTCAAATCACACCCAAGAAGATGTTTATTATTACTAATATCAATTATTAATAGCCGTACATAGTTGAGATTTGAAGCTCAGTCAATCATCCATTCAGTGAATACCTTTTTAAATGTGGATTATTTACTTGCTTAATTCAAGGGGTGGGTGTTATAGATATATTAAGGGTAGTTTAGATGAAAGGTTTCGACATTAGCAAGAGTGAGGATGGGAAAACATTAGCAATGAATCCCCTGTGAGGGAAAAAAGTGTATTTGATTATTTTTGAGCACATTATCACCAGACTCTACATATGTTGGGGTTGTAATGATCTTTCAAGTATAAAAAAAAGCAATCTGTACTGGTGTTGGTGTTTGCTGTAATGATCCTTCTCTTCATTACGGGGTAATGAAAGCTTACACAGGGAACTGACGAAGGAGCTCTGTGGTTAGTCCTCCATATTGGCACTGGATGTATACACTACTCCAACAAACATTTAGTTTGCGTTGTCTCTATAGCCCTCTGGCTTGCTAGTCCTGCTTCACTCCTCCATATTGGTGCTGGATACATATATCAAGCCCCTATAACCAAGTGATTTAGGAAGCCAGATGATCTTTTGGTTTTAGCCTAACTCTAGTTACTAAAAATAATGTGTGTATTGTATTATTAAGAACCCAGGTTAAAATGTTATACTTCTGGAACTTTAGCAGGTCCACCAGGGGTACAAACTCAGCCTGGGACCTGTGGTAGGGGCGGACCCCTCACTTTGTACTACTCAACTTCAGTGATGACGGAACATTATTTATAAGGTGGCAGTTTAAGCAAAAATAAAAATAGTATTTTTGAGGAATTTTGACCTCCAAGCCAAAGGGGAATCTGTGTACCTTCACCAGAGTGTGTTTAGAAAATATTTTTAAGTATCCCTTCTTTCAAGTTTTGTTTTTAAATTAGACTTTTCTATAAGTTATTTGTAGTGGTTCTCCTCAATAAGCTTTTTGAAATCGGGATGCCTTTAGAAGCTATTTAAAATGATTATCACCAACTTTTTACTTTCTCGCTATCTAACAGGTAAAGGAAGTATTGTGATCATCAAAAAATTCGAACTCGAGATTTTGAATAATGTTGACGTTTCATGACCCCCCGAATACAAAAAAAGGAGTTTTTGAATTTCCGTCTGTCTTTAACTCGGACTAGGTTTGCCCCGAGGAATTTTTGGAATTGGATATCTTATCCTAAAATTAAGGGTAGTATACTGAAGGGAAATAAGATAAAAAAAAATTGATTTTCTCAAAATCGGTTCTAAAGAGGTTGATTAAATTTCTTTTCTAAGAATTCATTAATACTATAAACAAAAAGTCTACTCTCAATTTTTAGGCAAAATGAGTTTAAGGGTTCTGGTCTGATGCGTAAATTCTTTTTTTTTATCAAATCTCCGTAACTCTTTGAAATATTAAATTACTTATCATTGCATGTATTTAAATCTATTTGTAATACAAATATTTCATTTGAAGCATACAGTATTTTTATAAACCAATAACTGTCACGCTATACGCAAACCTTAAAAAAGTAACCATAAATGTTGATTGATGTCGATGTCTCTTGACCCCCCAGACCCCATAAAGTGGTTTTTGCAATGCCGTCTGTCTGTTAAACCCTAAAATTAAGAGAAGATTAATAAAAAGTGAAAAGAGATAAAATAGATTTTCTCAAAATCGGTTATAACGATTTTGATTAAAAATTCGTACCTAAGTTTTGATTAAGATTATAAATAAAGTGGCTATTTTAATTTTCCCATGAAAATTATCTTAGGTTACGTTACAGAAGCGGAAATTTCCGTGTCTCCACAACTATTTGAGATACTAAATAACTTATCATTGCAAATTTTAATACTATTAAAAATTTTAAAAAAACTCTTATTTGAAATAATTTTTATAAAACAAACAGTTTCTGAGATATTGTCAAATATATTTATACAGTTTTGTGAGATTTTGTTTTAAAGAGATACTACTTAAGTTTAAACGTAATAATTCTCTAATTCCATAAAGTAAGAAATAAGTAAGTCTCATAAAAAAGTGTATGTTCTTTTTCTTATCCTCTTAGGGGAAATGTTTGTACAGCAACAATCTTTCTCTATCATTTTAGACTCAGTAGTCATTATTTACCTATTTTATTGGTCAAAATTTAGAAATGAAGAATTTAATAGCAATGCGATAACCATAAGATGTGCTACACCTAAGAAAATGTCAAAATTTTTAACCGAAAGTCGAAATTTTTATACGATCCTTGGGGACCCAATATCAATATTTTACTTTCCCGCTAACTTATAGGTACCTCAAGTATTGTGATCGCAAAAAAAAAAAAAAAATCTAATTCGAGATTTTGATGAATGTTGACATTTAATGATCCCCCGAATCCGAAAAAAGTTGTTTTCGCAATGCCGTCTATCTGCCTGTCCATCTGTCCGTCAATCTGTACCTTAGGCTAGAGCCTAAACTATTTTACCGATTGGGCTAAAACTTGGATTTAGGGTATTTATAAAGTTTCCCCGAGGGTTTTGGAATTAGGCATATAACCCTAAAACTAAGGGTGTTTAATAAAGGGCAGAAAGAGAAAAACTAAATTTTCTGTTAAATTCGCTCTAACGTATTTTTCAAAATTCGCTCTAACAATTTTGATTAAATTTTATATCTGGACACTGTTTATCATACATAATCAACACGATGGCAATTCTCATTTTCTCATGAAAATGAATAGGAGGATACTTTATGTAAAGTAAATTTTCCAATTTTAATAATTGATCCTCAACTATTTGAGATATTTAACAGCTTATCATTGTAAAGTTGTAGTAATATTAAATATAAATATATTTTCATAAATTGCATAGTTTCTGAATTATAAGCAAATGCATACACTTTTAAATTCCGATCTTTTAAAATGAATTTAATTCTTAAGCTCTTTGGTGGATAAAGATAATTCTAATATTCTAATTTTGCTCTAACAGTATTTCTAGTTTTTAACGCCATAGAGTAAGTAAGTGTCAATTATTTCATTTATGATCTTAGGTTAAGTGTTTCTATAACAATGTAATTATTATTTGGTTTCACAAATCTTATGAGTTTTTATTATTCAAGTCAGAATATTAGATGTATTGTAATGCCCATTGGTGGTTACAGATGTTCTTATTTTCTTATTGTTTCTGTAGGAGTGTATGTTATTTTATTTATGCTTTTTGAGTAAATGTAATGATATTCTTTTTAATTTTTCTCGACGCACTGGAGAGATAAGTATTGTGATAGTTAAAAAAAATTGAACTCAATATTTTGATAAGCCTTAACGTTCACCTACTGAAACATAAAAGTTGTTTTCGCAATGCAGTCTATCTGTTTATTTATTTATCTATAACTCAGCATTGAGCCGAAACTATTTTAAAGATCAGGCAAGGAAAGTTGTAGTACTATTAGAAATAAAAATATTTTAATCTCGGATATATTTTTATAAAACCAATAGTTTACTATCCATAAGTAAGTATTTGTGTATATATATAAATGCTTACTTATATATATGTATATATTTATAAGAAAGCATTTTTATTTGTTATTCAAAAGATACATTAACGAGTTTTGAAAAATTGAACCAAATTTTTCCCCCTCCATAGGTCAAATTTAAAAAAAAATCTCTTTTTATTTCTTGCTTAGGGCTCAAGAGGAACCTTCCCGCCAAATTTCATGTTTCCAGGGCCAATGGTTGGGAAGATACGGTTATGAGTGAGTGAGCGAGTGAGTGATGAGTGTGAGTGAGTGAGTGAGTGAGTGATAGTTTTGTCTTTTATTATAGAGACTAGCATGAATAACCTGGCTTTTTCCCAGGAGAAATACTTTGAGGGAAAATAAAGGGTCAAAAGTGCGAAAAGGACTAAAAAGTTAAAAGAGTATAAAGGGCAACAAAGGAAAAAAGTGTATATTTTAAGGTAAAAAGGGGTAAAGAGTGTAAAAGAGGCAAAAAAGAGTTAAAAATAGATATAATAATTTGTTTAACATATTTGAAGCACATTTTATCTACCCTTTTATCTCATTTACCCTTTTTACTCAGTTTGCACTATTTACCCTTTTCAACTACTTAACCCTTTTTTATCTTTTGACACTGCTTGCCCTTTTTCGAGTTTTCACCCTTTTTACCACGTTTAACTTTTATACCTTTTTGGCCCTTTAGGCATATTTTAACCTTTCTACCCTATGGTCATTTTTATCCTTTATATCATTTTCCTACGTTCGAGCAATCTCGTACTTTTTGCCCTTTTTACCGTGTTTACACTTTTTTGCCTTTTTCTTTTACAAACCGTGTTAGTTTTTAATCCTTTTTATAATATTTATACTTTTTACCCCTTTTATCCTTTTAAAGAAATAAGATTTGTTTGGATTTACTTTTTACCATTTTCACACTCTCACTATTTAGACCTTTTTACATGAAGTATCCGTCTTTGCCTTGGGAGAAATATTTTAGTGTCGGTAGTAGAGCTAAAAAGGCAAAAAATGATAAAACTTAAATCAAATATTTTTTTAAAAAAAGGGTAAGTATTAAGAGAAAAAGGGATTAAAGGGACTAAAAATGTGTAATAAGAGTAAAGCGAAATAATGGTGAAAAGGGCAAAATTATATCTAATAAAATTAAAAAGTGTATAAGGTTAAAAGAGGTAAAAACCACACAGAAATATAGCGTATAAATACCCAGCTCTTCTATTTCCCGGGTTTAAGTTTGGAAATTAAATATATTTAGACGTAATTTGAATCTCCGGGAATGTCTATTGACTTCTATGTTGAACTTATATTTTAAATCACAACAAAATTGTTTTTAAATCAGTTTAAGGAATCTTCCCCATTAACTTCTTCTTCATTTTGAAATTTAAGGATGGTACTTAATACCTTAATGGTTGTTTGCGATAGTTATTTTACTCACCTGACAATTAAAATATTCTATCACACTGAAAATAAATTTCTTATTTTAATTTTGTGAATTTTGAAAAGCCCAATTTGACCAGCCCACTTTCCGAATAGTAAATATTTAAGTTTAGTATGTTATTAAAATCCATGGCAAATTTAAACTTTTCTGTCCCACTTTTTTTTTAATATTTAAAATCTTAATTCTTTTATAGTTATTTGGAGTGTTCTTTATACCTTCGTGCCTATTTTCAGTATTATAGTACATGGACAAGTAGTAATTTCTATTAGTTTTGGAAATGATAACACCCACACCCTTTACATTTAAACAAATCCTAATTAAATATTTTGAATTATAAGACAAATTAGGTTATCTGGAGTTGTCCTACTTACTTGCCTGCCAGATTTAAATTTCTCCTTCTACTTACTTGCCTGCCAAATTTAAATTTTCCTAACTACATTCTAAAAGTTTAAATTTTGACCTCCTACTTTTGCCTCCAATTAAAATTTATTTTTCATCATTATTAATTATTTGGAGTGTATCTTTACCAGACTGTAGAGTTTCAGTTTTCTCTCACACTGAGAAATAGTTGTTTACTAGTTTAGTTATAACTCTCACCCTATTTTCCATTTAACTTTTTAGAAATTCCAAATTTTAAGAATTATTGGGCTATCTGAGTTGTATTTCTTCCTTTGTCATATTTAAATTTTCCAACTCATATAAAAAGTTTATTTTTAAATTATAGGCTTCCCATTTGCTGCTGACCCATTTTGAAATTTCCCAGTTTTACTTTATAAGGGACAAGTCCCGCTACCTTCCTGCAAAAGAAATTTCAAGTTTTCAGACCCAGGGGTTGGGAAAATATTGCAATGAGTGCGTCAGTGAGTCACACACATTTCTGCCCTTCTCCGCCCTATTTAGTGATGAAATTTGAAAAAACCCTCAGAAAAGTTTAATCCAATTTTAGAAAGGAGCCTTCATTTTAAATTTCAACGTTCTATCTCCACGAGTTCAAAAAATATATCAGTAAATTTTTTTAAATTTCAAGCCACCTTTTTTTCACCCCTTGGAGGTCAAATTTGCAAAATATCGTCTTATTTCTTGCCTAGGTCCTAAAAGTAACCTTCACGCCAACTTTCAAGTTTACAGCCTCAAGGGTTGAGGAAATACGGTGATGAATTAGTGATTCAGTGAGCGAATCATTGGGTTCTGCCTTTTAATATAATGGATTAAACACGCCTTACTGTAAAACTATCCAAGCCGTTTTGGGAGGACGTACGGGTTATTTTCACCACTGTCCCAATTTGTGTTGATGTAGTAATAATAGTAACATACAATTGGTTCAAGTGTATGTGAGCACATATATTTCAGGAAGTATAACCCACTCATCAAAGTTATGCAATGTGTTCAACATGATCTCAGCTTGTTAAATATGTTTACCCGTAGATTAATGTAGTGGTATTATGTATGTGTGAGGTATAAAGGAAGTTGTCAGTCCCACTACCCTGTGAGAGTTGTCACAGTTGACCCAGGTTAGGGCAGACAGGAGGACATACTAACTAAATCACCCGGTACTTCTGACAACTGTTCGGTGTTGTAAACATGACGGACACTCGTTTCAGTCTCTACAGCCCCACCTTCCGCCCCTCACTCTTATCTTCAGAGCAAGACAGGGATAACTCTCTACTAAGTGACAATATGGGCTAACCTCTTACTGGGCGATAGAAATCCTGGATAGTGTAGAATTCAGTGATTCTTAGCGTGGAGAAATTTGAATATAAGGGGGGCCAATTAGGAAATAATACAATAAGAAAATATTTTTCAGAGATAAAAACGTTCCTTGACTCAAAATTGAAAAAAAAAAATGTTTGTACTTTTGTGGACTGCTTATAGTTAATGACATATCAAAGTAGTTTTCAATCGCTGCAACAGATTTTATTTACTGATTAACTTAAAGGTTATTTAAAAATATATGGACCTTGAAACTCTAATAATAAATATATATCTATAGATCTATTTTCTTTTTATCACCGCGTCCTACTATTCTATATTTATCGCTACTATAATTCATTACCGCATGTAGGCTACTAATATTAATTTGTAAATTGTATTATTCTCTACCAGCTTCATTGGCCACGTGGTCTAACGCGCTACTCTCGTAGTAAGTTAGACTGTCAATTACGGGAAGATTGCGGTTCAAATCTCGGTCGGGTGTACTGTGGGTGGTTTTTCCAAAGTGGTTTTACACTCTTCCTCCCCGAAAATGTGGGTGTATTTAATATAAATATAACCTTCCTCATCCCTAAAACCATTAGCGTAATTAGTACATAAACGTATAACCCAAACGGGGTAAAAAGACAGCGATATGCTACATATATCATAACGCTGTAACACTATTTATGTTTATTTTTATCAGTGGGGACATGAAATATTTTAAAAAACGAGGTGGAGCATGGTGTAAAAAGGTTAAGAAGCACTAGATCCATCGATGAAAATGATTATAGCCTAACAACTTTAAACAGTTTTCCATACTAATTAAGTTAATGAATTAGGGATGATAAATTTGAATTTAAAATAAGTGTACCAACATTTGCGTGTAGAGTGAAAGGAGGGGGAGGGGGGGATCATCCAGGAAAAACCATCCTCAGCACACCCAACGTGTATCGAGAGAGCATAGCAGGTCACTCTGGTCTTTAATTAATTAATCGAAAGGAATGAGAACGAGTGTTTAGAGGAATTGCACCCAAATAAATAAATAAACATACAGTGAATAGCCAGCCGTGATAAATCACATTAGTAAAACCAAAACTAGTGCACCCGCCTGAGTTTCAAACCCCGAATTCCTCGTCACCGGCAAACCAGTGGACTTCTTGCAAGCCCGACAACTTAAAACAGTTCAACTAATATAAAACGCATGGTGAATTCCATCCCGGCTCAACTTCATATATCAAACTCGAGCTACCTCAACTTATTTCTAAGTTTAATATAATAAGTTGAAAAAGTCTTTCCACCAGGATTCCGCTCCTCAGCTAATATTTATTGTTCCGTCGGAAATATTATCGATGCACTTCTTGAAAGTAATATCGTGGACGTGATGTAACAAACTTGCCAATATGGCGGATAAAGGAAATCAAGGAGGTTATATCGTTTGAGGATATAATAACAGTGATCCTTGGTTTAGATACCAGCAACGTCTCGGGACGAACTAAACCAATTAAATGGGTTCATTCGAGGGGATATAAATAGCTATCCTTCGTTGAAGAGCTTAAGACCGCAAGTACAGGCAAACTTATTTCATAGCACCCAAGTTGTACAGTCCTCACTCAACACGTTGTCAAAAGTTGGGAAATTGAGAGTAGGACCTCAGACCTAGTACGCAGGATGTACAGCACCACTCAAAATTTTGTAAACAGCTTAAAACCCTCCTATTATTATATTGTCGTGAACTCCAAATAACTTAGCTGATTTTAACACCACGTAAAGACTATATTTGGACCTTACCGGGATTCCAACCAGTTTTATGCTTCCTCATTTCTACAAATTACTGCTCTCTCTTAACAACATATTGTGAAATCCTTCCATTGATACTCAGAGTGGCTTCGGAGGCAGTGATCGTACTCATAATGGAGGGGATAATTCAATTTGAGGTGCAAATATCCGAACCAGTGGAAAAAAAAGGACAAAGGAATCAGTGATTTCTTGTCTGGATTTACCGGTGATGAAATCGTGGTACGCCCTCAGCTCGCTGTATGGAGGGTGATTTTACCCTTATGGTAGCCCACTACTCATAAATACCAATTGGGGTACATTTCCTCAACATTATAACCGTCCTCATCCCTATCCCATAAACGTAAATATAGGCCTACGGATAGTGCAAACGAAGCATTGATGACGTTTTTAGACTTTGGAAGGAGGTTAAAGGTTAAAGTGGGACAAACTCCCCATTTATTATGTTTATAGCACCACGTCTTACCGCCTGTTCAAACTATACGCATATTTACTATTTACGCTTAGTTATGGATGAGGACGGTTGAATTTAGATGAAGTGTAACCACCTTTGCGTGGAGGGAAAGTTTAAAATAATTTTGAAATAAAAAACCTTCAGTACACCCGATCGGCATTTTAACCCTGATATACTTGTCATTGGCAGTTTTAACACGAGAGTGACGCCTTAAAACATGCGACCACAAAAACAAGTCCTCCAGTTAATAAACACCGGAGTTTGTACCCCTGCCCTCACACAACTCTAATGTAATTGTATCTTATCAGAGACTTTTCATTGAGCTACAAAATTTTTTACTTCAGATCAAACATCAAAGTAAAAAGCGTAGTAATGACCCCGAGAAGAGAAATACATCAAAATGACATGTCATGGTTTGTAAAAGAATAAATGAACGGTAACATCCCCTCTTCCTCCTACTTGTGATCGTCGAACAAGGAAATGAATGAATTCCCAATAATTGATTGATTGCTCTCGACCCCTCTATCGGCCGAGAGCGCAGAATTTTACAGTTCCCATATCAGCATCGAAACAACAAAACAATACAATTAATGACGAATGAAAATGTACAATTTCAAATACAAAAGTATAAATAACTTTTTTTTTACTTTTTTTTCAAGTACAATAGCAGCAGTGGAGGATATTAGGAGAATACTGAGGGGACTGAATGTTTTTCAATCTCGTTAACTCTGTTTGAGCCGAGATGGCAGCATTGTATAACAAATTGCTAGATGTGATAATTACAGGTGAGATCCCGGCATTCAGTTCGCATGTAGATATACAGTGGCTATATTCTTGACCAGATCAACTACGAAGTTTTATTTCCAAACTGAGGTTCCCAAACCCATGTGCAAGTGAATTTTAAGTAAAACTACTTTATTTAACAAATGAGGGAGGGAAGTAGAATTCAGAGGAAGTATACCCACACATACGAGGGGCGGGGAAGGGTTTGATTATTAAAAAAATAACACTTGATCACACATAGCCAGGCTTTCAATCTTGACCTCCCGATCACCGGCAAGCCAGACAAGATGGGACTGACCTGTTTTTGCCATGTCCATCGGACGGATTGAAAATCTTACATACACACGCGTTTAAAAAAAAAGCGTTGGACTTATTTAATACTTTCTACTAATTTTGTAGTATCATTTAAAAATAGTGATACAGCCGTACCAACAAAGATGGTCAGGTGGATAAAGGCGTTGGTCTCGTATTATCTGGTTTGTCAGTGATGAGGGTGGCTGGATTAGAATCATTACTGGATGGGTCAGATTTAGTTTTATAAATAAGGTTTATCGCTGTAGTTTTATCATCCGTCTACACGCGAAATACGAGTAAATTTCCTCTAAGATTAAAACATTGATGAACTTGGTGATAAAACGTGGTAACGAATTCACTATTCTGTGCCTGGCCGAGATAACCTTAGATATCTGATAATTAGAAGAATCTCAAACTCCTTTCAAGGGTAATTGGCAAGCACTTAGATTCAAACATTCAGGTATAAGCTCTCGGTTACAAGCCCTCAGTTCCAATCACTAAGTTCCAAGCCTTAATGTATAATAATTCAGGTTCAAGCAGTTAGGTCCAAGCCCTCGTGCCTAACTAATCAATCAGGTCCAAGCACTCAGATCTAAATACCCAGGTCTAAATCACTCTGGTCTCCAAGCACTCAAGTTCAAGCTCTCAATTGCAATCCCTAAGTCTCTATCACTCAGCCCCAAGCCTTAATATCCCCACAATCAGGTCCAATAACTAGGGTTTGAGCACTAAGGTCTAAATACTCAAGTCCAAGCGCTTAGTCTCAAGCATTCAGGCCCAAGTATTCAGGTACAAGCTCCAAATTTCAAGCACTAATGCACAAGCACTTTGGTTCAAGTGCGCAGGTCCAAACACTTGAGTTCCAACACTGAGTTCCAAGCACTCGGGTTCAAGCACCCAGGTCCATGCCCTCTAGTCCAATCACTCAATCCAAGAACTAAGTTCCAAGTCATAAGGTTCCATGACCCAGGAACAGGCACTCATGTCTAAATTTTATAGTTCAAGCACTAAGGTTCAAGCACTCAGGGTAATCTCTAAGGTAGGACTACAAGCATTGAGTTCCTTAGGTCGGGAACATACTATCTTCAAAACGCTGCGACAAGGTTGCTCTAGTATATTGCATTGTTTCATTTGAGAGGAGTCAGACAAGCGTTTTGAACGCTGCAACAGTTTTGTAAAGGCGTTTATCATCCATTACGACAGCCACGCTCTTAAAAGTTTTCATATGAGACCAGCCATAGCCCGTAGCACCAGCGTTTGGTCACAAACACTTTCCAGTTTCGGAGCCTTGTTCACTTTGACCGCAGCCATGTTTGAGATAAAATTGTTTATAAACAAAGTGCATCATAAAGATTAACTGTGGAATTTAAAATACACTAACTATTCAAACAGGGATGTCAATAGAAAACTGTGGATAGAGATAGTTGCTGTGGTTTTCCGAGGCTGATTCTCAATATTTCCTTTCCTTTTACGTTGAAACACAGAAAATCAAAGATCCCTGCACTTATGTTGTAGTACTCAAAAAAATATGTCTGGATGTTAGCGTAATTTGATGAACAAAGTATGAAACTGTCCAAAGGACATCCTGCAGCTCTTTTATAGAGTGCACACCATAGTTCCAAACTTTCTTCTTTTTAAGATAACTTAATGCAGTCTACATTTTCTCTATCGACAGATCTTGAGGTAGCTGCGATTGATAGGCCAGTGTGACCCCCTAGCACCTAGTCATGCTAGCGTTCTGATCGTACCGTTTCTATCGCAGCGTTTGGAACGATATTTTGTCCCCGAACTAAGGTCCGAGTACTCATTTTACATCACTAAATTTTAAGCACTCAGTTACAAGCACTCCAGTCCAAGCATTAAAGTCTAAGTACTAAGATTCAAGCACTTAGCGCCAGCCGGAGCTAGAAAGGAACGATTATGAATCGCCCCCAATAGGTCTCCCTCGCCCTGCCAATCAATAATGTACCGTGGATTCAACCGAGCGAAACACGTTAAAACGTTCAACTTTTAAATTGCTCATGAAGCTGATGAAACTAGACTATTTTTTTTAGAGAGAAAGTTCAGATAGTTTTACTCCTGGGCTTCAGGCCACAAACATTGCACCATGGGATTATATAACATAACATAATATAGTGGTTCAGGGGTATATAAACAATGAGCATTAGTTTATATGTATGCTATCCAGCTATTTATAATTATTATTTTTGGTGTTAGTGCTGGGTGTTATACGTTTATGTCCTAGGTTAAGTTAATTCTAAACTATGTTCCTAAATAACAACGGTAAAAAAGTTTTTTTAGTGTTAGTTATCAGCCTTACACTAACTTATTCATTATGTTCTGTACATATAATGGCACCTATCAATTTAGATCAGTAGAAGTATACAATTGGAGGAAGGGAAATTTTGAAACAATTATAAGAAAATCGCCTGAAGAAACTATGGTAAAATCACAACGAAAATAATCATGCAATAAACCACCTTCAGGATCTGTGTGGAATCAAATTCATATTCCCATGTATCAGACCAGTCAGATCTTCTGGCACTGAGCTGATTCTACCTGTACACACTTGATTGATAGTCATAATCAGATCTAAATATATCTAAATATATCATCATAGATTCAGTCAATACAATTTCAACTCATTTATACAAATAGTTCAGGCACACCGCGTTTACGATGAAGGCTTAAAGTCTTACTTGACAGGCTTCACTGTGAGTTTAATTATAAGCTGCTACATAAAGGAAAAAGGGTTAAGGCGAATTGCTACCTTTCAGGGTGGACAAAGTGTACACTCTGTCCAGGGACAGGTCAAGATAAGTTTCATAGGGGGGACATAATTATAAATAACATAGTTAATAACAATGTTAGATTTCGGTTTAAAGCCATTTAATAGTTTCTTATTCATATTTGATCTTATTTATGTTTTAAACCGTGGTCATCTTCCCCAATTTTAAAATAATATAGTTTTTATAAACTATTTGGAGTGGCCCTCCTTCAACAATTTTTTTGAAAAATGGCTCTCTCTAGAAGCTATGAGTAGTCTTCACCTTGATTTGTTTTTGAATTAAATTCTTTTATTGGTCATTCAAAGTGTTCCTTACCTAGAAATTTTGAAATTTGGATGACCTTGGAAACTATTTGAGCTTTCCTTCCCTGACATTTTCTCAGCCGATTATATGCCTTTAATCTAGTAGTTATTTGAAGCAGTTTCTCCGGCAAATTTTGGACAATAGAATACAGATAGAAGTTATTTAGAGTTTGATTTAAGGCCATTTTTCAGCTTCTTATTCGATCATATCAGAGGATTTGAAATATATTTATTCCAGGCAGGAGCAAATTATTTTCAGGAGACAGAGTCCTCCACAGTTCCGTCGATTCTGCTGGCCACACATGCTCTATATTCAGTATTCGTTGATGAACTGCTCTCAGGCGATTATTAGTCCTCATTTATGTGTGGTAGTCTATCGTCTCTATGCGGAGCAATGTTTATTACTCGATAAGCAGGACAAATATTCGTACATGAAAACGAATATTATTTCCACACTTCGTGAGTCATATTGAACAATGAATAAACGTGGATTAACAACGCACGTGTGGACCCGACTTAAGAGATGTCTATGCGTAAAAAGATAGAAATTTGTATAATTTATCTATGTTGTATTTTCTTTCTAAAATTTGAACATTAATTTTGTTTTCTGTATTAATTTTCTAACTTTCACAGGGTGTCAACTGACCCTTCGACCCCACTGAATCCACGCCTGATTCTGTCTACCCTTAAAGGTAACAATCTTACCTTGAAGGAGTACACACTATCGAATATAATATATGACAGGCCTGTGGCCCTCTGCAGAATATTTTGCGGCCCGCAACGCATTAGAAAAGCTAAAAAGTAATAACGTCATCCAGGATTTCCCTAAAAATGATCAGAATTAAAGTGTATGGAAGTGATTAACTGTATTATTTGCTGTACTGTAATCTATATCAATTATTATAATACTTTTGATGTAATCATTGTAGTATATAGTTATTAGTCTATAGCCTATAATGTAACATTCGTCTGTTTAATTTATCCAAATATTGAAAATACCGTACAATAAATAAAGATAGTGCTGAAATCTGACAACAGCTTAAAGAGTACCTACGTGCACAAATGGAAAACACGACCGCCACCCATCCCTTGTTTCTGCTGCATTGTTCATTGTAAACTGAGTAATCTTAGTCGTCTGTTCATGGGCGTTGTTAGCTGTTAATTTTTTGAAGGGGGCATAACAATTTTCATCGAAAGCCAATTTAATTGATACTTTGTTTTGGTTAATCGTCACGCTAAAATACGTCACTCAAGCAAAATCTAATTGCAAGAAAGAAATTAAGTCAAAACCCCAAAACAAAATAAGTTTATATTAAAATCATATTTGATAACAAAGAGAATAAATAAACAATAACAAAATAATTAACATTGTCACTAAAAGGTGACCTGGTGGCTTAGGGGTAAGATGTCAGACCTTATGTGTTGGGGGTCCAGGGTTCAATCCTTGTTCCTGGTACAGATTTTTCTGATTGCCAAACCCTTCCTTCACCTCTGACAAGACGTTTGTTAATCACAACTTGTGAATTTGGGGAATGTCAGGCCTCCACTGTGGTTCGGATCTCACGTTAAACTGTAGGTCCTCCACTTAATCTCACAATCACCTAACATTCACATTACGTATTTGTATGTAACACGAAGGTAGTAAATCCAGTGCTAATTTAATAATAATAATTAATTTTAATAATATGTTATGCTAAGATGGAAATGGTTAAAATCCATATTCAATTTTAAAACATGATACAATGAAATATAAACGGTGTTTACAGGAATTTGATGAGAAAATAGAAATTGTAAAATTACGAATGTTGTATACTCATGTAAGTAAACTATGATTGAATTAATGGGGGGATTGTTCCGCCGTTGAGTTTTGGGAGGCATGTCACCTCACTCATCTCCAATATCCTCGCCCAATGTCCGTTAAATTTATGATGTATCGTTTAGTTTTCCATTGTAAAAGGCCAACTGTCAGAATATAAGAATATTAAAATGAAGCCTTAGCTAATTCAATTGGACGAGTCATTACAGCATGTGGTAAAATATAGCTAACTGCTGCTTACAGGGTAAATAAAAGTTAATTATGATGGTTCCTTTAAATAGCACCTTATCGTGTTTAATATTAGTGTGAGTTTCGGGTCTGTCAAGTATACTTGTAACCACCATTTGGTAACACTAACATCTCCAATTGTAATGTATCGATAAAATTTGCTCTCGGCAAGAAGTGTTATTGTTACCGAAGAAACAAATAGGCTAAGTGCCCCTAATATTAACAGTGCTGCCAATGTTTACTGGCGAGTTCTTGAGCAAGAATATTTCAACTCGGCCTGAGAATAGCCAGACTTTACAAAATACCTTCAGAAGTCACCATGAGGTCGTATCTTCATGAGTTCACTAGACTTCTATGTTTGTTCTAGGACAGTATTTCTACGAAACTAGGAGTTGGTTTTTTGCGGCTTCCACCGTGGTTCGGATCTCACGTTAAACTGTAGGTCCTCCATTTAAGGCCATATGTACAGAATTTTTTTTTTTCGTCATTCGAAAGAGTTTTATTCTATGAAATGTTAAACACAAAAATTTATTTTTAACTATTTTTATTTAAGAGCTATGAGGGTAAGAAACTTCAATTTTTACGTTTTCCAAATCAAGTTTTAGGCCAAACTTTTTGAAATAAAATTTTGAAAATTAAAATGTAGTATCTTTAATACCATACCTATTTGATAAAGCTGGGATTTTACCGTAGTTATAAGCATACTCTATATAAATATACTCAAAGTTCCCTTAAAATCAACATAATTCAACAATTGTTTATTAATACTAATTCATCTATAAATATTAAATATTAGTATTCATGCGATGTATTGATGTGTATACTTAAGATTAAAAAAATATTCAGATTTAAATATGCGACGTTTTACTGAATAACTTGATTTGCGTATGACATAAAAATATGCACTGAAATTCCAAGTTGGCTCACGGGATCAAAACTTTGTAGGGAAGTGTAGCTTAGTCGACAAGAACGGTTGATAGCCCGCCTCCACACAGTTACTCCAGCTGTATGATTACAGACACACAAGTAATCTGCGGTCCGTGCGAGATTTCTGTTAGAACGATCATTCACAAGTTGTCTCTTAAAATATTTAGACTTATATTAATAATAATATTTAGCAACCCGTCTTATTACACGTTCGGTTAGACTCATATTGTAGTGATAATAATATTTATACCACTATCAGGGTTATTTCATTATTATTATTAATAATAATAATAATAATAGTAATAATAATAATAATAATAATAATACTTAGCACCGCGTCTTACTACCCGTTCGGGTTATACGCTCTAAGTACTAATTACTCTAATGGATTAGGAATTGGGAAGGTTGAAATAGAGGAAGCGAACCCGCATTTGCGTGGAGGGAGAGTGGAAAACCATTTAGGAACCCCCCCCCCCAGTTCACCCGACCGAGATTCGAACCTCAATCTCCTCGTCCTTATTTCATTATTAAAACATGTTGTAGTAATTTTTTTAGATTTGTGTTTTATTTGTGATCTCTGTAAACTGTAAAGAAACTATATATATATATATATACATATATATATATACACACATATATATATAGTAAAATAATAAACAATGGTTCCTTCCATCACAACCTGGAAAACGTCAAGATTTGAAACCGAGAATGAGCATAATGTATTATATAGGCAGATAGGCTTTATGTTTGTTTTATATGTTAGGGGTTTCCAGAATCAGTAACATAGAATATACGATCTAGTAAACAATAAATGGCTGTAAGCGATCACCCAAGGTTTCGACACATTGCATATCAAGAATGATGAAATAAATATTTAACATTTAAAAACACTTTTTACAGCCATTGTATAAAAAATATTTTTCATGAAAAAATTGCAATTTAGGCAGTTTATAGTGTTTTAATTTCTTAGCTATTTGAACTAGTTTAGTCATTATTAATGCAGAAAAAGGCATTATTTTATATAGCTTAAATTGGCAAAACTTATTACTCTGAATACATTAATATGCATATGGAAAAAACAATTTCACGATCTTCAATTTAGTGAACACTGCAATTATTATTTTCAATTAAATTATTTATGTTTTATATGTATTTATATTTTTATTAGAGGTAGAATATTTATACTGTCAGTCAGACTTAGATCTTGGTTCATATGGGATTATCTGCATGATAAATTTTATTGATTAATTACATTTTTATAACATTAACATTTTGTGATTATTTACATTTTAAATCATATGGGCGATTTTCCTCATTAGCTAGGCCTAGACTATAGGTAAATATAATGTGGGCATAAATGGTGATTTTGAAAGAATTAATATATATGCACTTTATCTTAAGAAGCAAACCCCAAAAGTCAAGTGGTTACAATTAAATTTATTATATTGTTCAAATATTTGATAATTTTAGGTAAATGGCAAGTTTACACAGTTAAATAGAATTATTGAATTCTAAGACATATACAACATTCAGAAGAAGGCCGAGAATTGATCAAATAATAAATACTACGCCCCTACCAGAAATCGAACCCGAAGCCCTTTGCACTGTAGACCATTCCACTAGCGACTGATCTAACGTATCGGGCTATGATACTATAATTATATCACATTTATAGCCTGTATTTTCTTACGTTCTCTCCCACAACTGTCAAACTGTTAATTGAGTGGCCTCTTGAAAATATGCTTGATAAGAAATAGATTATTTATAGCCTTAAAAATTGTGTGAATGCAAGAATCTACGTTTAAGCTTGCAATTTTTCCAGCATTTTATATGGCTTAAATTTTGAAAACTATTCTATTGGAATATTTAGAATTTCTCTGTTAATCCCACCTATAAGGGTATAATTAGGTCAAGTTAAACGTTGTAGTTCCTGTATAAGTAGTCTATAATGATGATGTGCCAATTAGTGAGATATCCTGTTGGGGACCTAAGCAATATAGGAAGGAAGGTATAGTGTTAATTATTTATGCATTTTTAACTCACTTAGAGAGTAATTTTAGAACCAAGTATAATATTATAGTAGTAATTGATTTTTGCATTTGCAAGAGTGTGAGCACTTTGAATTTACCTCAAATGAAAAACCGCTATTTACTATTGTAACGACAGTCTTTCTCCCGATTTTTTTTATTATTTTTTTGCAAATAAATAATGTAATAAAATAATTATTTCATTCACAAAGGAATGTATTTTATTACATATGACTCATAAAAAAATTATGTGTGAGAGAGAGAACGATCTTTATTTGGATTGATTTAATCAAAATAACTGAAGCATTCTTATCCAAATAAGATGTAATAGTAATAAAAATAATATTTAGCACCGCCTCTTACTACCCATTCGGGTTGTACTCTTTAAGTACTAATTACGCAAATGGATTAGGAATTGGGAAGGTTGAATTAGAGGAAGTGAACCCGCATTTGCGTGGAGGGAGAGTGGAAAACCATTTAGGAAAAACCACCCCCAGTTCACCCGACTGAGATTCGAACCTCGATCTCCCCGTCCTCAGCAGTCCTCAGCAGTCGAGCTCAACACGACAAGTAACTTATATATAATCGCTCTCCAATGTTTTTAGACACTTTGAATTATTTAGTGATTAGGTTTTGAGGTTTGAGTTGTTCTAGGGTGCAAGGAGAAGGAAACACAATTTTATAGTAATTGCACCATATTTACTTGGAGAGTGGATTGGAAAACTAGAGAGAGAGAACACATGTGGAAAGCCACCTAAAAATGTGTAAAAATTATATATATTTTTTTATTTGTCTAGGTAAATTATTAATAAACCCACCTTTTTATTGTAAGCTCGAGTTTATTGCTGCAAGTTCCTAGTAATTTTTTGAATACATATTTTCTACCTGATTCACCAACCGATTCAAGTCCTTATCGAAGTTTGGCTTTATATAATATATGCTCACTTTGATATGATATATTATTATATGTCGCATGACTTGCACAAATGAACAACGTAATCATCAGATTTGTTCAACTTTCTCTCTCTATCGTGTATATGTGTGTGTGTATATATATATAACATATTTATTTTTATATTACGCTTTATCTTTATGGAAAAATCATTATTTGCCTGGTTTTGATTAGAATAGATAATATACATTTTGAAATGATAATTTAGGCCCTAATATTTTTTTCTATTACAGAGAAGACATGTGTGATACGGAGTACATGTCCGGTGTGGTAGAACTCCTTCCTTACTCAAATGATAACATTATTAGATTTAAGTATTCTGATGTTGAATGTACCGATTCAGAATTCCAAAGCTCTGAAGAAGATGATAGTGGTCATATTAATTCAATAGAAAATGAAGAATTTCGAGTTGTATAGGAAAGTGACGATGACATACCTAGATTATTAATAAGAAAGATACCTCCGTCAAAAATAATATAACAGGAATCATGGATAGATATTTAATATTTTCTTAAATAATCCCACAATTTGTACCATGGGTAGGTACCAACTGTGAAAAAAATACGTCCGCGAAGCTGCCCTCTCCCCCAATTTAAAAATTCAAGTTTTTTTTATTGCAATCGTTTGTTTTTCGCTTGTTGCAGATTGTTCCACAAATATTTTCGTTTGTTCTGTTTTGATAGGCCCACAAATGATATGTCTACATCGGTGTGGCCAACTTCACGGTAACACCCCCCCCCCCGCCCGCACCCCTCCACACACACTTTGAAAAAATCATATTTTTATGTTTTCCGATCGTGTTTCCGGATTATACCGCAAAAAGGCTCGTTTGTTCCGCATTTGTTCTTGCACAAATGGGACACGAACTTGTGACACTTTGCTTACTCGTGAGGGGCCAACTTTACGGTAGCCCCTCCACTTTGAAAAATGCATGTATTTACTATTGCATTCGCTTGTTTCGGATTGTCCAGCAAAAATTTCGTTTGTCCGTTTTGATAGGCCCACAAATGGTATGTTTACATTGGTAGTGCCAACTTTACGATATCTTCCCCTCACTTTTGAGAAATGAAATTTTTTTATGGTTGCGATTATTTATTTCGGATTGTTAAAAAAAATTATTTACGTTTTGATACGTCCACAAAATTAACTATACTTTACATTTGACATTCATTAATTCACCCTTCTCCTCTTTTAAAAACCATTTTTTTTATGATTACAATACTGTTTCCTTTGTTAGTTCCGGATTGTTCCGCAAAAAAAAAAAAATCAGTTTTTCCGTTTGATACGCTCACAAATGATATGTTTACTTTGGATTTCCACGAAGCTGCCTCACCATCTTTTCCCTCTAAAAACATTTAAAAAATAAATTTTATGATTGCAATTTTTGTTCTTCGTTTGTTCCGGATTGTTCAGGAAAAAATAGTTTGATATGTCTTTATACGCCCATAAATTGTATGTTTACATTGCACGTCAATGAAGTTGACTCCCTTCCTCCATCTTTTAAAAATCCATATTTTTATGATTGCAATAATTTGTTCTTCGTTTGTTCCGGAAGGTTCCTAAAAAAGCGCACATTTCGTTTTGACAGGACAACACAAGATTTATTTACACTAGGAGCGTAGATTGATACCTTTATGGCAACCATATTCTCCACATGAACACATACAACTTTTAAAAATGGTATTTTTCTTTGCAAACAGTAATACGTTCTTGGTTAGTTCTATATTTCTTTTTGCGAAGATTTCCATTTATTCCTTTTGTAAAGCCTCTAATTTTTTCTAGTAGTAGCTCTCTCACATTCTTTCAAAACTTGAACATTTTTTGTTTAAAGTTTGTTTTTATTTTGTTTGAGTTCCTTAACATGTTTATCTTTATTTCGTTCTGAATTTCTTTTAAAAAATGTGTTTATTTCATGTTGATAGTTTTAAAATTATTATATTTTTATCACTATGCTAAGCTCCGTTTCCTCACCTCAACTGGATAAAATATAACATTTTTATTTTTTATTTTATAACTTTATTAGTTTGTTCCAGATTATTGTGCATTATATTTAATTTGTTAGTTCTTAGATCTCCTACAAAAGCTAAATAAACTAGTGTCACTAGCGATGATGGCCTTTTGTGTGTGCGACCTGTATAGTAACACAGGGCGTCAAGTAAAGAATGTCCCACCCTTTGTTTCAAAGTATGAAAAATATTGTCTTTGATTCGCTCACTATGCACAAAAAAGCAATAAAATGGCGGAGCAAGTCAGAAATACAAAAACTTGGTCTTCAACTTATTGCTTGCCCTAAAACTCATAGTAAAGAAAAGTATTTTTTTAGGCCTCGCTTCGTCCTAAGCTTCAAAATATTGGTTTCGTCTAATTGGGCTGTTGTGAAATTACCGAAAGATACCCGAGATCTTACCTCCTTCCCCCACCCCCTCAAGAAAGCTCATAGCTAGGTTATCCTAAAGTATTGACATCGCACCCTCCTTTTGTTTGCTACTATTACTGTTATGATGTAGTAAATAGTATCTTTGACCGCAAAGAGACATAATTGGAAGAAAATGTCAATGTCGAAGAAGACTAAGAAACTCCTCGACAGTAAAAATTATTTTTTCAAATCAAAGTTTACTAACAGGACCTAGAATAAATTAAAAAAAAAGTGATTAAAATATCTATAGAATAACCTGAAATTCTAAAAAATTGCTAAAAACTTGCCAAAAAAACCAAACTAAGAAATTAAACAAAAAATCGAAATGAATGCACCTGACTAAATCAAACACGTGCCTTTACAAATGAAAAATAAAAAATAGCTATGCATTAAAGTCTTTTAACAGCTAAACTCTTGCATTCTGGTTAATATAATATTGATTTACAAAAAGTTAGTTTAAAAAAAAATCCCATCCCATCGTTTAATTTCAGCGTCTAATCGTTTATGTAGATTTTACAAACATGACAAACAAATAGGATACATAGTTGATTTTCAACATTATCTTATCATTACTACAATTATTTGATTAAAAACAATAGGTTTGAGTATTTATGGATTATAAAATATCGATATCATTTAAAAATAGACTAATTTAACATAAGTGCCTCGATCTTATTCAAACCAGAATGGGCTACCATGAAGTTGGCCCCTCTTCCCCCAATGTAAACATACTATTTGTGGGTTTTTCAAAACAGAACAAGCAAAAACATGTGTCTAACAATCCGTAACAAGCGAGGAACAAACGATTGCACTCAAAACACCACGAATTTTTAAAATTGTGTGTGGGAGAGGTGTTTCCATGAAGTTTGCCCCTCATGAGTAAAGAAAGTGTCAAATTTACGTCCTCTTTGTGCAAGAACAAATACACAGCAAACGAAACTTTTTGCGGAACAATTCGGAACAAACAATGAAACAATGAAAATGTCAATTTTCCAAATGTATGGGGGGGGGGGGGGGGCGTAGGTCTACCGTAAAGTTTCCCCCCAATATAATAAGCATATCATTTTTGGGTTGATCAAAACGGAACAAACGAAAATCTTCGCGGAACAATCCAGAACAAAGATTGTAATCATAAAATCTTGACCTTTTCTTAATGATAGACCAACTACGGACGTAAATGACGGATATCCAGCCAGAAATGTAACCGAAGAATGAATGGATTGCTCTTTTTGCAAGCTAATCAACACATCCCGGCCCTTGCTACTCGGATACTTCATCACTGACCAGCCAACGAAATTATCAAACACTAAGTTCAAACAGTTGACCCAAGGAGTATCAGCTTACGTCTGTGCTTCTGTGCCGACACAACAAGGCTGCTTGACGTACACTACCATAATAAAGCTGAAGTCATGTATCCATGCGAAGCTCTAGAGTTGCCAGTGGTACTAATGCCCTTAATCTCACAATCACCCTAACATTACACATTAGCGTATTTGCATATAACACGAACGGGTAGTAAATCGCAGTGCTAATATTAATAATAATAATAATAATAATAAATAATAATAATAATAATAATAATAATAATAATAATAATAATAATAATAATATGTTAGCTAAGATGGAAATGGTTCAAAAGTCCATATTATGAATTTAAAGACATGATACAATGAAAATATAAGGCTGGAATGTTTACAGAAGTGTGATGAGGAGAAATAGGAAATTGTAATATTCCACGGAATGTTGTATACTCATGTAAGGTAAATTATTGAATTGAATTATTGGGGGGACGTGTGTCCGCCGTTGAGTTATTGGGGGGCATGTCACCCCTCACTCATCCCTCCCAATCATCCCTCCCGCCCATGGTCCGTTATAATTTATGAGTGTATCGTGTTAGTATCCATTGTATAGGCCCGCACACTGTCTAGGAATATAATGGAATATAAAATGAAGCCCTTAGCTAACTTCAATTTGGACAGTCCTGATCCACGCCATAGTGGTAAAATATAAGCTAAGCCTGCTGCCTTACAGGATAAATAAAAGGTTAATAAATGTATGGTTCCTTTAAATACACCTTATTCTGTGTTCTAATATTAGTGTGAGTTTCGGTGGGTCCTTTGTCAAAGTTATACTTGTAACCCACCATTTGGGTAACACTAATACATCTTTCAATTGTTAATGTTATCAAGTAAAATTTTGCTCTCGCGCAAAGAAAGATGTTATTGTTACCGATGAGAACAAATAGGCTAAGTGCCCCAAATATTTAGACCAGTGCTGCCAATGTTTACCTGGCGAGTTCCTTGGAGCAAGAATATTTTCAACTCGGCCTGAGAATAGCCAGACTTTACAGAAGATACGCTTCAGAAGTCACATCATGAGGTCGTATCTTCATGGAGTTCACTACGGACTCTCTAGTGTTTGTTCTACGGACAGGTATTTCCTACGAAACTAGGAGTTGGTTTTGTTGCGGCTTCCGGGAGTTCAGACATTAACAGAAAGAAAAATAGAGATTTCTAAGAGAATCTTCAAAGATACAACTTGTTCAGGTTAATACACAAGAGTAGGATTGAGATAAAACCACTGTTTTTCATCACGTCTTAAAACCCTATCTGGTTATTAATCACGTTAATGGTATAGGGATGAGTAAGGTAGAGTTGAGAGAAAAAAAATACCTGGATTCGCGAGAAGGGGAAGAGGGTAATAATTTGGAAAATTACACCCTCATTGCACCTAGCCGGGCTTTGAGCCCTGACCTCCTCATCTCCAGAACACCATAAATGGGCCTTACAGTTATTTCGCGTGTTCACTAATGTGGTTAATAAACAAATTTAATTGTCAAACTTGCCCACTACGTGTTATAAATGACCAAAATCTTCAACCAAACTTGATATTATATCTATAAAGATATTTGGTACAAAAAAGGAATGAGGCTACTGGTGAAGTGGAAGAGGTTAAATAATGATGAGTTACATACCCCGTACTAATCACAAGACATTGTTAGGATAACCCGCCTCTGTGGCGTAGTTGGCTAACGCTCTTGTCGTGTTGAGCCCGACTGCTGAGGACGGGAGATTGAGGTTCGAATCTCGGTCGGGTGAACTGGGGGTGGTTTTTCCTAAATGATTTTCCACTCTCCCTCCACGCAAATGCGGGTTCACTTCCTTTAATCCAACCTTCCCAATTCCTAATCCATTAGTGTAATTAGTACTTAAGCGTATAACCCGAACGGGTAGTAGACGCGGTGCTAAATAATAATGATAATAATTGTTAAGATAATCAAGTCTTGCATATTACGGTGGGTGGGACATGCAGCGCGAATGGAAGATTATAACTTTGTTTAGGATACTGATTGGAAAAATCAATTTGAAAAGACCATTGGGAGGATGGCATGATAATATTAGAATGGACCCGAAATAGATAGGTGTAATGAAGTGGACTGGATAAAGCTAGCTCAATATACGGATAGGTGGCGTTCTTTTGTAAATATGTCGATGAACTTTTGAGTCTCTTGTGTCATAGAGTGAGTAAATAAATTCTCCACAAACTTGGCTACGAGTGATGTAGCTCAGACATGTATACATATTATAATTTATTAATTTAAATACATATATATATATATATATATATATATATATATATATATATACTGATCAGTTACTTATAATAAAATGTAAAATAATATACATAAGTAATTAGTAATATTATATTATAAGTATGTAATTAATACCAGTATATATATATATATATATATATATATATATATATATATATATATATATATATAGTAATGCATGCTTTATATATATATATAAAGTATATGCATGCTTGAGCTACATTACTCGTAGACCAGTTTGTGGAAAAGTTACTTAATTTATTCAGGGCGGTTGTACACGTACCGATATTTTCGGTGTCTGCACCGACACCAGCCAGGGTGCTTGTACAAACACCGACGTCTGTTTTGGGAGTAGTTCCGAGATAAACATGGCTCCAGTGAGAAATATGATGGTTGTTTCATGTGTTCTTCCATCTCTGGAGGAGAATAATATTAATAATAATAATAATAATATAGCACCGCTTCTTACTACCCGTTCGGGTTATACACCATAAGTACTAATTATGCTAATGAATTAGGAATTGGTAAGGTTGAATTAGAAGAAGTGAACCCACATTTTCATGGAGGGAGAGTGGAAAACCATTTAGGAAAAATCACCCCCAGTTCACCCGACCGAGATTCGAACCTCGATCTCCCCGTCCTCAGCAGTCGAGCTCAACACGACAATAGCGTTAGCCAACTACGCCACCGAGGCGGGTCTCTGGAGGAGACAACATCAAAACTGGAGAGAAAGAGAATCCAATAGTAACCGCAAGGAATCTTAAACTCCTCCCCTGTTTTGTCCCACAAACACACTCTGTTCCCTAACAATTCTACCAAGGTCACAATATCATACTTAAAGCTGCTAGACATTTTTACCCTTCCCAAATGATACTCAACTATATTAAACCTTTCAAAATACTGCCAACAATGCAAGACCACATCTGGAGATGAGCGCGCAACTGTTCTGCATACCATTATAGGCATATTTATCGAGGGCTTTGCCAGCATACCTCCGACATGTCAGTGGTAAACACGATAGTGTTGATGATGTTGTCGTGTCGGTATCGTGTACAGCCTCACCATAAGATTACATGTAATCTCAGTTCCACCGATATCGGTACCGACAACCGACACCGACAATATCGGTACGTGTACACCTAGCCTATGGCATAAGGGACTCAAAAGTTCCTTCCCGTGATTAAAAAAAAGTACGCCACCTATCCCTATATTGAGCTAACTTTAGCCATTCCATTTCACTACACCCTATATCTTTCAGGTCCATTATAATGTTATCATCATGCTATCTTCCCAATGGTCTCTTAAAATTGATTTTGTCAGTCAGTACCCTAAACAAGGTTCTAGGACATCCCATTTGCACTGCATGTCCCGGTCAGTATAATATGTAGGACTTGATTATCCTAACATTGTAGTTGATAAGTACATGGTATGCAACTCAGCATTGTGTAACCTCTTTCACTCCCCAATAGCCTCATCCCTTTTTAACAACATTTATTTTCAAACAGCTTGTTTTCAAACACCCTAAGTGGATTTTTGTCATGTAAAGCAAGAGACCAAGTTTCACACCCATAAAAAATTATCTGTAATTTTTTTTTTTTGTATATTCTGAGGTTTAAATTTCTTGAAAGATTATCCAGTAGTAATGTACCGTTGCCCAGGTGACGCCCTAATGTAGTAATCGTATATCCTCTCCGTGGAGACTTTCCATGTCCCGATAAGATGAGATGATGTTGAATATGAGGGCGTAGAAGCTCTTAAAACTAACTTAAGCCTAATCAAACAAACTCTAGTGACCATGATGATAGTTACCCTTACGGGAAAATTAGCCATGGTACCAGCCGGGAATCGAACCCTGGACCCCTTGGCTCGTAGCAAGGTGCACTGACCACTATACCACGTGACCTGTTACTAGATATATTCAAGGGTAGGTATATATTATATTTGTGACAGAGTACACGTTGACTAGGAAACTGTTCTTGTGTGTATCACAGTGGTCAAGGAGACCAGTCACCGAGCTAGGAAACAAACCTTGTTCTATCTTAAGTAGTTTTGTTTATAGATAACCAAGGGATTACTTTCTACATCCCAGATAATACATAAGGACCGGGGCGCTTAGTGCACTGTTGTTCTAGACTGAGTTTGTTTGTAAGTCGTGTTATAAATGAATGCTGGCGTTTAATTGCAGATAATTACCTAAGCTTAGGTTTTTGTAGCCCACAAATTAGGAATATACAGTTCTAAGGAAGAATAAAACGCTAAATAGAGAATTATGCCTTTCTTGTTTGCTAAAGTTCTTATGATTAGTTCGAACATATTTGTTTCATATTAGCACTAATGGGTATATTATACACAAACACACACATATATATATATATATATATATATTTAATGTTCATATTGAGGTTTTAAACACTTCAACACCCAAGTCAAAATGTTGAAGAAAATCAATTTGACCTTTTCAAAAGAGGTTTTGTTCTTCAGCATGAGTTGATTTTTCTCGGCTTGTCCTTGAAGCTTTTCATACAATGTTGAATAATCGACCGACCTATGTAATAAGTATTCGTGACGAGTTCCAGGCACACGGAGACTATTACCAGGTAAATTACCCCTGACAAGTTGACGACCCTGCCCCAGTTGACGTGACCACTAAAATAGGTAGCTAGAACAACTACAACCTCGATTTGAGTTTGATTTATCTAGATTTAAAAAAGGAAATATTTCAGTTACATTAATGGCCAAAATATGTTTTTGCTAATAATATAATATAGTTTTAGCCTAAGATAAACACATCAATAAAAAGGTAGTAATGGAAAAGGAGGCTTAGTTAATAATACAAAATGTCACTAGCAAAATTTGCACAAAACGGATAAAAATATATAAATAAATTACTTACCTAAGTTACTTTATTCATAAGAGCTTTGAAATGTGGTTCTGGAGAAGAATTGAGAAGATCTGGTTGACAGTCAGGGTGATAAATGAAGATGTTCTAAAAAGAGTGCGTGATAAGATAAATATTATGTATGTGATGCTTCGGTACAAAGCAAACTGGATAGGACACATCCTTAGAAGGAACTGTTTTCTGCATGACGTCATGGAAGGGAAGGTTGAGGGTAAAGAGGAGCTTAGGAAGAAGGAGGATTCAAATATTTGATCACTTGAAAGGAAAAGAAAATTATGGAAGCTGAAGGAGGAGGCATAGGGCAGAGCTAATTGGTGGTCTAAAATCAGTGACAAAAGAAATGGATCTGTCATAGGACAAAGCACCTAGTAATATTAAAAATAAATAAATGTACCTCTATGAATTTAATACCAAATGTATTATTTTAGATTATTACGAATGGACAGTAGGATTTCCTTTAAGAAAATCAGAACATATTTCTTGCAGTCAACATTGATAACAATTTACTGTATTATTAGTGTAGTTTTGTAGGCATTGAAAATATATATCAAAAATTATATCTTAGGATCACATGACTTGTAAATGTAGTAACTTTTTCCAGCTGTTAGATAGGTCCATTTACAAGACAATTAGGGCAATAGATATGCTATCTACTACCCGATTATAACAAACTGTCCCACCAATATTGGAATATAAACTCTTATCATGCTATTCAGATGTCATTTTCTGGAGACAGAAATAAATATTTAAAGATAATTTTATAAAATAATATCCCTGGTGCCATCCCGCAATCGAGCCATACCGACCAGGTGGCCACCATCTGTTGGCGAATAGTGTGGCCATTTCTGCGGGTAGAGGGTGTCACATGTTCAGCACAATGAACCGTTAATTACAAGGGTTTTTATATAGGCCACAGCCACTATTTGTTTCTAATTTGTCCTCATGAGGCATGGATTTGGTATCAGAAAAAATATCCCCACAAACACACCAATAACATTGAATAAACATGTGTTGATAGTTTAACTTATTAGGTGGATAGGTGATCCATTAGATTGACCATGGTGATGAAATCACTGGTAGTCTCAGCATCATACATCACAAGTGGTGTAAAGGTGACTGATGGGGTAAGCCTAACGGTAGAGCATTGGTAATATAAGATAGAAGTCACGATATTGTAGAGATTGTTATGGCTTGTATTAACACGTGGACCATAAAATGATGTGGCTGTAACATGAGAAGCTTTTACCGGGAAATAAACAATACCCAACAGTTTATATCATAATCCTGGCAAAGCACATCTTAGAAATTATATAAATAAACAATTTCAGTAGTTATAAACATTTTGGTTTGGGAAAGAATTTAACATTTTCTTCACAACCCATTTTCTTCACTTCCTTCTTCAAGATTTACCACCTTAATTTATTCCTTTAATTCATTTCAGTTCAAAAACTATAATTCCTCTAGAACTTATTATAGAGTAAAAATGTTCGCGCCCTCTTTCAAAATGTCAGGTTTTCACTCAACTTCTTCTTTCGGGGTTCCACCCTCTCGCCCTTGATCACGTGATTTTGCACTTGAAGTGAAAAATAATGACGAGGGATGGAGAGAAGAATTAAGGGGAGTTTATCCCCCTCACCCCTCAGTAAGAAGTTGGAGCGCTTGAACCGGATCTTAGGGACGGTTCCTGGAGAATAGGAGATTAAGTCTTGGTTGTGATGAGGATTGCGCCTGGAAGCGATGCCTCCCGCCTTACACTGGCACTAGTAAGAAGGAGGGATATCGGGGGTAGATAGAACACGTTCCACAAAGGACGTGCTTTGGCCGAGGGCAGTGGTATGATGGTTAGAGGAGGGGGAAAGGATAGCTCTTACTTTAATTGTTTCTTCACTAGTGTACACTTTTTATACAAAGGGCTGCGTTGACCCTAAACTTACCCTAAAACCCAACAATAACACCAAGAGTTGTACTTGTAGTAAGAATACGGCAGAGAGGAGAGTATCTGAAAGCTAAAAAAGTTATTGAAATTGCTTTAATGTATTAATACGTCAAGTCATGTGACGTTTAGCAATAATTTGTAATATATAATATAAATATTCATAAAATAATAGTAATAATATAGTAGAATGTTATAAATCTTGAACACACATAATGTGTTTGTATTTTCTAAACGCTATTTCCTAATATCGCTTAGCTGTATTCATATGGAGAGATAGCATCTAAATCTACATCGTTTGGAAGGAACTCGAAAACGATGACTTTAAAACCTCCTTTCTGGTCACCATTTCGTAAGGACTTTAGTTGTGTACTTATTGTAAAAATAAAGTAGGGTTCTTATTGTAAGAAGGGAGTTGGATACTTATTGTACCAAGGAAGTTGGACACATTTTGCAACACAGAGCCGGGTATTTATTTTAACAAGGGAGTTATGTACTCATTGTAACAAGGGAGTTGGTATAGTCCAAATTTAATATAAATCCTAGTTTAGAAAATCACAAACATATATTTTTTGGTGGTTACCATTGATAACATTTTACTTTATTGAACATTATTTTAAAGGTGTTGATCATATATATCAAAATAACAGTTACAGATTGCAAGATTTGACTTATGAATGTATTCAAATAGTTTTAGTAATTTTTGTAAATGTTTAATACTGTTATTCTTACAGAATTCTACTATACTTCTTTTAATAAGAGAATGTACCCAGTGAAACAATCCAGTTGAATACATATTGTAACAACTGAGTTAGGTAATTGGAACAAGTCATTTGAGTGATTTGGTTGTGTATTGTTTTAAATTTATTCAATATTTTATCTGACAACTAGCAATCCTAAACCGATCTGAATTATGTATCGTCTTAGCCTTCTGACTTATCCAGCCAAGATTCAAACCAAAGAGACACACATGTAAAGCGAGACCAGATCTAATTAAGGGGAACAGTGACCAACAGGTCTTAAAGTTAGACTAATTTTGTATCCGGTCGCGGAAATTTTAAACTCTATTATTATATCCGGGTGTACCGAGAGCTGTTTGTCAAAATAGATGGTTTCTCATTCTTCATTCAAGAAAATGTTAGTACATTTAGTTTAAATTATATTTGTTCATCCCCACTTCATTAGCGCAATTAAAATATTTACAGCTCGGACTGTTAGTAAGATGCAATGGGGAAATATACCATTCTGTTAAACGAACTAACAGAAAAATAAGAAAGGAAATGTAAGATATTACTTAACAGGTAATCGTGTGTTTCTCAAGTTTGATTAAGATCTGTTTGTTTTAAAATTCTCTTATGACCTGAATATCTATATATATATATTTTTAGCACCAGGCCTTATTACCCTTTAGGGCTATATGACAATGCAATGGTGGCTAAAATAAAGGTAAAACAATACACTACTAGTTTTTTACATACACTCTAGTTTGAAGTTTATTACAGTTTAACTCTAATATTTGTTTACAATTTACCAATTTATTATCAATGTTTCAATGCAATGTATACAGTTACCAATCAAAATATCTGATCTCCTTAAGCAGAGTTTTAAAGAAAGATCTTAGAGCTCTAATTGACAATTTTATTTAATGGCAGATGGTGATGGTACAGAATATTGAATTAGATCCAAAACTGTCAGGTAGTTGAGGATATTTTGCTGTAAGAGAAGCTAGTAAGTAAACAGAGAGTGCGGCCCACTTCAGTGGCTGCATAGTCTAAGGCACTAATCTCGCAGTATTTTAATTTTATTTAGCATCGCTTCTTACTACCTGTTCGAGTTATACGTTTAGCTACTAATTACGCTACCGGATTAGGGATTGGTAAGGTCGAATTTAGAGGAAGTGAACCCGCATTTGCGTGTAGGGAGAGTGGAAAACCATTTATGAAAAACTGCTGACCTGACCGAGATTCAAACCTCGATAACTCCATCCTTGGCAGTATAGCTCGGAAACTAACTTGTTAGTTAAATACTCCACTGAGGTGGGTTAATCTTGCAGTAGATTAGACTGTCAATGAGGGTAAAATCGAGGTTAGAATCTCGATTGGGTTTACTGAGGCTAGTTTAAAAAAATTGTTCTTCACATTCCCTTCACGCAAATGCGTGTACACTTACTATAAATATAACCTTCCTTGTCCCTAAAATCATTAGCGTAATCAGTTCATAGACGTATAACCCAAACGGATAGTAAGACACCATGCTTTAAAAAAAGTGTGTATATAGGCTACCATTTTGCTCATACAATTTGGATGAAATTAGTCAATTAGTTCAACAATTTATTGAAGAGACTCTTATAAAATGGCTGATACGTCAGAATTATATCCTTAGAAAGTAAAGGGATATCACTATAGCTACAGATATGTACATACATTTATGTCAGGTTACCCTCCCAGAGTCCCAAATACACCCACAAAGAACCATGTAATTGGTTTTTTCCCTATTTCCAGCTAATCAGCTCATATGTGTGGCTGTATGATTAGACTGACAAATGTTGAGAACATAAATATAAGTAAATCTCATGACATATCATAGCATGAAACATCGATAGTGCGGTTTTCGTTGGAACAGGTCCTGGGACATTTATAATTAATTGGAATTTCTCAGAGAGATAGCCACATACGTCACTTTGAAGAGAACGACACTTTCTAAATAAAGGCCAAGCTGTAATTGTTTTTTTGTCGTTATGGTTGATATTCATCATATAAATTTCAACTACAGAGGTAGAGCAAGGTGATATATACTAGCAAATATGATCCAGTGTGTTTGTGCTGTGTGAGAAAATCATTGAGTTTATTGTTAAGTATATCTTGGCAATCGTTTACATTATGGTTTAATTAGCTTTACTAAACAGTAGCCAACTCGTCCAAGCCTCCGTTAGTTATTTAAACTCGTCATTGGATTATCAAAGATTTGTTATATTTCTAAAGTTATTTTTTATTTAGCACCACGTCTTACTACCCGTTCGGGTTATACACATTTCTAAAGTTGAGTCATGGTAATTACTCAGGAGAAATTTCTGCTAGTCAGCGAAAAAACTCTCAATATAATTAAACGTGCATCGTTTGGAGGTTTATTTATTATATACTGAACTTGATAGGAAGTGCTACGGAGATAGAAAAAAAACAGTAAATTAAACCAAAATAATGATTTTTTAAACAATCAAAAATACTTTCTTGTTTGTTTAAGGACTAAGTGACCTTTAAGTTGTTTATATTATTTCAATATTAATACTGTATTTAGTTCTATGTACTTAGATTCAACTATTCATATCAATTAACTTGGTGTTATTATTACTGTATTGATAAGAAAGTTATATGTAATGCTGTTGGTAAATTATTGAATTACCTCTTTTAATAAAATAGAAATACTGTTTTAGATGAGTTCACCTCAAACTCTGGCAAACATAAATCATACAACTGACGTAATTCTTACAAAAATTGCCTAAAATTAATTATAATATTAAATAATATCAAGTAAATAATGTTACAATTTTCAAACAAACACTCGTTGAATAGTATAGTGACTTGACAAATAACCAAGCATGAGGCGGGAAAGAGAATGGAGAGGGGTTGGGATGGACATGGTGATGTAACTAATTTTAGTCTAATTAACTTACTCTTCATTATCATCGGCTGAGGGGAAAAAATATACACACGAACATTAAAATTTGTTTATTCAAAGCGCTAAAGTTTAACTCGTAAATTTATCGCATTACATGAAATTAAAAAAAAAATGTTGGTATGAGTTTGAATGTATTAGAGGAAATAAGGAACAAGTCACCATTTATATCAAGTATGTTAGTTATTTTTTACCATATTTCGGAGAATGAGAACACTGACCCTCTAACAATTAAATGCATGATGGTGAACCTATATTATGATAAAAAGATATCACATAATAGAATTTATATCCCACGGGAGGAATAAACCAAGGGTTAACAAACATTCTAGTAATTATTTAAATTATAGCAATTTTAACATAAGAAGTTATGGCAGTGTCCAGTTAAACTGCGCTCGAAACGTTACAGGGGGCGAGGTGAGGGTGAATTATGTATTTAGTTCAGTTACAACTAACTGTATGTGTTGTGTTTAGTCAAATTCCTCTTTAACCCCTTGTCCCTTCTCCCTCTTAATCCCATTTGTCTGACACTGAAGTTTATAAATCAAAACTTTTATTTCAATTGAAAAAAACCACTAATAAACTTGTCGGGAAATGGTGCGACTTTATTCGATAACTGTGGACATAAAGAGGGGGGGGGGGGCAGCCTCTATCTTCATCTCGGTCTCTATTTTCACATATTTTCACCGTTCACTCACTTACTACTCGGGTCACTAACTAACTCATACAAACACTCAATAATCCACTCTCTAGCTCACTCACTCACTCACTCACTCACTCACCCCTCACTCATTAGTTGAATTTCTCACTAACTCATTCACTCATTCTTTCACTTTTTTTAATACGCATTCACCCATTGATTAACTTTCTCAATAACCATTTAGTCACTCATCCATTAACTTACTTTCCCAATCGTACATTCACTCAGTTTATCACTTACTTTCTTCCTCAAACACTCACTTATTTATTCATTGACTCATTTTCTTACTTATTTATTTGCTCAATTAAGCTAAGGTTATAATTATAGAGTAGCTCGTCTATTTATGGTTGAGTACATTAAAAAAAACTTTAAAAAAGTATAGTAGAAGGGTCAGTTCTCAGAAAATGGTAGGCGTAAAACATCGAGGTGCTGTATCTCAACAATGTTTCAAACGTGTCAAGATTTGTTTGGGATGAATTAAAATATAAAAATGAGTTAATAACAAAACGAACCAGAAAGACTATGGGTGCGGGACTAAATCAACAGGAGATAAACCTATGGGGCATCTGCGCTTCTCCTCGAATATCTTGCAAACAAGGACATAGAGAATTTCAGGATGTGTTTAAGAAATACCTCTGAAAATTTCAATGCACTTATGATTGTGGTGCAGCCCAAAATTTAAAGCGAAGATACCTAAATGAGGGATTCAATTGCACCAGGATTATGATGGAGATGACAATGAATCGTGTCCATTGGAAATAGATATCGCACTCTTCAAAATTTGTTTACGGTTTCAAAGGAAGATATTTCCAAGCTAATACCTGAAGTATGTAAGATGACGGCATAAAATATGTAATTAAAATTTGTTCCAGACCACATGGACTGTTATACTAAAAAATATCTAATCGAATCTATTTTCAAAGAATATAGCAAAAGTAGTATATTTCTGTTACAAAACGTTTAAATTACAATAGCCACGCCTGTTAAAGTACATCATTTAGCTCTCCTACTTCTCTTGATGATTGATTTGATGAACTTCACTCTTATTAAATTTGTTTGGAGGGCACTTAGTAAGTCGCGTCATTGCAACAGGTCACTATTCCAAACATTGCCGGTGGCTCGGTGGTGGTGATTGTTTCGATTGGGTATATGCTACTTGAAGTGGATCATAATAATGATGATTAGGTTGAAGGAGTACAAAACAAGGGAATGGGATATGTATAACGTAGAGAAAGTGTCGACACGATAGCTAGAATTTACCGTGTCAACAGATTTTTAACTTAATTTTGAACCAGGATTGTATCGTAATTTTTCACTTGTTTAGTGTTGAAGAAACATAGATGTCGAATGCTTCATTTTCAAGCACAATTGGTTAAGGCTTGTTTATAATTGTGCTCCATTGCAAAGTTCGTGCTAATGAAAGGTCATTACGGCGTCTTTTGGCTCCCCTCTGTTTTTCCAATACTGGACAGAGAGTTTAATAGCACATGGTTAAAGCATTGATGGTGTACTATGATTTGTGCCCTTCGTATGTTGTCCGTGCTACTCAGCCATCCGATCTTCAGCAAGAACTGTTTCTGAAACCTCGCTTGTGCTTTGTGAAGCCAATATAATGAAAAATCGAGCACAGATTGGTCATCTAGATCAGCTTTGTGCTTCTCAATTGGTGGATCTGTAAATACAGATAAAAAACAAAAAATAAAACTCAAAAAGAAACAGAACTTGTTTACATACTATGATAGTTAACTCACAAAGTGCTTTAAATTGATTTTTCTCTCCCTTTTTTTCATGTTCCAGAAACTCTTGGAGAATATCAAATTATTATTAATGTTTTTTGACAGGTGAAATTTTCCATTTTATTGTTGAGCTATTGACGGTCAGCATTTGCTTATCAACGATTTAAATTGTGGAAGTGAATGACACAACTAGAGAGTCTCAAGTAGTGTTGCACTATTAGTGGTTGCAGATCTCTAGTACTGTATCACTTACTCGCTTTTAAGGACCCTTGGATAATAGCTTATTACCTGATGGAGGCTGCTTTGTTAGCAATGAAGCCTTTTCATTAACGTTACTTATTGAAAGACTATACAGCCCACAACAGACTTCTTACACAAGAATAGAGGTTGTTCAGTTATCACTTAAGCTGAGCCAGAAGAATAATTGAAACTGTATTTGGGATCTTAGTAAATAGGTTTCGTGCTTTTGACTGAAAGCTAGATGTCACGCTATGAACAGTAAATAAACTAGTCAGTTGTGCCTGTGATCTTCACAGTTAGTTGGCGATTACTTCAATATTAACCTATATAGGGGCCGTCGATGAACTAAATAGTGAAACAGGAGAAATAATCCCCGGATGATGGAGATCATAATTTGCTGAACTCGGCAATTTGGAGAGATGTGGTGGTCACCGAGCAACAATAAATGGTACGGAAATCCGTATGGACTCTCTCACTCTATTGTTTAAAAATGGAGATATTTACTCAAAACTCGCAATATATGTGAAACGAAATAATATACACTAGCAAACCCAAATAGAATGGCATTATACTTGCGTAAAACATTTGTTGACTCCCGGTTTTAAATTTTATAATTTTACTTTTATTGAATTATATCCTCATTTGTATATTGGAACAAAAACAAAAGATAAATTTTGGGTTCACAAGGGTTAACACTTCGTATTAAAATTTCGACTTTTGGCTAAAAATTCTTACATTTTATTAGAAGTTGCACATCTTAGGGTTATCACATTACTGTTAAATTCCTCATTTATAAATTTAGACCAATAAAAAAGCTTAATATTGACTATTGAGACTAAATTGATAGAGAGAGATCATTTTTGCATAAACATTTCCCCTAAAAGTTTAAAGGATAAAGAACATAAACTTTTTTAGAAACTTTCTTATTTACTTACTCTATAATCTATGGCATTACAAAATTATTACTTTAAAACTTAATTAATATCTGTGTACAACTAAAGCTCAGAAAATAGTATTAATATATTTGCCAATATCTCAGAAAATATTGGTTTCATACAGATATATTTCAAATAAAAGTTTTTTTATTTTTAATAGTATCACAATTTTTCTATGATAAGTTATATTAATATCTCAAATGGCCAAAAGTCTAGTTACCAGCTGTAAGGATATGTTAATTATGAGGGTACTTTCTCCTGGCAGTATAAAGCCCAGAATGCAGATAAAACCTCTACATACCAGGAAAAAGGGTATTACTAGCTGAGAGTGTATCATAGCCAGGACTTTGTTTATTTAGACTTTGGTTAAACTCCAAAAATATTAGAAATCAGAGTCAAAATCTTTTTAATTAATTGGCCCAATCAATTCAATTCTTATTTCTATATTTTAAATGCCTATGCTTTATTTAGTTTCACATGCATGCACTTCTTTAGTTTACAAAATATGTTTTTTAAATGTGCTTTGGAATGTATATTATATTCTAGAATAATTATATAGTTATCAATAATTGAGTATTTTTTTTAATTCGCCGTTTCCTGACAATTTGTCTACAACTAATTTGGCGGTAAATGATAGTAAAAACAAAATTATAAATTAAAATGATATACATTTATTTGTTTATCAAATAATTCGAGTTTCAGTTGCTCCTCTACCTATTCTCCTTATTTCATCCGAAATGCCAGAACCCTTTACATATTTTTCTTTAGTATTCATCTATATGGTCCTGCCACACATATCAGAGCCATATGTGGGCCGGCTGGCCTACTGTATGTCACCCGGTTCACGATTATTACAACAGAAATGAATACGACTGTGCATAAATCACTGTCACGTGTCAGGAATGTGTCCGGTTGCTGCCTCCAGGATAGGACAGAAGTAGTTTTGTTCACTTCTACCCGGACCAATCGCTAGCAAAGCCAGTTGTTGAAATAGATTCTAGAATGGAAGGATGATACATTTATGAGGTAAGTTTTAATTTACACACAGATTTTTAGGTTTTACATAGCCGACATACTATTTTTTAAATGGGTGAGTGGAAAAAAGATAATATTCAAGATTCCATAGTTTTCGGGAGGGGGGGGGGGGGGTGAGAGTAAATTTACTCACAACTTTTATTGAAATGGTTGCTAATAGGCAATTGTAGGCCTAGTTCAATCCCAAAATATCAGAGTGAAATTTTCTAATTAGCTTGTTAATTATCAATCATTAAAGTGAAGGAATTTCTTTTTTTTTCAACTCAATGTTTTGACATAAATTAAAATTACCAATCATAACAGTTTTACGACAAAACCTATTTAAGAGTTAATTAAAATAAGTAATTATTTTTAAAATTACTATTTAAATTATAAATAACAATTATTATTTCACACCGTAAAGTAATAACTGTGTCACTTTGAGTAATATCTTAAAATAATAATAAAAATAATAAAAAATAATAAAGGAAAATAAAACAAACTTTTTGTGCGTGTATTTTACTACATATTGAGTGGGAAATTGTCCAACTGTTTTTTATTTTTTTTATTTTAGTTTAATGACAGTGACAAAAAAATACGGAAATTCAACGGTTATTACCAGGGCCCGGAAGATGATGCCCTTAAAAAAAGTGTGTACTAATGCTCTCAAAAACAGCAAAATTCCCTTAAAACTAAAAATATGCACCTAAAAACTGTATTTTTAAATCTTAAAACATACAAAGGATACTTTAAATAAATCAAATAATGCATTTAGAATCCAATTGATACACATTTTTTCCCCCACGTACACTGGTTCGTATTTTATTTATAACTTTGTCTTAGCACTGAGTAACATAGCTTTAACGCATAGTAAATTCAATAGGAGTAGAATGATACTTGTGTCCTTCTAAGAACTCGTGAAATTTAGGATGATTTAGTATTCCGAGCGGAATATTGGCTGTGAGAGTATCACTTCACACAACTCTTGATTGAAAGGAGATGATTTGGTTTTAGAGGTTGGTGCACTTTGGAACAGCAATCGTTGAGTTAATTTATGTGTTGCTGCCTGTTCTAAAGCACGCTTGTGATTCTCACGACTAATGTGCTGAGTAACAGAAAACATTTTTTATGCTGAAACTGATGAATCGCACAATTTACAAAATAGTACTTTCCGATCCACGGAAATGACCCTTTCACCGAACTCGTTAACTAACTGCAGTAAATGGTAGAGTTGTGATTATTTGACCTTCGGCATGATGGACGATTAATTCACCCTTGCACTGTTTGACTGTGGACACTCACGTTGGACGATTAATTCACCTTTGTACTCTTTGACTGTGGAGACTCACGTTGGACGATTAATTCACCTTTGTACTGTTTGACTGTGAAGACTCACGTTGGACGATTAATTCACCTTCGTACTGTTTGACTGTGGAGACTCACGTTGGACGATTAATTCACCTTGTACTCTTTGACTGTGGAGACTCACGTTGGACGATTAATTCACCTTTGTACTGTTTGACTGTGAAGACTCACGTTGGACGATTAATTCACCTTCGTACTGTTTGACTGTGAAGACTCACGTTGGACGATTAATTCACCTTCGTACTGTTTGACTGTGACACTCACGTTGGACGATTAATTCACCTTTGTACTCTTTGACTGTGGAGACTCACGTTGACGATTAATTCACCTTTGTACTGTTTGACTGTGAAGACTCACGTTGGACGATTAATTCACCTTCGTACGTTTGACTGTGAAACTCACATTGGACGATTAATTCACCTTTGTACTGTTTGACTGTGAAGACTCACGTTGGACGATTAATTCACCTTCGTACTGTTTGACTACGAATATGCAAGTCAAATTATTAATTTACCTTCGTACTGGTGGACTGCGACACAGTGAGTGCCCCTTCCGATTTGAGTTGCAAGGTTGCTTTGCAGCTAAGCGGCCCTCAAGGAAGGGTCCACCCACCAATCAGCCGTTAGCCTAACACGATTTATCCTCAAAAGGGAACTGTGTCAAGGACTCGCTTTCATTTACAATTATTATTATTAGCACCGCGTCTTACTACCCGTTCGGTTTATACGCACTTGAGCTAATGTGTAATGGTAAGGTGATTGTGAGATGAATTGGAGGACCTACAGTTTAACGTGGAATCCGAACCACGGTAACTTACAATTAAATAACAAATCATAGACGAATAAACCTTTACCACACTTATTTTGCATGAGCACACCTTTATTACGTTAATGTTATTATTTGCAATGGCATCCATTTACTTTTGTATCTTAGATAATAATAAAAATAGTAGGGTAAACTTTTAAATTTGAAGTCCAACAGCGCTTCTTGTGAGAGTTTTAGTATAACTATAACGTAAGAGGTGACCAGGCATACTGGCTCAGTTGAGATATGTTTTGGTATTCTTATGTACGTCTGAGATGGTGGCAAACTTTTATTTATTCAGATTAGATTGAAAATTTTGATGTTTTATTGATTGAAAAGTTATTGAAATTTAAGCCAACAATTTTTCTTTAAAAACTCTTTTACTTAATTTTAAAATATATACCTATAATTTATTTTATTTATATCAAAATTGCTTCTTTAAAAATATATAATTATAATATCTGCATTTGACACAGGCTTTCTATTTTATCTTACATCTAACACCTACCCAATACTTGTTGGATACAATTTAATTTAGTATTTATTTGGAAAATTTACAATTTCAAAATAAATTAATACAATTTGTTTGTACATTTCTTTTTCCTTTACAAAATTCTACAAGATAACTGAATTTAAATTTATTGTTAATATCTATAAATCGTAACCTAATAAAAGTTTTTGTCTCTTTCCCGACCTTAATCGGGATCAAATGGCTCTAAGCTTCTAATTTTATTATCAAATTCTTTAAAATGAGTGGCAAGGCTAAGTTTAGATTAAAATTATAAATCTAAAAAATAAAGATAAGCCTAGAGTGGGAAAATTATTTTTAATATTTTTCCCCGTTTACTGTCCCATTCACGCAGGAAATTGATATTTCCCTCCCGAAAATTTCTTGAAGTCAAAATATTATTTATTCCTGGAAAGGCCTAAAGAAGATATATGTTACAGTTCAAGACCTCAAATACCAGCCGGATGTACTGAGAGTATTTTATTATTTAAATGATTTCCCTCGTTTCCTCTACACAAACGCGGGTACTTTCCCTCCTAAATATAGCTTCCTCTCACATTAACGTTTAATCTTAACAGGATGTGAGTTGCTTTGAAAAAATATATCGTTTTTTTTAATGGAATAGCTACAATAGTGAATCTTAGCCTTTTATCGCAAACTTCATTTTCTTAATTTTATAATTTGATTTCTATAAAAATGTATTCTATTATTTAATGGAAATATATCCAGCCTGTGTTTCATTTAAGGTACGTTTTGAACGCCCAAAACTATTTGAACACCTAAACTATTAAAACTACCTGAAATAATGCCGGCTCAAGATGACAAGTCGTAAAGTTTCCTTTCAATGGTCCACACTTCAGTTTCACAAATTGGCATCCCTTTACCAATATTTATGATTTCCTCAGGGAAGAGAGAAAGATGAATATCACTGTCTCCCTCTCTCTCGCAGCCATGCTGGGCACATATTTGCAGTCGCTCTAGTTGTTCAGTCAAGTTTGTAACAAGGTATATTTTTTATGGAGTGTGTTTATTCTGAATTGTTCTGTGGCACTTAAGGTGCGGCAGAAGGGAGCGCGAGTAATTTTACAGTTTTTGTAGCATTACATTTTTTTTGGCCAAAATAAATCCAATATTTCTCCAGTAGCAACGTAGAGTTTAGTTTTCTGAACATGCTAATATCAACAGATGTTGAAATCTGTCAAGGGTGTCATGGAACTCCATCAATAATTTTTCTCTTTATTTAAAAAGTTTTGACAAAATTACAGGGACCTTTAAAGATAGTCAAGATCTGTTGATATTAACATGTGCATAAAACTAAGCTCTACGTTGCTTCTTGAGAAATATTTGATTTATTTTGGCTAAAAAGTTTCAATTCTATAAAAACTCTAAAAACACTTCGCTCCCTTCGGCTGCACCTTAAGACAGTTTCACAACATGCTATAGTAAAGATGTTATGCATTCATTAGTTCTTTAACAATATACATTTTGGATATATAGCTGTGGTTATTGTATGTTATAGTAGTATGAATATTATAAGACCCCAATACGCTTCTAGCCTAGGCATTGAAAAATAATTAAAAACATATATGTATTATTAAAGGTGCCCACTGACTTGCAATTTTCGAAGAGGTCTTACGCTCCACAGACTGAAAGCTATTAATCACGCCTCACTCGCAGTTATCAAAGAAATCACGACCTTCCAGCCATTCATCGAAACTGAAAACTGCTTGTGTGTGCTGTTTTAAGCTATTCGTCGCAGATATTTATCGAGAACGATGATAATCCGCCAAGTTTCTTGTCTGTGGGTTGAGTTCACGACACACACGCAGTTTCGAGGCAAGTCCCAGCCTAAAGATAACAGATAGAAGCTGAAAACTGCATGTGTAGAGTAATTTTACTCAATTAATTAACGAAACCCAGAACTTTTGGCTAGACAGATATTTGTCTTCACGATGTCAAGGAAAAAAAGCATTAACCCGAATTTTTAAAGAAATTTATCGATATATATAAATTACATCTGTCTTTATGTAAAGTTAAACATAAGATACCTTAGGTAGAAAGGAAAATTGGTCAATTATTTGGAGCAATTCAGTTCTGCTTTTCCAAACTTAATCCTGTTGCTAAAACCCTTAAAGTAGCAATCAATCTTTCTTCAGCGCTAATAGAACTTCTCATTCTTGTGTTTTGCTTTCTTACCACCGGTTCTATTAAACTTAGCAACATTTGAAATGATTCCTTGCTCACACGTAAATAGCTTTTAAAATCTTCATTGCTTGAAAATTTAAGTTCCCTTATAGCTAAGTATCATGTGTGACAAAGTATTCCTTTTTTTAAACCACAATTTAACCCTAAAAACCCCTTTCCACCCCTTAATTTGTGTAATTATCAACAATGAGCATATTTTTTTTCCACCAGAGGCCCATTTCTTCACAGACACACAGTTTTTCAGATTGTACTGATAACTTGAGGCCGATACTTACCTAAGAATCCTAGGACAAATTGTGTGTATAATGAATACTTCGATTACCTGTAGGCCGTTAACTGAGAGAATTTAGCCTTCAGTTATCGAACTGATCCAATATATGCCGGTTTTAGATCACCAAATTCAGTCCTAGCCTGCACATCACTTCTTCCCCAATATCCGCAAGTGAGTGTGCACCTTTAATAATACTATCTGTGAGATTAGAAGGGTTACTCCCACCCTCCACCCAAACATTTAATCTATGATTGCCCTGAGTTCGACCTTGGCACCAAGACCACTGAGCCTATATCCATCTATAAAATCTCACAGATACTATGTCGAGATTATTTTTACAGCCTAACATAATCCTAATAAAGAGAGCTACAGGTTTTTTGTGTGGATATTAAGCATATACGCTGGGTAATATCAGTACAACTAGCACGACAATCCATGTTTCGATATGACTACGACTCAAATACTCAAGGTAGTATGTAATATGTGGGTTGGAGTTGGACCCTGGCCTCAAAGATCAGATACTTGTTAGATTAATATGTGGGTTGGGTTGAACCCTGGCCTCAAAGATCAGATACTTGTTAGATTAATATGTGGGTTGGAGTCGAACCTGACTCAAGATCAGATTCTTGTTAGATTAATATGTGGTTGGAGTTGAACCCTTGCCTCAAAGATCAGATACTTGTTAGATTAATATGTGGGTTGGAGTCGAACCCTGACCTCAAAGATCAGATACTTGTTAGATTAATATGTGGGTTGGAGTTGAACCCTTGCCTCAAGATCAGATACTTGTTAGATTAATATGTGGGTTGGAGTTGAACCCTAACCTCTCAGCCCAGATACTTGTTAGATTAATATGTGGGTTGGAGTTGAACCCTGGCCTCAAATATCAGATACTTGTTAGATTAATATGTGGGTTGAAGTTGAACCCTGGCCTCCCAGTTCAGAGACTTGTTAGATAAATATGTGAGTTGGAGTCGAGTTGACCTCATAACTCATAGTTAAACTTTCATTATCTTAGCCAAATCTGCCGTTGGTAATAATCGATTTACACCGTCTTTATCCTATAATGGCGGTCATAAGATAATCTAAAGATAGAGGCAAATATATTGAGACTATCTTGCACTAATCCGATAGGATACAATTATTTTAGTGGAGGTGACTTATTAAAATAGCTATGGGAAAATATTCTAATAAAAATTGTTGTTAATGTGCAATGGGAAACTTACAAATCAGCTTGGAGACAACTTGATCATAGGCGTGTCATCATCACCCATCCTGCTGACAAAAAACAACTTGTTATAGCTCCACATATAAACCCAGTGCAGTGACACCCTGTACAATGTTAATACCCACATCACTGCTCACATGGTCTAATGCGTCATTATTGTGCTAGAATGTATTGTTGTTGAAGAGTATGTTGGGTTTCGAATCTCAGTTGGTGTGTGTGTACTGAGTGTGTTTCTTACTAAATTATTTTCCAGTCATAATCACCATGCAAATGTGGAAATATATATTCTAAAATTCTATCTTTCTCATCCATATAATACTAGCTTAGAGTAGGAGTGTAGGGGACGCAATAAAAGTAAAGTGTTAGTTCAGTTTGGATAGTAAAACTTTTTTTGGGGCCAAATAATTAAAATATTTTTCCAGTAGAAACATAAAATTTAATGTTCTTTATTTGTCAATATCAACAGTTGTTGAATATCTGTAATGAGCATAGAAGCATTAGATGAAAAAATTTAGAAGGAAGAGAAAAAAATGTGTTATTAAATTCCAGGACACTCTTTGCGGTATTAAAATTCCGGTTAAGGTCACCATATGAAGAAAATTAATCGCTATGTTTCTACCAAAAACCAACATATAAAATTGATATATAAATTACAAAAAAATCATTGGCCTTTTATGACACCCCCTACTCTCTCACCTTAGTTAATGCATGTGTATAGCCCTGACTGTTATGATTGGTTGAAAAAACCTCATGTGAATAGTAATGATAAGAAAAAACAATAATGAAGTGTCTATTTTCCTAGGTAAGTTAATTCGGTCACTTCCTTTTTCGGTAAGGGCAACTATTAACTGAAGAAACCTTTTTTGATGTACTTAGACCCTTTTTAAATGTTAATTTTCCACCGACCGACGACCGACCGACCGACGACCGACCGACTATAAAGCTTTTAACTACACCAATTGATTATGAATCTTAAGGTAAAATTGAGAGGAAACATACTCCCTCTGCGTGAAGGTCAAGTGTGATACAATTTAAGAAAAACTACCCCCAGTACACCAAGTCATATTTCGAACCTCAACCTCACCGGAAATCCAAATTAAATGAGCTTTACATGGTCCACGTGACCACTGCTGTGGTTTTGAAAGTTTACTCTAAATATTAATACATACAATTTAATTAAATGTACATGTAAACGCCCCCACTTTGTAATATGATAAAAGTGCATTAAATGCAGACCTAGTTTGAGGTAAATAATTTTGATAGTAAACAAATGTGAGTCATTCACGTGTGACTGACGACTTTGTTTTAACACTATGTCAAAATGTTACTCACAATCAGTTTGACAGATTTGATAGAGAATATAAAATACCAGCTGGTGTACCGGTTCTTAGCACGGTGAATCTATAAGAGTAGCTTTGTTAATTTTACTATATAAAATAAACCACAGGGAATAGTAATTAGATCTATTAATATTTAATCCTTTATTGGTTTGAATTGTGATACAAAATGCTAAAGTAGGCTGACTAAATACATCTCAATAGAGATATAATTAGAACATGTTTTAAAAGCTGACATTTCTTTGGAAGAATAATAAATTAACTTCTCTACACACATTACTTTGAACGCTTACCGGTTGGTGCTAGTAAAACTATAGAAGTGTGTCACAGCATAAATAATTGGTTGTTAAAGCGTTTTAATTACATCCAAACCAAAAGTAATTGAGATTTTTTTTTAGCCTCGTTTACCCCATTTAACCTTTTTACCCCGTTTACCCTTTTTAATCATTTTACCAATTTTGCCCTTTTTGCACTTTTTACAATTTTAAACTTCTACCCTCTTTACACTAAAGTATTAACCCTTTTGCCCTTTATCCGTTATTGCACTATTTAACCTTTTTACCCTATTCACCCTTCCTACCACATTTAAATTTTTTAGACAGTTAAGCTTTTATTCTTTTTCTAATTTTTGTTCCTTTTGCAAAATTTAATATTTTTACTTTTTTTATTTGTGTTACCCCTTTAACCTTTATACATTTTTATTTATGATTTACTTCTTTATCTTTTACTATATTTGCTCATTATTGTGCCCTTTTTAACTTCAGACATTTTGGTCATGTTTGAGCATTTTTACAATTTTCGCCTTTTTGGTCTTACTGACCTTTTTTTATTAGATTTACTTTTTACCAGTTTTACGATTTTTGGTTATTGCTCTTTTTACATTGAATGACAGGCTTAGCCTCAGATAAATAATTTAGGGTAATAAAGGGTAAAGTTTAAAAGGTTTTAAAAGGGTGAAAAGGGTATTAAGTGTGTAGGGTATAAACGGTGTAGGACAGGGGTTATCAAACTGGGGTACGCGTACACCAAGGTGAACGTGGGCAACTTTCAGAGGGTACATGGGCAGCTCTCAAAGGAAAATTGGCAAAATGATAAAAGATCGTGGTGGGGAATTTTTGGGTGATATATGAAATTTTGACAAACCTATTCACCAATGTTGACAAATTGTTTATTTTCATTTGAAGTATAAATAGCTATAACCCATATTTTTTTATGTTATTAAGACTTGTTCTCTTTATATTTTTAAAGTATCGAATATAAATATAACCATTTACTTTTCTCCAAAGTAAACAAGATTATCACAAATTGTTTTATATCTCTTTATTTACTAGACTGACAAAAAAACCTACTTGTTAGCAGTTAACTTTAACGGTTTATTTCCAACCATTCCCCCCCCCCCCCCCCCCTATTTTCTCTCGGCTGGCGGCTGATTTATGAGAATTGCAATCCTCCACTGGACAACTTCTACGTTAGCATTACTGTTCTCTTGTTTATTTTTAGTATGATTTGAGGATCTTTCACGAACAGTCACAACCCGATGACACACTTTTTCTCTCTCAACGATATTTTTCATGTTCTCAACGCAGTTAATGTGGTATATTGCGATGATATTATTATATTAATTAGTTCCAATATATTTGTGTTTATGTACTATGATTGTATTCATGATAATGTTAGTCAAACATATAATCCGTGTTAAAAGAGAAGCTCCCCTCATTCTTCTCTCGTTGAATTGGTTTTAATTATTTTTTTTTTTTTTTCAAAAAGGGAAGAATTTGAAGTTCTACTATTTGTACTATTCTCACATCTCGGTCAAGATGGATAAGTGGCTAAATAAACAAACCCGGCTGATAAAATGAAAAGACTCGAATCGGAAAGTGAGTCTACCTCTAGGAAAGATGATGGATGTAAAAATATGGTTGAGCCTACGCAAGATGAAACATCGTCGCTTGGGCCTAGAAATCTCAGCGTAAGTTAAGAAAGTAAGATCCTGAATACTTATCTTTAGGATTTTATTATGCAGAAAGCGAGTCAGGACCCGCACCCATTAGTGCTATTTTTCGTGAAACTTTTCCAACAATTGAATGAAGCCATCTTGACTAAAAAGGCATTTCCATACTAAACAAGAGAAACTGATGTGTAAGCCACTTGAATTTTCTAAGAAAAAGTAAAATAAAATGAAACTTAAAAAAAAATTACCTTGTTTTCATCTATGAATGTGAAGGGCCTTGAAGTGTCACTCGACATCGGTTTAGGAAAATGAAGAGCTGGTAAACTCCACACTGATGGTGAGTCATATTAATTACGGCCTGCTGCCACAAAGATATGGTGTTGAAACAATCAAACCTGCTGTATATGATCCCTTTGTTCAATGATACTGTGTCCTGTAGGGTCTTAAGTATGGATAAGTGAGGATTATTTGGAGGAGCAACTCATCAGTGAGCTGAATTCCACAAAGTACTTTGATGTATAGCTGGGCGAGAGTACAGATTGCACAAATATGGCCTAGTTGCTAGCATTTGCTAGATATATTGATTCAACCCCCGCTGAGGCAGAATACATTTTGTTCTGAAGAAGATCTTAGGTTGGACAATGAGATATTTGTCCCTCTTGATGGCTTTGTAACTTAACATGGTGTAAACTGGAAGAAGTGCGTTAGAAGTTGTACTGATAGTGCTCGAGCTATGACTGGCAAGCAGAGTGGTGTGGTTTCCCGAATCAAGAAGGCCGCTCCACAGGCAACATTTTTCCACTGTAGTATTCACATAAAGGCTCTAGTTGACAGGAACCGTTCAAATGATATAAAAATAGTATTGACAGAAGCGGAAAGGACCGTTAATTTCATAAAATATAAACAAGGTGATTTCAGACTATTTGCAATCTTATGCGAATAAATGGATAGTGAGCATAATAATATTCTCTTCTACATCTAGGTAAGCTGGCTTTCCAAAGAAATTGTCTTGCTCGTTTTTATAAAATGAAAATAATAAGTTCAGGTTTCCCTCTCTGACAACATTTGTGGGCTTAGTGACAGATTTACAGATGAGTAGGGCTTTTCATACTAGCATTCATGGCTGACATGTTCCAGTGAATGAATGAAATGAATAAATGTCTGCAGAGTAAACACACAACATCCTTCATGGTTTATGACAAAATAAAAGTTTTACAAAATAAATTCAATTTACAACAAAAGAAGATTTGAAGGGACAGCCGAAATTCTTTCCATCCTTAGACAATATCATAGAAGAGAATGAACTGGAGTTTTGTAAGTCTGTTGTCAACGACATAATAGGGCATGGTATGGGTTTTATTGAAGACTTTGGCGAATATTTTCCTGAGAATTTAGAGAGTTAGTTCTGAATGCAAGACCCTTTATCTGCAGTGGAAGACTCTGGTCTAGAAAACTTCTTTTCAACGAAAGAAAAGGAATAAATTATTGAACTGTCCTAAGATTAAACCCGCAAATTCAGTATTAAGATAACATATTTGGCAGACTTTTTGTTGCAGAGACTAAAAGAGTTTTCTCATATCACCGATCGTGCCTTCAATGCCTTTCTCAACAACGTGTCTATGTAAGAGTGGTTTTTCATCCATAGTATACTTACAAATTAAATACCGCAATAGGCTAAATTTGGAGCCGGACCTTTGCTTGAAAGTTTCAAGTCGACAACCAGACATCAAAATTTGTGTCAAGTCATGAAGGCACAACACTTTTACTGAAAATTTTTTAGGATTCGTGATATCTCAGCTCCGGAATTAGGATTAAAATATTTTATATAGTAAAATTACGTTCAGGTTTACTTTTAGTTCTTTATTTTTGAACAAATTCCTGAAAAAAAATATGAATTTTTTTCTACAGATATTTTAAGATAAAATTATATTTTCTAACTGATCATAATAATTACTAATTAGAAATAACTGTAGAATTATTTAAATATATTTGTCACATTTGAAATATTTTTACTACAGATTTTGTTTCCCAATAGATTAAAAACAGCCTCAATAATTTACCAGTTGGTCATAATTTGCCATTTGGCTAAATTTTATCTTGGGGGTACATTAGACTTTTAGTCATGACCAAGGGGTACAAACTAAAAAAAGGTTTCGTAACCACTGGTGTAGGGCATAGAGGTTAGAGTAATAAGTGCTAAAATGGTCAACATTTAAAAATAACGGCTTCGAGATGCACATATTCAAACAGAGAGGCTACTAATATTCAAATTTCAGACCTTTGCGTGCTGTAAATATCATGCAATATTCATCATAGACAAACACGCTCTTCATTTTGTTCATATACTGGAAATCCTTCATGGCGTTGCCCATGACCCCCTCAAAAATTTGTTAGATATATCCTAAGCTAATTAAAAATTTAAAAATCCTGTTTCGAAGTCCGTTCAGATCCCCTTCCGTCCACCTATGTTAAAAATTTCAGATGTCTGCGTGCCGTAGATTTGGCTGGTCATTGCACACAAACAAACAAACACTTTCTTTTATTATTATAGAATAAAAAAAAGGAAGACTAGTAGTGTTTTGAACATTAAGCTGCTTCCTACATATTCTTATCGATACTACAGTCTTGAAATTATTCATATTTGGATTTCAAGTTTAGATATATCCTGAAATTATTTTTATTTGGATGTGAAGTTGATTAGTTTCCTTTATGAATAAGTTATACAATAAACAGATGCAAACATATTTAATATTACATAATATTCATAGAGAATACGTTTTGTACTCCTAAAATCGTCATTCTCACAAATATGTATAAAAAAAGCACAAGATACTCAGTTAATTGATTATAATTCTATATTAAAATCCCTTGAAATGCTCTACTAAACGAAAAATTTTCTAGGGACTGAAATATTGACAAAGATAGCCAGAATGAAAATCTATGTACTGTACATACGTCATACATATTTCGGCCTAGGCTCACAAAATATTCCTGCCAAAGTTGGTTAAAATTGGTCCATAAACTTGGCAGTCATCGCGGAAAAATAAGACATAACAGTTTCTGAGTAGCCATCATCTTGAAACGGATAACAAGTTAGAAAATCCTGCACTTACGTTTTCTGGCCCAGTCATCAAAGAATGACCTTAAAAAATATTTCGTTAAAACTGGTCCACATATTTGACAAGTATTGCATGACACAATTCAGACAGATGAGTAAATAAAATGCAAAATTTAAGCTAAAACAAAACCTCTCTTCACTTGGTCAATAGTAAACGCAGCCTATGATTTGTTGCCATTACAAGCAATGCTTGTACTAGAAAACTGTTCCCTCTAATTCAGTAACTAACTTGTCCTTTACCTCGAGCCAATTCACTAATTGCATTATCATTCGTATGGTATGGTTGATCAAATTGACAGGGAAGGGGAGAGAACAGTCCTGTTAAGCTTTGCTTGCCTTGGCGACAACCCACGAATTACGCATGTTATATAATTCTGTTACAAATTCGCAGATATGAGGTGTGTTGAGTATATGTCATTACCCTTTAAAAATATAGTAATAATAACATTTCACGTTGATCGCCTAACTCATGTCAATTTCCAGTTACTCGGCTTTTATTATTATTATTATTATTATTATTATTATTATTATTATTATTATTATTATTATTACTATTATTTTATCATCGTATCCATTCTGATTATACGCACTTACGCTAATGTGTAATGGTGGGACTGATTCTGATATCAAATGGAGGACCTACAGTTTAATGTGGGATCCAAACCACGGTGGAGGCCTGGCATTCCACACATTCACAAGTCGTGATTAATAAACGTATTGTCAGAGGTTAAGGAAGGGTTTGGCAACCAGATAAATGTGTGCTGGGACCAAGGATAGAACCTCGGATCCCCAGCACAGAAGTCCGACACATTACCCCTAGATCAGCAGGTCAACTTGACTCGTCTTGTAAATATATATCTAGTTTATTCAAATAGGGTAGATCTACACTTTAAAGAACTGAACCAATTTTTTTTAAGGAATACCACCGAATATGTGAAAACAGGTTTCTTTGATTGTATTATTTCCCAAAAACTCAATAATCTGAATACATTGGTCTTATATATCAATATATGTCACCGCCAAGGACCGAAACCGGCAACTTTGTGAATTGGCTGGACTCTTCACCTATTTGCCAGCTGATCCAACAAATCACGAAATATTAATTGGGGGGTGGGGGGAAATTGGTATTCACGTTCTGGCCATTCAAAGAACGTTTTGCCTGTTTTGTTCAGAGTAGTCCCAGCTATGCTACTGAGGTGATTGTTAATTCATATTTAGTGTATTTTGTGACTGCATTATTTCTATTATCATCTTATCCTATCATTGATAAGCAAAGAAGAGAGTGTGAAAATGATGGCGTCGAAGCCGACTCTTTTTCTACGTTGCAAGAGAAATTCTATGTCAATCTCATGGATCTTGTAACAACAAAAGTTATATCAGTAAACTGTTTTCAAAAGAAAAATATGCGCAAGGAATTAAAGAAGCGGAAAGGAGAAAAGCAGAAACAACATAAATATTGTTTTGACTATCAAAGGCTTAAAAGATTTGATGTAATAACTGTAAATGGTTCTGAAAAGATTATTGTAAGCATATTTGTTTATTACATATATGTACCAACAACTTTTTCGATGTACTACACAATAATTGCCTCAACATAGGACATAGTAGCCGTTAAAGAATGGAAAACTAAATTAATCGTAATTACATAAATATCACAAAAGAGACAATTATGTAAGGGTAACCATAAAGCCCCATTTAATACGGCTTTAATGCTAGCTGGTGGTCTACTCTAAATTGTTATTCCCAAAATAAACTGGACTATCGATGACAGAGGAATCGTGATTCTAAGCCTGGTCGGATGTACTGAGGTGTTTTTCGTAAAGGGCTTTATGTTCTACCACCACAAATGCTACTAGGGTGGCTTAGTTATATTGGGAATGGGACTTTATATTCACCTTGTACATCAATTTATACAAGCAATGTAAAGCCAATGATTTAATTACCAAGCTTATGGTTTTAGAGGAAATTAATTCCCACTGTCAGGTTTATCTAAACGATATGCAAGTAGTGCATATGGGGAGTACAAGTGTAATATTAATTATCTAGACCATCTGACGAGACTTGTTTTAGTATTTTCATTAAAGACAAAAAGCGTAAAAGAGGCGCCACATAATCTGCTTTACATTTTTACAATAACAAAATCGCCAAGTTTTCTTCATTCAGATAATGAAAGATAATTTACCACTAACGTTGTCAGTGAATTTACAGTTATACGAGCAGAGTTTAAAAAACTGTACATGGAAAACCGCGTCATAACCAAAGCCAAGGAGCAAACAGAGAGAGTAAATCAAAACATCCAAAATATGTTGATTACTTGGATGCAGACAAATAAAACAAGCCACCTGCATAAAGGTCTACGATTCATACAGTTTATGAAAGATAGTTTATTTCATAAAGGTATTCAGCAATCTCCTTATGGAGCTATTTTTGGCTGTAAAGCAAAAGTGCGGCTCAGTACTTCTCGACTTGCTACATAAGTCATATACAAGCTTACATCAGAAGAAGATTTAGAAAAAGCTGAAAATGAGATTAAAAGGGTAGTATGTTCTGAAATATCAGACAATTCTAAGAAGGGTCTTCAGGAAAATGCACTGAAAACAAAGAACATGGAAATTTACAAACAACCAACAAAAAGTCATCCTGGGTGGTGTGTAAAATAGGAGCTACAATAGCACATAGATGTTTGCTGTGCAAACAACCATTCCATGCCATCTGTGTTGTATCAACATATGAAGATAGTAAAGGATATATCAGCAAAGTTACTTGTCTTCTTTGTAGCATTAAATAAGATATAGTGAAAAACATTTCACGGCTTCCCATAGCTTAAACACACACGCACATAAAATGCTTCTGAACTAGGAAAATATTTTTCCGTCAGAAAATATTGAGGCAATGTTTGCTTACGGGTACTGGAGGTAAACAGAGGACGCTCTGGCCCATGAACTGTGTACTCTGAAGTTTTGTCTATATAGAATAAATTTATAAACTAGTGTCTGTTTCCGAGTTTTAAAGCTATTTTACGACACAAGGAAGTTAACCTTTCTCGAATCAAAATGTTACGTCAATTCCAGATAAATAAATATAATTGAGAGTTAGTCTTAAGTTGAAGGTCAAAGATTTTCAAGATGCTTCTGCACAAATAATATCCAACAAGTCGACGCACGTGTAAACAAGCTGTTTAATATGTAGCTATAAAGTTCAGACTGCACAAGCAAGTAAAAGTATAAAGGCCTCACAATGTTAGCACAATATTATTGTTCATCTCTTTTATGTGAGTTCAACTTTAAGAAAATGCTTATAATAACATGTAATAAAATATAAGCGAGATAAAGAAAATGATTTGCCTTGTCCAGTTTCCTACGACCATATCTATAACTGGCCGGCCAAAGTCAACCTGTTGATAAATTATTATATATTTCGTGCTTTGTCTTATTTCTGTGAACAAAGAAGTGGCTGGTCATTTCGCGAAATGCCTATATTTCGTGTTTTTGCCGTGACATATTGAAGTTTTAGGCTCTTATAGTTAAGTATGCTAATCTCAGACTTAAAAAGTGTTTGGATACGTGTTGGTTTTTCTAAGCTTACCTAGTTAAAATTAATGATAAATTCACAATAATGATAAAATATATAAACTGCATAAACTATATTAATGGCTCGAATACACTCAGATGTACCCACTTGTCGTGAGAACAGCCGTTATGCGTAGGGGTTTCTCATGTATCAATAGGGAATGCACAGTGAAATATCGGAAGATGTCATTTCTACCATTAGGAACTAAGGATTTAATAACACGTAAGAAATATTTAGAAAACCTTGGACCACAGACAATAGTTAGGTTACGAATCCGACTGATTTTAAATTAACGATAATACGAATATAAAGGACACGAGTTCAATAGCATGTACGATATTTGTTAACAAATGAAACTATAGTTGAAATATTCCGCGCTTATTTATTACAAATAAACGAGGCAGAACAGACACAATTCATTTGAATGTCACACAACTGAATAATCGCCAGTTTGATGATGATGTTGATAATATAATAATTAATAATAATAATAATAAAATAATAATATAAATAGTAATCATAGTGATACACAAAGCGTGTTTTATATTGATTCACAAATAAAACTCGCCTACACAATACCCAGGCTGGTCGGTTCATTACTCTAAATTGTGAGCAAATTTTTTTAGGTGTCGTTAGTAAAAATCATTTATTTAAAAGCGAAATTTAATTAATCTATTTTTAGATCGCTTTTTACACCTACTCACAAAACTATGCAGCATTAAATCACGTAATTATTGCTATTTAATTTGTATTGAGAGTGTAATAATGAATATTCAGGTGCATTAGGCCATTAAATGTGGAAAATATAAATAATATAATATATTGAATTTTTTATTTAATGTTAAATGAATTGAAAACTCAAAAAGTATCTAGTGTTGGGTGTTATTTAATACTATCTAATATAAGTGAACAGGAATATAAGTGTGAATATAAACTAAATGCGATTTAAACTTATATTAGTTATGATACTGTCAATCTCAAATAACGCAATTTTTCTCCGAGATTAGCAGATTATTTAATAACCCTCGAAACACAGTCACCCATTAATTAATCGACGTCTCGCACGCTATCCCTACGCCCACTCAACTAATGAGTCGTGTTTTCAAGCTCTCTTTTTTTCAATGTCAATCTGCACAATTACCAGGCTGCGCCATTTCTAAAGCCCACTCAACGGTTTCACTTTCTTTGAAATACCGCACGCAATGGCCATGCAGTTGGGAGTGTTTACTGCAGCAAGGAGACAAGTCAAGCTTTAATCATCTGACGGGGTCACTGGTATTTAAAACAGGCTACTCCTATCGGGGATCTAGAGCGATAATGTTGCCCCTACACGATCAGACTGTCCGTATTAATAAAGTAACAATTAATATTGACAGTCTGACTGTTCGTGTAGGGGCAGTACTAATGAACTTATGGACGGACTTAAGAACATACTGGTGTGCTCTGAATTTTCTGATCACAACAGTCAGTTTCATTAGCAAACACAGACTGCACATGCCTTTTTCTTATCGTTCATGTTGTTGCACGCAGGGGCTGAGACTGATAAAAATAATGATACGAAGACTGACCGTGTACGGTCTCGTTGTAAACACTGAAGCATATAACTGTCATTAGGGTCCCTTTTAGATGATGATCAAGGGTCCCAGCCAACTTCAACGAGACATGGGGAATCTCAGTGCTGATATCGTTCAATAGAAAAATCTACATTCATCAAAATAAGATCATAGTATGACTTGCTTTATTTTATAATATTAGCACCGCGTCTTACTACCGTTTGGCTATACGCTTTAAGTACTATTATATTATTAGCACCGCGTCTTACTACCCGTTCGGGTTATACGCACTTACGCTAATGTGTAATGGTAGGGTGATTGTGAGATGAAATGAAGGACCTACAGTTTAACGTGGAATCCGAACCACGGTGGAGGCCTGGCATTCCCCATATTCACAGATATCTTGTCAGAGGTGAAGGAAAGGTTTGGAAATCAGATAAATCTGTGCCGGGACCGAGGATTGAACCCTGGCCGCCAGCACAGAAGTCTGACACCTTACCCCTAGACCACCAGGTCACCATTTAAGTACTAATTACGCTAATGGATTAGGAATTGGGAAGGTTGAATTAGAGGAAGTGAACCCGCGTTTGCGTAGAGGGAGAGTGGAAAACATTTATGAAAAAACACCCCCAGTTCACCCGACCGAGATTCGAATCTCGGTCTCCCCGTCCTCAGCAGTCGAGCTCAACATGACAAGCGCGTTAGCCAACTACGCCACCGAGGCGGGTTTGGCCTTTTTTAGCGTTTTTGCCTTACAGTGTGGTTTTAATTCACTGCATATAAAAAAAAGTCCAGGTTATCCACATTCATTTACACTAACGGGATAGGGACAAGGAAGGTATAATTTAGAGTAAATGTACCCGCATTTACTTGAAAACCACTTAGGAAAAATCACCCTTAGTACATATGAATGGACTAAATGGGCAGTAGTTGCTTCATTTTGTTCGTTTACAATTTTATTTTCAGCATTATAAAGGTGAAGTATTTTTGTTAGACTAACATATTACGAGGTAAATGAAATAGTGAAAGAGTCACAGCAGGTACTGTATGTAATTATTATTTGATAGCTATGATTCTTTAGTTTATATGATTGGTTTTAGGCACAGTACATATTTAATTTAACACCGTTTATATTTAAATTAAAATAATTTTATATTATGGTCTAGTATGGCACAGAGCAGCGTTTTTCAACTGGTGTACCACGAAAAGGTGAGCAGATTTATGGTAGTTTGGGGGAAGACTAAAACACACAACTAGCAATAGAAATTTGGCGAATAAAAGTAAATATTATTAATTACACTACCAAATTTTTTTTTTAGAAATAACACAATTATTAGATTTCTAGTTAAGGAAATTCTAAACACAAACTGAATACCCGTAATTTTAGTGATAACATACCTCAAACTGTTGTGCTCCTTGCGTTAGTGATACATCTCAAATGTTGGTGCTCTGGCATTAGTATCTTTTTCAGTGTGCCGTTCGTTGAAAGAGGTTGGAAATCGCCTGATTATAGTGAGAAAACACTTTCAATAACAGATATATACATTTAGCAATAGTGAGAACAGCTATACTAATTTATTGGTCTATACTCCATACTAGTATATGCTATGCTTATAAATATCCTGTTTTAAAAAAACCGAGCCCCATTTAAAATAGTTTTTATTAGGAGAGTGTAAAATGTTTTTACTTGCTGAAATAATTGATCTATGGAGGGTAGTGTATACACAGTACAGTATGTTGCCCGATTTGAAAGTATGTATCCAGCGTCTATTGTTTCGACGCAGTGAATCATGACGTAATTTGGAGCAATAAATCAACTCTGAATGGGACAGCCAGCTAACATATGCCAGTCTGCCAGCTAGAGCTAGCGAAATGTGTCAAATTCGGTTCATGCATTAACCTTTATTTTTGTGTTGAATACAAACACTTTCTCTTAGGTCTTTTTTATGGTGGGGAGGGGGGGGGGGTTGGAAAAGCTATTTCTTGTTGGCACGTCCTTTTGCTCTGTCCCAAAATATTGTAGTTCCATTGTTAGTTCAATATCTACAATATTGTTACACTTATATTAGGTATTGTAAGCTATTTATACAATAGAAAATAGTTGAGATTTCGTCAATTCCGACCAAAAATTGTTTCATGTTTTCATTTCTATACTTAAATAAACATATACATAACCACACATACATAAATATACTTATAAACATCTAACAAATTTTGTAGCACACAAATACATATAATTATAACATAATTTATTATAGTTTGGAACCAAGTTTTATAAAACCATTTATTAGTTTTTTACCGTTAACTTAATTTTGCCGATCAAAAAATTTCACAGTGTTTTTAATTTTATAATGTAAAACGCTTCTTAAATAGCCATTTTGAAAAATTGTTGGAACCTTTTACGAACCAATTTCGAATTTTCAAAAATTAATTACGTAGTAAATTATTCTTAGTGACCAGGCGGAGCAAAGTCCCATTTTAATTCGACCGTTTGGAATTTTGTCTGTTTGTGTGCATTGCGATTATTGCCAAATTCGTTGAACCAATTTTACATTGTTTGAAACGAGCTCGTGCACACGACTTGCTATATTTTCTTCTGTAACTATATTTTAGTGAACTCTGAATCCCACGTATCTCCCTTCATGATAAGATCCATTTCTGGAAAGAAAAAATAAATGAGTTCATCTCTTGGCTGAGTCAAGTTTGGTAATCCGTTTATGAACGAAGTCTCAACAAACTTGACCAGGGGTGAATAAGATCTAGGGCAACTGAGCCGTGACGAAAAGTAATTTGTTCACGCCAGGGTATAGGTGAGCGTTTAACTCACCTCGCTCCAATACAAAGTTTCAGGCTTAGATTAAAGCCAACTACTTTGGAGAAGGATTCGTCCTCTTCATTTGGATAAATACTGTTTCAAGTCCTTAAAATGCTATTTTATATCCTTACCACTGTCATTATATGACTTGAGTCACTAAAATCCATTTCACTAACGTATATATCTCCTCATTCTGTTTTTGTATGTTCTATTGTAGATGTATGCTAGCCTATACTGGCACAACCACCTAAAGCTTAACAGAAATGGTGTGACATGTGCCGTTGTTAAGTTAATATACTGTGACTAATAGCCCAAGCCCTGGTAGGAAACTGTCATCCCAGGAGAGAGGAACCCCGTTGAGGCTGCTCCCGCTCTGCGTGACGCTCCCTCATTAACCACTCTTTATTAATAAACGGCTCCCTCACTGTCATTTTAGAAAGACGCCAACTGTTGTAGCACCGTCAGCACAATAAACTGACATTCCCTCATCTCTTTATTCTATCATAGTATGACCGCCTTCTACTTTTGATAACATTCCTCCCTCTCTTCTTCAATCTGAATATGATATTCGTCTCCTTCCTGTAAAGTTCCCTCGCCACTTTCTTCTATCAGAACCTGAAAGCCCTTTCTCTCTGGTGACATTCTCTTGTTTCTTTCGTCTACCAGAGTCTGACCACCGTCTACTTTTGATAACATTCCTTCATCTCTTTCTTAAATCGGAACATGATATACCTCTTCTCTCTGTAATCTTCCCCTGCCACTTTCTTCTATCAGAACCTGAAAGCCCTTTCTTTCTGGTGACATTCTCTTGTCTATTTCTTCTATTGGAACCTGATACCCATCTAGTTTTGGTGGTATCCATTCATCTGTCTCTCCTATCAGTGCTTAATAAACGTATGGTATCTATTGACATTCCTTTAGTTCTTCTACCATGATCTAACAAACGAAATACTTATAGTGACTTTTTTCATATAATTTTTTTTATCAGAATACGATAGTCATTTAATTCCAGATACATTCCTTTCCTCTGTTTTTAGTACCATAGGCTGCCAGCTATCTACTTTTGATCTTATTCCCTTACATGTTTATTTTACCAGAACTCGACAAACATTTACTTCTGGTGAATATTCCTTAATCTGTTTCCTATACCAGAAACTGTCAGTCATCTACTTGTGGTAACTTTCCTTAATCTTACACCAGAAACTCTCAGCCACCAAACTTCTGGTGTTCATTTATTTATATGTTTCTTATGTCATAAATGTCATTTATATACTTCTGAAGACATTCCTTCATTTGTTTATTATACAAGAACCTACAAACGTATACTTCTGTTAACATTCCTTCATCCGTGATATTAGAACCTGATAGTAGACTATTTCTATTGGAATTGCTTCCTCTGTTTCGTATACCAAAAACTGTCAACCAACTTCTTCCAACGACATCCTACGTATCTTTATTTTATCTAAACCTGGCAGCCACCTACCTTTGATGGCATCTTCTATCCTTTTTTTCTCTATTAGAACCTATCATTTTGGCTATTTTTTTCATTATTCTATCCTAGCTGGCTCCTAAGCACAGAGGGTTAATTATATTATCTGTAGTATGGTTGTATTGGTAGATAGAGAGGTCGACATGTTTTAGATGATGGTGAAAGCACACTGAAATTTAAGCTCTAAAAATTGTTGTTTTCCAGATAATTAAAAAAAACATAGTATAAGAATATAAATTGGCGAAAACTAGTGTGAGAATTCAATTCCTTTTCAAATATACAACCGCAAGGGGGATGTAAAACTAATCTCAGTGCAGCCCCTTGTACTAAAGTCTCGGTCTTTCATGCTACCGGCTATACCTACTGCACAAACACACCAAACGGTATGGATAGGAGAAGAGGGGTTCTCGTTTAAATCTTGACTCAAGATGTTAGTCGGAGCAGGCAGTGAGCTCAGGATATCTTAGGACCTAAAAGGCCCATTTTGTTCAACGTCAATAAAAAAAACTTTGAAAAACTTATTTTTTATAAGGCCCTTTAATGTGCTCTTTTTGAACTCATTGTTTATATCAACATACACAACACCCTGTATTCTGCCCGTCAATTCATCACTGTGAAGGAAGAAGCACAACTTCATCGATGATACCTTGTTAGGTCATTCCAAGAATCAAAACTTAGACCCTAGACAAAGCTGTCTGATGTCCACTGAATCAACGATTCTTGTGATCTTCCCTGTGGCTGATTCGTTAATAATATTTAAAAACACATTTATGTTCAATCCTCCACTAGGATAAACTTGGTCTATGCCTCAGCAGAACAAATGCTAAACCTGATAGTTTCAAGCTCCATTTATAATGGACTGAGCAGGTAGTTCATCATTATAATTGATATTGATTAGATGACCTTAAGCAAGAAACTAGCTCACGTGTTGCTTAGCGCCTGCGCAATGTGAACTTGGAGACATCCCGCCTAGGCTATCAAGGTTGAATTGTTAGTACAACTTGTGTCAACACCTCCAGTGACATCACCAGGTTGTCACTCTACCTATCTGTCTTCACAAACGTCCCAATTGCTTAATGCGGTACCATTAAGACCATGATGAGCGTACAGTAAGGAAAAATAACATCTAGACCTCTCGAAATTAATAATAAAAAAAAAACACTCTGTGACAACTAGCTCCATTGCTAGTTGGTGCAGAGGTAGGTTGATATATCCAACAAATCATTATTTTCATTCAAAATAGTTAACATCGCTGGTAGTTCTAATATATCTAACATAACACAAATTATATGTTAAATAATTATCACAAGTTGGTAATTGCATATTTAACATAACATTAATTATTGTATATGAAATAGTTACCAGTAGGTGCTAATATATCAAACATAACACTAATTATATTTTAAATAGTTAACTTAACCAGTAGGTGCAGTGGTGGGAAAAGCTATCTTGTTTAAAATTCTTATTGAATAGTGATTATTGTGTTATTCCCTGCAAAGACTGTACAAGAGTTGATTGATGACTGTACCTCTATGAACAGACTGTCTGAGTGACATGTAATCAATGTTGAGCTCTCTTTCTGATGGAAGTTCACAATGGTTTTCTGGCGCCCGCTACAAGTTTTATTTTTTTAATCTACCTGTGGATTTTTTCAAAAATAAGCCCTCCAAAGTTTTGTTTAGCTCTCATCCTCTTTTTTTTTTTTACAGATGAAGTTGCAGCACAAGGTTTTGGGGTGTACCGGGGTGGGCTAAACTAAAAGTTGGAAATTATTTCTAAATATTTATGAAATAAAAAATATTAATAATGTCTGCATGTTAAAATCTTAAGACTTCAAAATAGTTTGTCATCAAATTATATTATTAGTCGATTAATACCAAGTAAGCTTTGGTGTAGTGGTCAACACTCCTTACTCTAATGAAGAATTCTGTAGTTTAAATCACAGAGAACTTATGAGAATCAGCAATTTACAAATTGTAAACTTCCATTCTCCAATCAGATAAATGAGGTTAATTTTTCAAACTTCGCTCTTCTTATCCTGTTAAATTATTTAATTAGTTACTAATAAGTATATTTAGCACGTGTTCTACCCACATTGGTGGTCGCATGGTCTAAGGCGTCACTCTCACAATTATGGAATGGCCTGTGAAGGGAGAGTCAGGGTTTTAATCCGAGTCAAATGTCCTAAGAGTGTTTACTTGCCAAATGGTTTCTCACTCACCCTCCACGCAAATTCAGGTGAATTTACTATAAATTAAACCTTCCTCCTTCTTAGCCGATCTGTGTAACTATTTGGATGGACCGGATGGGAGGTAGAAATTTGAGCAAAATAAATTATTTTCTATTTAAATCTATTCTCTAAAACGATACACATAGCTGAGTATATTACTTTAAATTCAGCTGACGTTCATTCAAGTTGACCTTGACATTTTTGTAAAATATACCCCAGGCGTTGTATTTTTGGTTAATATTATTTTATTTTTGTATGTTAAAATGTTTGAGAACAGATGAAAAGAAGACGTAGTTTCTAGAAAACTATCCATTGAACAGTAATATATTCTTGATTCATATTCTAAAAAACATGCTTGAATACTAAAAATCATATTTTTAGGTGATTTGGTAGGGTATGGATGTCGAATTTGGATATTTTAGAACAACTAGAGGTAAGGTATACATTAAACATACGTGTAGTCCCCATGATACTTAGATACTTATTTTAAATATTAATTTATTTCGATTAAATTAAGAAACTTTTACTAATTTCCTAAACATAGGGCTACATAGGCACATTAATTACATACAAACTTGACCATCTAAAACAAGATGGCTAAACTTTTCCAACCAGTGTGCCATTTAAGGACAAGATGAGTTTTGATCTAGTATAGTGTACCACCTATTATTTACGTTTTTTAATACATATTAAAAAAACTCGTTTAATATAATGAGATATAATGAATACCTCGAATAAAATTGAAAGTATTTTAGTAATGCCTAAATTTTAAAGAAGAAAAAATATTAAATTATTAACGTGAGGGTCTTGTATGAACATCAAAAGTTTAATAAAATATATTAAAGAAACCGGTAAAGGACTATTACTCTTAAAATTACCTGTATAGAATAAAATACAATATATAGTAAAGTTGGTGTATGTGGGGTTTGAAATATATTTAGTGGATGCCACTCCTGGGGATTACATTTAGGAGAAATAAAATAACCTTTTCCTCAGCTAACTTTGACGGTTGCACGATGACCTTTAAAACTCGAGACCACTGGTGAGCTCGGGAATGCTTTCTGAATGATGCTATATTAATTTTTGAATAATGACATTACCTATAATAATGGTACTATTGAAATTCCTATATTTCGAGAAAATACATATAATACAACATTGAATACTTCAAATATAATGAATCACCCAATTAATTTTAATTTGTGAAACTACAATTAAAAGTATACAATAATTTAATTGCTACTTTCCGTGGGTTATATTTATTATTATGTCAATGTCTGATTATCCTAATCTTAGCTATAGACGTCCGGATAAATACATTACTAAGATTACAAATGTGAAAATAATAATAAGTATATATATTTATATATATAAATGTCTTTGATCTGTATGTCATAATACAGGAGAGTTAAATTCAAAGTAACAATTTATCCTTTTTTTTAATGCTATGTGGGTCAAAAAATAAATATCATCTGAACAGTGTAAAATAATTTACAATATCTATTAGGTGAGTTACATTCTTTGAGTAAGATATTGATTCTCTGGAGATTAAAAAATATGTATAATCAATTTATATAGATTTTGCTTCTAAAATGTGTTGGATTATGGAGATAAATTTATATAAAAATATACAAATTGTTGGATCTCGCCAGGAAAAAGAATAATGTCCATGATGATTCCTTCTGACATATTGGTTGAAGATTCGTTTCTTATTTCCAGTTGAAATATTGAATTTTATTCAATAAAACGCGAAAGTTGAGTACTAGGCTTCTTGATCACTTGAGATATATTTTAAATAAATTTACCATAAATTTACATAGTTCTTAATATTGCTGGTGAGGATGAACACATATTTAGTCCTGAAAGTTTTCATACGCAAGGAAGAAGATCCTAATTTTATTAAAACAATGATCCAAGTATCTTATACTAGAATAAAATTTAAAAACGTTATTTTCTCCAACTCCAAGGAGAATATTAATAAATCATAACAAAGAAAAAAGGGCTGGCCATAAACTAAGTATTAGTATAACATAAAATTTAATCTAATACGAAAGTTGAAAAGATTGGGAAATGAATATGAAATATATTAAAGAGATTTAAAATCTTCACTTCCATCTGTCAAAATCGAAACTCATACTGGCTTAGAGGTAGATACATCTTATTTTATCAAGAACCTCTACGTATGTTTTCTCTCTGTGTGTGGGATTAACTCGGTCCAAATAAAGATCCTCTGTGTGGAATCACTCCATCCAAATACATATCTCACATCTTTTATTTTCATTTTGAATGAGACTCTCTCTTCATTTTTCGTCAGCTGATTATGTATTGGGTAGATATGGCCAACCCGAAAATGAACAAAAAGAACTCAACAAACAAATTCAGAGGCTAAATATGTTTAGTAAAATGGTGGGTGTTACCCATATTTCATAAGTTAGTTTTATTTTATTATATTATTATTATTATTATTTATTTTCAAAACAATGCTGTGAAATGTCTTCCATTTGTGTGATCGTGAGTGAAAATAAAGTCATTTGGTTTTCACGACCACATAGCGTGTTATATCGCGAACGAACATCAAAGCACATTTTAATTTTCTAAAATAAATAAATTGTAAAAGATTTTTACAAATAAGAAAAATAAAATAAAAATATAGTAGGGTAACAAATAAAACCAGAAAAGTAACAACTCCAGAGGGAAAAAAGGACAAATTGATATAACAATTCCAGAGGAAGAAAGATAAATTTATATAAATGTTCAAACCCAAAACTTAGATAATATTTTTTATATTAATTTAAATGTGTTGTACTTTGATACCCAATATAGTTATATTTGGTTCATTGCTTGTCTTCAATAGCTCCCTAGATGATTAATAACCGTTGACTCCAATAAGTTATTTGTGACATGACTTTAATGACATGGCTGTATAAATATTATCACTTCAAAAATTACACCAAGTTGGGAAAAGTTTCATCAAGTGTTTTTTTTTTCATGTTGGCGTGCCACCCAAATATTGTTCAAGTTTCCCCAGATGGCACGCATGTCATATATATGCCATCCCTGATCTAGGACATAAATGCATACCAGATATTACTGAGAAACTAAGTCAAGTACTTCACGTGTACGAGATACTGATCACACATGTAAATTGTGCTATCTAGACCAGACGCGTGAAATTAGTGGCTGCAATCGGCCCATTTTCTTGCAGCCCACAACAAGGATGAACAAATTAAAATATTTAAGATTATTAGTTTCGGCCACTAATTTCCTGATGCGTGTATATTTTCGTACATTTTTCTGATAGGGTATAGCACACTACACATTCTTAAACATATAATCTAATAAATTAGTCCATGTTTATGCAAGCTGAACTATTTGTAAAATGTTATTTACAAAGAGTATTTGAAATAAACATAGCTACTGTCTTAAAATAGCCCATGTTTATTATTCCTAAATATTGGCTAAACAAAATATCTGCTGCCCATGACGCCTACACACAATTATTATAAATTGATAGAATTTGGCCACCACTGTTCTAAGCCAAGGGTCACCAAACTTTTTAGATTGAAGGAGCCCTTGCACCAGAAAAATTACATGATGCAGCCCTCACACATTTTTTACACTAATATTATGAACATTCAATAGCGACCATTAAATTTTAATAAAAGTATAAAACAAGCTTAGAACATAATTATGTTCTGGCTAGTTCCTTATCAAATGTCGGTTATTCAGATTTGGAAAAGATTTGCAATCCTAATTACTGATGTTATTATGTAGAGTGAAAAATAAATCAAGAATATTCTAGAATTGTCTCATGGAGCTTGAGGTAACTATGGCGGGGCCCAAGGGATCCACGGATGACAGTTTGGGAACCCATGATTTATTGTACATTGCTTAAATGCAGGGTTGGGTATACCTCTAAAACTTGTATACACGTAATAATATCTTTACCCAGATAATATTATGCATGTGGCTATAGAAAACAAGTTGGTGTTGAACATAGGCACCAGAACTGTGGGGGGGGGGGGGAGGCTATGGGTACCCTCCCCGTTTTCTGACCGGGGGTCAGGGGGTCAAGGGTCTTGGACAAGTATAGTTTAACAAGATACTTATGATTCTCACAGCCATTGATCAGTATCATTGAACAAGATTGATTAGACTAATCCTTATCTTTCAAAATTCGCATTTAAAAATAGTTTTTTTTTCATCAAAATATATTAAAGTCTTTTTGAGGTTAAATAAAAGTTAAAAGTAAAGCAATGAAAATGAAATAAAAATGAAAAATATAATTTATCCAGCTTTGGGTTTTGTGAACGAACTATACCAACAGGTTCAGATCAATTACATTAGCTCTCCATATGATCGATAGATACGGCAACAATAGTTCATTCACGGTTGGGGTCCATGTTAGACAATAACATTTTTGTTATATGTGATGCCAGGCCGCCACCGTGGTTCGGATTCCACGTTAAACTGTAGGTCCTTCATTTCATCTCAAATCACCCTACCATACACATTAGCGTAAGTGCGTATACCCAAACGGGTAGTAAGACGCGGTGCTAATAATAAATAATAATAATATTATATATAGTTAAATAATATTAACTACGATATAACGTCATTTTGGCACCCTATAACCTCCCATAATCGTGTTTTTTTTTACTAAACTTAACCTAACTGGGACGTAACATAATTCTGCTCACCTCCCTAAAACCTCCTCCAGACAGAAAAGTTCCGCCCCCCCCCCCCCCTGGTGTTGAATGATACTGTTTAGGTTAACTTAGTGCTAGTGTTTGGAAACGCACGTAAAAACTATACATTTATAAAACTTTTGCATAGACTAAGATAAGTAGTATACACAATGAAAAAATAAAATTATATATATATATTCAGCTTGATACCATCATATTCTCATCTCCCTATTTAATTGCGGAAACTGAGCTCTTAAGATTATGAGGAAATAATTTCCTGGAATTCAAGAACATGGAAATGGTGTAGATAGCTAAGTGGAAAGAGGAGAAAATTCCCAAGAGCTTTTCTCGTCCTAAAACTAAAAAGTATCGTATTCGACAGTTGTTATTTCTTAGAGAAACAATCAGGATTAATATCTCACTTCGGGAAGAAAAGTATCATATTTCAGCATTTTAAGTTTTTAAGAGTCTTTACTCCATTCAAGTAGAAATAACAATCAAATGGGCCACTAGACAAATGAACTATCCATGAATATTCATTAGCGTAGATACGGGTTCATTGGAGGATCCAATAATTGTTCTCTGAACACAAGTTTATGCTAATTGAAGCCATTCAAATTGTAGGGCAAATATTAAGATTTACATCTGCACAACTGAACCCATTAATACTTCCATGGTACGAGGCGTTGGACTCGCAATATACTGTATTACTGATGATGAGTAGGTTGAGGTTAGAATCTTGTATGGTTCACTGAGTGTGATTTTAACAATGTTATTCATCACTTTGAATTTTCACATTCTTTCTCCATGGAAATTCGGGTGCATTTATTCTAAACAACCTTCCTGATATTTTCCTGTAAGATTAAGCCATTGATATGTTTTCATTTCTCACCACGTATTACTACCCGTCAAGCTAGCCACATGTTCCATCAGTGGAGTTGATAAGTGTAAGAAAATATTTAGAGAAAATGTACTACATTTGCATGGAGTTGGAACGGGAAATGATAAAGAACAAAATTACATTCAGCTAGGATTTGAGCCTGGATCTCCTCTTCCAGGAAAAATAGAGAGGGTGATGATACCCTAGTCATACGTGGGTAGCCCTTATATTTCTGTAGCCCCCTTCTCCATTTTCTTCCTTATTTAACCCCTCCTCTATATTCTAGTTCCTCTAATCTCCTCCATCTACTAACGCATGTATTCCCTCCTACAGCCCCTTGCCTCTGCAGTCCCCTCCTTCAATTCCTAGCACCTGTATTCTTCTTCTGCAAGCACCTAGCTTATGTAGTTCCCTCCTCCACCACCTAACTCCTGTAGTCCCCTCATTAGGCCTCTAAATCCTGTAATCTCCTCTTTCATCCCTAGATCCTGTATTCTCCTCTTCTATCTCCTAGCGCCTATATTCCTCTCCCCGAGCCCCTAGTTCCTGTATTCCCCTCCTCCAAACCTAAATTCTGTACTCCCTTCCTCCAGCTTCTAGCTCATTTATTATCCTCCTCCAGTCCGTAGCTCATGTATTTACTCCTCCAGCTCCTAGTTCATTATTCCCCCTTCCAGATCCTAGCTCTTGTAGTCCCCTCCTCAAGATCCTAGTTCCTGTCTTCCCCTCAGTTCCTTCCTCCATTTCTAAGCTCCTATAGTCCCCTCCTCCAGCTCCTAATTTTTGTATTCGTCCCTCCAGCTCCTAGCTCCTGTAGTCCCTTACTCCAGATCCTATAGCCCTCTCCTGTAGCTCTTAGCTCCTGTAGTAAAATCCTCCATCCTCTACCTCCTACTCAGCTCAAACTGTAACTTACCTCGAGTGGGTTAGCACCGGGCGCTTGTTTACCAAACTAGTAGCTCCCCCCCTCCCCATTCCCTTCTATTCTCTACAATTACTATTCCATGACAAAGGAGTGGGTAGGTGGGGTAGAAAGATCGTGACTACTATGGGACAAGATTCTCCATTTCCTGCTATTGAAACTCTTTCGGGTGGCCTTTCAATTCCTTTCAATGGGGGAGTAAGACCGCGATCAAAACACATTTCAATAACTCTCCATTGCTTTCCACTCCTCGACTTCACAATATTTCAGAGATACTTTACTTATTGATAATAGTATGATAATATTATTCATTATTTTAAATAATGTTGTCTTATATAATTATAAAATATGTATTCCATGTTTGAATAAATACCTTAAACATTAATAAAATAGCTAAGTGTAGAATACGGAATTTGAAGAAAACGAAAATATTCTATAATTAGCTATGTCCCTTTGTAAAACTAACATAACTTTAGTCAAGAGAGTATTTATAGCAAATATTAATATAAATATTATATATATTTTATATGTTTAAGTGATGTAAATTGTACTATATTTCAATCAAAAGCATGGAAAAGCAGTGTATTCTTTATGTAATAAAGTGTGTTTGGAATGTAATATGAAACAGTTCCAGCGTTTAGGTTTATTAATATTTTAAATAAGTTTACCTAGTCATATATTTCTCTCTATATATTCCTTTAGATTATATTGTTGTATTCCAAATGTTATTGCAAACATAAATCAATTAACTATCTAAAATATAATACTATTCTTGAAACTTATAAAATATTCACATCTTTATCAGATAATAAAAATGTTGACTATTTTGTTCAGTTGAGCCAACCAAATATTTGTATTAGAAGTTTTATTTTTATTTCGTACTACACGTATTGCCACCAACTTGGTCTGTAAATCTATTTACAATAATGGCTTAGGGTTAAAGAAGGGATAACTTTTACTGTTGTATAATATAATATAATTACATACATCGGTCTCAGTACACACGACCGGGATTAAAACCCTGACTTCCCCGTCACAGAAAACTATTAAATAAAACTGAAACTAACACCCTTTTTCGCGTTCTCGCTAGTGCGTGGGGTTCATAGTTGAGCGCTGAGGTTCTTCACTGTCCCCCTCATCGCATTGGGATCAGTCATTGTGTGGGTAGGAATGTGGCACTTGTGTTATGGGCCCTTCAACAGGCAGAACGAAGGACCCAACAAGGATTCAAGGCATGAGCCAGACTCAGGAGAAATTTCAATTAACAGTGACAAAAGGACCTTAATTAAGTTTTCAAATCCAAAACTATAATTAAAAATTTTCTTTTGATACTTCAACTTTAAGGACGCTTTTGTGACTTACATAAAGCGGAAGTCCTTTTAAAACTGGTGACACAATCATACTTAGCACCGCGTCTTACTATCCGTTAGGGTTGTACGCTTATGTACTAATTACGCTAATGGTTTAGAGATTAAGGAGGTTTTCAGAGGAAGTATACCCACATTTGCGTGGGGGTAAGAAGGGATAGTGTAACCATTTAGGGAAAACCACCCTCAGTACACCCGACTGAGATTTGAACCTCTATATCCCTGTCATCGACAATCTAGTCTATTGAGAGGGTAGCGCGGAAGACCACGCGGCTATCGCCGTGGGTATTACTGTAAGTGATACTGTCCTAAGATTATGGTCCTGTTATCTAGTTAGTACAACTCCTAGAGCGAGGTTTGGGTATTACTGTTGTGATACTGTCCTAAGATTATGGTCCTGTTATCTAGTTAGTACAACTCCTAGAGCGAGGTTTGGGTATTACTGTAAGTGATACTGTCCTAAGATAGGGTCCTGTTATCTAGTTAGTACAACTCCTAGAGCGAGGTTTGGGTGTTATTATTAAGTGATACTGTCATAGGATGTAGACCTGTTATCTAGTTAGTACTACTCCTAGAGCGAGTATTGGGTATTACTGTAGGTGATACTGTCCTAGGATATGGTCCTGTTATCTAGTTAGTACAACGTACAACTCCTAGAGCGAGGTTTGGGTGTTATTATTAAGTGATACTGTCATAGGATGTAGACCTGTTATCTAGTTAGTACTACTCCTAGAGCGAGTATTGGGTATTACTGTAAGTGATACTGTCCTAGGATAGGGTCCTGTTATCTAATTAGTACAACTCCTAGAGCGAGGTTTGGGTGTTATTATTAAGTGACACTGTCATAGGATGTAGACCTGTTATCCAGTTAGTACAACTCCTAGAGCGAGTATTGGGTATTACTGTAAGTGATACTGTCCTAGGATATGGTCCTGTTATCTAGTTAGTACAACGTACAACTCCTAGAGCGAGGTTTGGGTGTTATTATTAAGTGATACTGTCATAGGATGTAGACCTGTTATCTAGTTAGTACAACTCCTAGAGCGAGGTTTGGGTATTACTGTAAGTGATACTGTCCTAGGATATGGTCCTGTTATCTAGTTAGTACAACGTACAACTCCTAGAGCGAGGTTTGGGTGTTATTATTAAGTGACACTGTCATAGGATGTAGACCTGTTATCTAGTTAGTACAACTCCTAGAGCGAGGTTTGGGTATTACTGTAGTGATACTGTCCTAAGATTATGGTCCTGTTATCTAGTTAGTACAACTCCTAGAGCGAGGTTTGGGTATTACTGTAGTGATACTGTCCTAAGATTATGGTCCTGTTATCTAGTTAGTACAACTCCTAGAGCGAGGTTTGGGTATTACTGTAAGTGATACTGTCCTAAGATAGGGTCCTGTTATCTAGTTAGTACAACTCCTAGAGCGAGGTTTGGGTGTTATTATTAAGTGATACTGTCATAGGATGTAGACCTGTTATCTAGTTAGTACAACTCCTAGAGCGAGGATTGGGTATTACTGTAGGTGATACTGTCCTAGGATATGGTCCTGTTATCTAGTTAGTACATATCCTAGAGCGAGGTTTGGGTGTTATTATTAAGTGATACTGTCATAGGATGTAGACCTGTTATCTAGTTAGTACTACTCCTAGAGCGAGGTTTGGGTGTTATTATTAAGTGATACTGTCATAGGATGTAGACCTGTTATCTAGTTAGTACTACTCCTAGAGCGAGGTTTGGGTGTTATTATTAAGTGATACTGTCATAGGATGTAGACCTGTTATCTAGTTAGTACAACTCCTAGAGCGAGGTTTGGGTATTACTGTAAGTGATACTGTCCTAAGATAGGGTCCTGTTATCTAGTTAGTACAACTCCTAGAGCGAGGTTTGGGTGTTATTATTAAGTGATACTGTCATAGGATGTAGACCTGTTATCTAGTTAGTACAACTCCTAGAGCGAGGATTGGGTATTACTGTAAGTGATACTGTCCTAGGATATGGTCCTGTTATCTAATTAGTACAACTCCTAGAGTGAGGATTGGGTGTTATTATTAAGTGATACTGTCATAGGATGTAGACCTGTTATCCAGTTAGTACAACTCCTAGAGCGAGTATTGGGTATTACTGTAAGTGATACTGTCCTAGGATATGGTCCTGTTATCTAGTTAGTACAACGTACAACTCCTAGAGCGAGGTTTGGGTGTTATTATTAAGTGATACTGTCATAGGATGTAGACCTGTTATCCAGTTAGTACTACTCCTAGAGCGAGTATTGGGTATTACTGTAAGTGATACTGTCCTAGGATATGGTCCTGTTATCTAGTTAGTACAACTCCTAGAGCGAGGTTTGGGTGTTATTATTAAGTGATACATGTCATAGGATGTAGACCTGTTATCAGTTAGTACAACTCCTAGAGCGAGGATTGGGGTATTTACTGTAAGTGATACTGTCCTAGGATATGGTCCTGTTAATCTAGTTAGTACAACGTACAACTCCTAGAGCGAGGTTTGGGTGTTATTATTAAGTGACACTGTCATAGGATGTAGACCTGTTGTCTAGTTAGTACAACTCCTGGTACGAGGATTGATTGTTTATTGGTAATTGATACTGTCCTAAGATGTTGTCCTGTTACAAGAGTAGTACAACTACTGGTACGAGAATTAGGTTTTGATTTATGTGTTACATTCTTACAATGAGTTAATTTTTAGTTTAAATTTAACTAAATACTTAATTTGTACAATAATATTCCATATTTAATAAATATAATCAGTAATCACTAACTTGTATTACCAATTAACAACCTTACACACTACAAGAAATGTGTTATTTTACAAACCACCAAGGGGGGTAGAATCAATATATATATTTTAATATCAACCTTATCCTAGTCAAATACATTTCTGATTCATCCTGATTATTTACTCGCTCTTATTCGATTTAACTCTTTGAAGCTATTTATTTACTTTCGTGATTATTTACTTTAAGTTTTTTTTTAACCTAACTCCTGAGGCGGTTCATTTCTTTTGTAAATACCAATGCATTAGCTTTTTTTATGTGTTAGTTTCATGGCTGTGTCTATAGGTTGTGCTTTTAAATAGTCAATTGAAGTTAATGAGATTTAAAGTCGGATTAGGAATATTTAAATACAGGACATAGATCAAAGAGGGAAAACTTCAATTGGTTAATATAAATACTCCTCCACTGGGACAAAATGTAAATAAAAAACTGAGATAAAAATAACACTTTAGGATTTTATACTCTATTTTAAAAAATGTGTATCTGGGTATTGTATTTGCTCCTACTAATCATTGTTGATAGCCTCAAGCTATGAGACCTAAGGGCCCGTTTCATAAAGCTACAAGTATACAATTTACAAAATAATTTATTTGTAAATTGTAAGAAATGATAAAATTATGTTTCGTAAAGCTACAAATAAGCACTAATAATTACAAATGAAATTTTACAATTTACAACTGTATTTACAAGTAAAATTATTATTATTTGGTTTAAAAATTCTACTTGTAGCACCCGTAATTCAAAGATTATTTTGTTCAAGTCTCAACCAATAGGTAAAATACTTTAAAATACAATTTGAATTAGTTATTATTAGTAGATAATTAGCTCAGAATACTAATTTAGTGAATAAATTACCTGTGTAAAGTACTTTTATATTATGTTTATAGACGTATAATGATGGTGTGGACAAGTGATTATTGAGGTATGAGACAAGACGATAATTGAGGTTAGGAACGGCCAAATATGAACAGTCTCGAATGAGTTTATTAAAAAGTAAGAAAAAATTACAATATTTAGGTCTTTATTTCCTTACAAAATTAAAACAGAAACTGGCTTTGTTAAGGAAAATTTTAAATTACGCAGTCCCCTACATTAATGTTTGGTCTCAAAAACTAAGAAAACTAATATAATATACATTATTCTACTATTTTATTTCCTAGCTCTTAATTTAGGATGCTTCTAGCAAAATGTGTTCATTTCCACACATTTAGTTTGGTAAATGATATTTTAATATTTAACTAAACCTGCCCCAAAATCATTTTATAATGGTTTGTGTACTTTTGGTTGTTGTAACATTGGGGACTAAATTATAGGCCAATATATTATTATTTCACTTGTAAATTAAACAGTCGACGATTAAATACTTTCTACAATTGCACTAGAATTTATAAGTCAATTTTTTTTAGGAAACCCTTTATATTTACAATTGTAAAACATTCACTTGTAACTTGTAAATGGTAAGTTTTACACTTTTAGTTTTTGTAACGGGCCCTTTGATAACACTGAAGTTTCATCGTTCTCTGAATGAAGGGAATTCTCTATTGTTCCTTGTCCGCCTCCCCCCCCCCCCCCCTTTCATACAAAAGATGCTGGGCCACGAAACATCTCGTATTCTCTCAACAATCATATAATCATTTATTTCTTAACATTTCTGTTTTCCAATTTGAAGCATAAATGCATTGCAAGTTGTAGTGGTTCATGACTTTAAAATGTAATAAAAATATTTATCAAATATTCAAAAAAAGTAAAGTTAGTTTTATCTGCGTTTAATTGTAAAACACATTGCTTATTCCTCAATAACTGGTGAGCATAATATAAACTATCCTCCAATAGCTTCTGAACACATAATGTTTACAAAGTTTCTAGGGCAGATTTTCCTGATTCAGTCCAATATTTTATTTTTAATAGTTAGGCCTAGGTGACACAGGCGGATTTCTCGTAATAGTTTGAGGTTAATTATTTCTCCCAACCCCACTTCCTTACTACAAGCGACCGACGAGGTTGAACAAGTCCCCGTTGAGACCGTAGCTTAGACGCCTCCCAGGGGTGGAGTTTGGAAGAGAAAGGGCCCGCGTTCGTTGCTACCAGATGCGAGAAATCGGGTACAGTACAGCATCGGAAACTCTACAATCAATAACTCGATATTCCGTGTAACTCGACACACGCACGTGCACACAGTTGTTGGCGCCAGTCATCACAATCCAAGGTCATTCAACTGAATAACCTCTCAGTTTATTTGTGTAACTCGAGTGTAACAGTCATGCTGTGGTGTTTTTACAAGAGCTGTGTTTGTTAGTTTTACAATTCTGTAACATGTTATTCGAATCAAAACAATATTATATGTAAAGTACTGTACTGCATTTCTGTATATTACACGTATGTATATACACCATTATATTAGCACCTAATAAATTTCACTTTGCGTATATTAGTTACTGTACCGTGATTCATCCTTGTTTAGTAAACATGACATAGTAAACATGCATCGTATGCAAGCTCATTCGTAAAACTCGACATTTCAATAACTTTACACCATCTCAGCCCACATTAGGCCAAGTTTACAAGACTATACTGTATTTAGAGTCGGGATTAAGGGGGAAAATCTCTCTTAGTGGCATATGATACACATTATATTATGATAAAATGTTGTTTTTAAGTTTTGACAAAAATGGGATCATATGTTTAGAGGAACAAAAGGGATATTGACCGAGTGGAGTAAAGGTCTTATTTTAACTTGAATGTTTGGAATGCGATTTACCCATTTTGATGAAAGTTGGCTTGAACATTCTTTGAATCTGGCCAAATTTTAAATTTTGAGATGTATTTAGAGACTGACGTCATAATCTACGTGAAAATTGGCTGTTCTCTCTGAGTGTAATGTACTATCGAATATAGTATTTATTTTTTTTACCATCAAGGGAAAATATAAGCATCAAATCCCAAGAGGAAGATAGATTGGAACTTAAAATCCAAAGAGAAATCTCAAAAATGTAGTAACGATAAGACAATGGAGGTAGAAAGGTCTGCTATTCACAAATATATTAGTTATGATATATTATTAAAATGAAGAGTTTTATTTGTCCGTCTATCTCGAATGAGTCGCTCATAAGCATTGAGCGCTATATACTGATGCAGAAAGGCTGAAATTTAAAAATTAGTAGCCCCTGTGCACAAACATGTACACCTCAAAGCTGGAATTTTATTTTTATTAGATTCTTTTAAATGTATTTAAAACCAAGTTGGAAGAAATAAAATTGAGATAGTTTTTTTCTGTCAATTCGAAGCAGAGAGCTGGGCAACTCCAGATACTTATGCTAGTATGTTTTTAAATCTTGTTCCTTGACTAACAAACATCAAACTACGCACCACGGGACGGCAGATTCCAAGTTGTAGATTAATATGTCCATAATCCTTAGCCTACCTCAAAGTTGGTTATTGCTACCCTAAGCTACTCTATGAGCACTGCCTATAACTACACAAGTGATTGCCACTAGAAGTGTGAACAGCTTCCATACTTTGTACTTTCATTTATTCTGGGAAATATTGTGCCCCCTTATAGGACTGAATGTACAGTGCTTTATGGATGTGACATTGCACTTGAACACATCTTTAAAGGGAGTGTACTTACTTTTAGTACTGAATGTACAGTACATGATGAAAGGATGTATGTATGTGACATTGCACTTGAACACATCTTTAAAGGGAGTGTACTTACTTTTAGTACTGAATGTACAGTACATGATGAAAGGATGTATGTATGTGACATTGCACTTGAACACATCTTTAAAGGGAGTGTACTTACTTTTAGTACTGAATGTACAGTACATGATGCAAGGATGTATGTTTGTGACATTGAACTTGAACACATATTTGGAGGGAGTGTACTTACTTTTAGTATAGAATGTACAGTACATCATGGATGGATGGATGGATGGATGTGACATTGCACTTGAACAAATATTTGAAGGGAGTGTACTTACTTTTAGTACTGAATGTACAGTACATGATGAAAGGATGTATGTATGTGACATTGCACTTGAACACATCTTTAAAGGGAGTGTACTTACTTTTAGTACTGAATGTACAGTACATTAAGGATGGATGGATGGATGTGACATTGCACTTGAACATATATTTGGAGGGAGTGTACTTACTTTTAGTACTGAATGTACAGTACATCATGGATGGATGGCTGGATGTGACATTGCACTTGAACACATATTTGGAGGGAGTGTACTTACTTTTAGTACTGAATGTACAGTACATTAAGGATGGATGGATGGATGTGACATTGCACTTGAACATATATTTGGAGGGAGTGTACTTACTTTTAGTACTGAATGTACAGTACATCATGGATGGATGGATGGATGTATGTGACATTGCACTTGAACATATATTTGGAGGGAGTGTACTTACTTTTAGTACTGAATGTACAGTACATCATGGATGTATGGATGGATGTGAAATTGCACATGAACATATATTTGGAGGGAGTGTACTTACTTTTAGTACTGAATGTACAGTACATCATGGATGGATGGCTGGATGTGACATTGCACTTGAACACATATTTGGAGGGAGTGTACTTACTTTTAGCACTGAATGTACAGTACATCATGGATGTATGGATGGATACGACATTGAACTTGAACACATATTTGGAGGGAGTGTACTTACTTTTAGCACTGAATGTACAGTACATCATGGATGTATGGATGGATACGACATTGAACTTGAACACATATTTGGAGGGAGTGTACTTACTTTTAGCACTGAATGTACAGTACATCATGGATGGATGGATGTGACATTGAACTTGAACACATATTTGGAGGGAGTGTACTTACTTTTAGCACTGAATGTACAGTACATCATGGTTGGATGGATGGATGTGACATTGCACTTGAACACATATTTGGAGGGAGTATACTTACTTTTAGTATAGAATGTACAGTACATTATGGAAGTGTGTGTTCTTGGCTGTGTGGTTCATGTAAGAGCAAGAGTTGGGGGAAAAGGAGAGGGTATCTGCTGCATTTTGCTGCCCAAATTGCAAAGTTAAAATGTTAGAGTCTTCTTGTAGTTACGATCCTCATGTTAAATATGTCGTCATCCTACCGGTGCTAGTGCTAGGGCTCTCAGTGTTACCAGATGGCACCTTACAAAGACTCAGGAAGAGGGCTAGGGGTTTTTATGAAGGGTGAAGGGAATTTAACAGTGTTTTATACATATTCTGAAACCTCACTTTAATTTTAGTAAAATGGTTGGTTATAAACCATGCTGGGAAATGCTTATACATGTTTCAATATTTCCTTCTATATTTTTTTTTTAAACAAAGAAATCTGTTCGCTATAAAATTATTAGTATGCAATTCTTTCATATAGAGTAGCAAGGGCACAAGAAGTCCTAGAAGTGCCATGAAGATGGCTGCCCTTATCTTCATCACCAGAATTCCAGTGACAAGCTGTGACCATGTATATATAGAACTGTATTATGAAAAAAGATGATGATCGTAATAATAATAATAATAATAATAATAATAATAATAATTTTATGGAAAAGATAAACGCTTATGCCTTCTCTTATAATTATCCAAACTTGACAGCAGTTAAATGAGTTAAAGGTGACCTGGCGGTCTAGAGGTAGGGTGTCGGACTTCTATGCTAGGGTCTGGGGTTTAATCCTCGGTCCCGGCACAGATTTATCTGATTATCAAACCCTTCCTTCACCTCTGTCAGGACATCTTGTGAATGTGAGGAATGCCAGGCCTCCACCGTGGTTCGGATTCCACGTTAAACTGTAGGTCCTCCATTTCATCTCACAATCACCCTACCATTACACATTAACGTAAGTGCGTACAACCCAAACGGGTAGTAAGACGTGGTGATAGTAGTAGTAATAATAATAATAATAATAATAATAATAATAATAATAATAATAATAATAATAAATGATTTAAGATAGCAACTAAACTAAATGCTATATGTCCACATAAAAAATAAAAATAATGTAACAAGAACTAGAGATAAATACATAAAAAAAGGTCACGTTGAAATACATTTACAATATTGTTAAAGCGTGTGTGTGATAAGATATATTTTTAGTTATGCCTTAAGTGAAGCTAGCACGTTCACACACACACACACAAACACACACACACTCTCTAGAAAGTATCATACAAGTTTTACACTCCTCAATTACATGACTGTACTCCAAAACGAAACTAGTTTGCAAGTCTTACTTTTAAATATATTTTTTCATTTATTTGACGTTCACTTTCTGAACCAGCTAACCATATCAGCATACGAGAATTTCTATTAGTGAGAACGAAAGGGCCTACCAATTTTTCTGATAAAGGTATTTTTATATACCTTCCAGGATTGGGAAATATATTGTCACATACCTTCCAGGGTTCTTTTACATGCCACAATCGACATGTTTACCTCCCTTCTGAAGGAAGTTGTGCTACGGATTCTTATTGCTCAAAAAAATCCGTTAACCCCAGATGGGTTTGAACCGACGACCATTGGGACCTGAAGTGAGCACTTTACCCTAAGAGTAACGAGGTTTGCTTTTTTTTTTTACTTTTAAAATATTCAATTTCAATTGTATTTCATAAACATAAAACTGAAACAGGGTAATAATTTGACTATTGATTATAATTATGAAAGGAATAAATAAAGTTGAGTCTTACTGTGAGCGAGTATTGAAATTATGATTATAGAGTCGTGACCGTATACGTGATGAGACATATTTTGGGGAGTTGGAAGCCAATAGCTTGTTTTATAGTGATGGATACATTTGAAGATCTCGATATTTAGGTATTAAATAACTCCAAAGCTTGAGACTGTGACCGCCAATAACTCTCAGTCGTGAGTTAAAATGAGTGTTATCAAGTTGCCTGCCCTTGTAAACATTCCTGAGGCTTTGGTCTGCTGCCGGAATAAGTGAGTGGAACCTAATTGGGTGGTAGTTACTTCGGGAAAGTAAAGTTGGTAGACCTGCTCCCTTCAGGGTTGACAACATTATCTTTCAGGGTTGGGGAAGGGGCTCTAAGAGGAAGGAAAAGGTAACTAATAGTCTTCACATAAAATTACGCTATTTGAAACGTTGGCAAGAAAAACAATTTAGATTAAATTCGGTATCAAGATCTGAAGTTCGCATCAACCATTAGAAATTTATTTGGTACTCGCACATTTCCTAAATTGATCAGATGCTATGTAGAGGGACCATGGACTTAAAATAGTGGTATAAATTCAATAACACCAAAGTGTCTAACTTCACAAGTCTTTTAATAACCATTTTATCTTGAAAAATGCATCAAATGTTGATGGAATCTAAAATCTTATTGACTTGTGAACCTTTATAAATTACATTTAGCCATACATTTCTAAAATTGCTTAGTTTTATTTTGTCGTTTAAATAGGCTATAGCTAAATAACAATGTACGACTTATAAATAAAATTATGTATTACTTTATTCATAAAAGCATTAATCACTACCCTCATTTATCAAAGCATCAATTACTACATTCTTAAATAAAAGATTTAATTACTACATAGGTCTACTTACCTAAAATCATATCTAATCACTTCATTCCCTTAACGGGGTAGGCAGGAAACTTTGCCTATAGCTAAAAAAAAAAAAAAAAAAAAAAACTACAGCTCCAAACTTAATCCATCTTCACTAACTTTTTCCAAACCTCCCTATCTTTGCATACTTCCTTCGTTTCAACAACAACAATACTGCTACTCTTTTATTATTAAAACTCTCTCTTTCACACATTCGTATACAACATTTAGCCACGTCATGCATGGACATACTCTCCTTTTGATACACACTCTCTACCTTCATATATTTGCTTCATCACTCAATCTACACTCATCCTATCAACATGCCCAAACAAACGTAGCACGCTTCTTTAACATTTACTTATTGGATTAATTTTCAAACCGCACTCTGTTAGCACCCATTCAATATTGGAAAAATAATTAAAAATTTCACTAAAAGGTGACCTGTTGGTCTAGGGTTAAGGTGTCAGACTTCTGTGCTAGGGGTGCAGGGTTCAATTCTCGGCCCAGACAGATTTATATTATTGCCAAACCCTTTCTTCACCTATGACAAGACGTGTATTAACCACAACTTGTGAATGTGGGGAATTTCAGGCCTCCATCTTGTTTCAGATCCCACGTTAAACTGTAGGTCCTTCATTTCATCTCACAATCACCCTACCATTACACATTAGCGTAAGTGCGTATAACCTGAACGGGTAGTAAGATGCGGTGCTAATGATAGTAATAATAATAATAATAATGATACTGGCTTTATCCATTCGAGTTTTTCCGCAAACATTTCTTAGATAAGAATCAAATAGCCAAAGCTATTATTTATGCTTTTAGTGAGGATTACTCCATCTTGATATCATATTCTGAAATTGAAACATGACACCTGTACAGGGAATCGAACCCGGGACCTTTGGTTTAGTACATTAATGCTCTAACCACTGAGTATCTAGGAATCATCCCGTTCCCAGGCTCATTTTTCACTCATATTTAAAGGCAGAGTCCATGATGAACGGGCGGAAATCGTCGGCTACAAATAAGTGTATTTTATTAAGACCACGAGCTCTCAGATAACACAGACACCTTCGACTCGGTAGTTGGCTTATTGTTTGGCTTATTGCTGCCACTTGTACAATTATTATAATAATAAGGGATTTCATATTTAATAATCGAATAGCCAAAGCTATTTGATTCTTAAATACCAAGTCGAAGGTGGCTGCGTTATCTGATAGCTTGTGATCTTAATAAAATCACACATTTGTAGCCGACGATTTCCACACGTCCATCATAAACTCTGCCTTAAAATATGAGTAAAGAATGGCCCTAGGACATAGGACTATTCCTTGATATCTCAGTAGTTAGAGCATGGCGCACTAAGCCAAAAGTCCCGGGTTCGATTCCCATGTCGAGGTGTGATTTTTAAATTTTCAGGATTTCTTAGATATTTCATTCCAGCTGCATTCACCTTGCTCTTATGTTTCTCCTGACAAATCTACACAAGAGCTACTCTTATTAATTAATGAAATAGTTACCAGCCATCTAATCAAAGCATTTTTATTCACATAAATAAAAGTATTGACTACAAACTGCTTACAGCTAACTAGTATTTAATATTCACTTGCTCTTCAACCATTGTGCTTGTGCTTTAGAGGTGTATTAGTTTTAAATAATTTTAAAACGATACTTGTGTACATTTATTCATAGAGCTAATACATATATATACATTTTTTTAAGCTCACCATTTCAAAAGAGAAACTGGTGGGAATAGTTTCTCAGTTAAATAACATTGTTGAGCGATATAATGCTGTTACACATTGACTTAAGATATCACTTTATATTACATTATGTAAAATAAAAATAATGATATTAAAATATAATAAAATAGCTAGATTAATATCAGTGGTTTAATAAATAAATGTAGGGGCTGAACATTTGGTGTGCCTGACTCTAATACAGGAGCTGATGACTCCATATTGTCCATGTGCTTAATTCTCCATTTCTGCTCCAGATGAATACAATTTCAGTTCCAATCAACCAACCTCCATATATATCACCTCGGGTCAAGCAGTTGTTAAATTTTTGCTAAAATGCGTCACTTATATAAAAAAAAGGCATCGAAAATCGTTTAACGGGAGCGTGTCCATTTTGCAGGTTCCATGAAAAATGAATCATGTATTCTCTCCCAAACATTATATTTCTTATATTTTCTTCAGGTCTACTTTTCTCAACATGAATAAAACATAAGTGAACCTCAGAAAAAATCAAGATTAAAAAAGTCAGTTCTTCTATATAAGGAATTTCTCGGGAATCTCTCCAATATAATATTAATGGCGGGAAATTTAGAATAGTATGTAATCCAACGTTATGTTTTAAATGGACTTACAAGGATATGTATATCTGATCTCTTAAAAAAGTAACTGATATAAAATTCTAAAACAAACAAAAATGTTGATAGATATACTAATTAATTTATAAACATAATATGATTTTATAGAAAAATACTAATTATCTTTACATTTCAAAGAGAAAAAATTGGCATTCACCTTGAGACAAAAGAATAATTATCGTGTTCAACTTAAATAAATAATAAATTATTTTAGGTAACGTTTGATGAACTAAATGCCGTCCTTTTCTTGTATTTGTTTATCACCGCGTCTTAGTACACGTTTAAGGTATAGCCATACATTAACTACGGTAGGGGCATAGGGAAGGATAAAACAAAATTTTAGATGAGATTTACTCTAATTGGCGTAGCTATTGTGTGGAAAATAATTAGTAAAACACACTCTTTACATCTGAATGGGATTCGATTCCCAATATACCCATCACCAGCAATAATATATAACACGATAGTGACGTATTAGACCATGCGACCACAGATGTGGGTTATTTTTGTACTAACTTTCTTTGAGGAATGCCGGAACAGTTTTATAGTCCATTTGACTATTACATTTTAGAGAGTAGTTAAAGATTAAATATTGTAGCTCACAAGTAAGTGAGTCAAAACTATTAGATAATAAAATTGTGCGTTTAGGCTACATCATTTGTAGCTCAGTTCGTGGAAATATTAGCCAATATTAATGCACAGTTACCTACGAAACACCGAATGTACTAATCGTACATCCTTTTCCGTGAAGACTCTTTCCAGGTCCCGATGAGATGAGATGGTGGGGATGGTGAGTATGAGAATGTGGAACCAGTGGAAACACTTAAACCTAACTAACCAAACCCTGGTGACCATTAGAGTAATTACCCTTTAGGGAAAAAACAGCCAAGGCACCAGATAAGAATCGAGCCCGGACCTATAAGCTCGTAGCCAGGTGTACTTACATCAACCTCACGCAACCTTTTACATCTATCAGCTGATAAGGAATCAATCATTAACTATTTAGTTTGTTCAAGGTCACTATATAATATTTTATGTCAAGTTGAATTAAAACTAGCTATTTTCTAATAGTATTTATAACTTATCACTCAACTTGTTTTAATATTCTACATAAAATTATAATCTTAACAAAGCAAATGTTCTCGCTTTATAAGAATAGATAATGGACCACTGGCACCTAACTTTCCTCTATTTGCCCTCTACATAGGAGATTTCAACCAGCGATACTTAGAGATACCAGGTCATCCTGTTTTATAAACTCCTGATTGCAGCCAAGTTATACCCTACAGTCAGTCAGTCGGTATTCCAACCAGGCACACTTTCTAGCCCAGGACAATTTGTTCGAGACCTATCGGCCACGAAGGCCTACTGAGAACATTTTCATATGTTTGTGGCCTTCCCGCGGTATCAGGAGAACATGAATAAACCATGGTGGGATCCAAGCTTGAGCCGTGTTTAAGGTCTTCTCTCTTACTGATTTATTCAGGGGCTGGGCTGGCGACAGCGCTGTGGGTTTGCGGGATGAGAAATGGGATGGGGAAGAGGCACCAGAAGGATCTAACATGGTGGGAGACCCAGAGGCTAAGCCCCTCCTCACTCAATTGGTTGATTGACTGGTTTCGGAAGGCTTGTCAGTTCAGGATCATCGAAGATAGAAGTATGTCAAGTACCAGTTGATGGAATCTGTCTTTAAATATAAAATGTTAATGCAAGCCGGTCATTAGCAAACACTTCCATATATAATAGAACCTGATCTTACGTCTCTTTAACTACTACTTTTTAGTCAACAGAACATTTGATGTGCCACCCTTTAACTACTTCTGCTCTCATTGTATACCTTTATGATCCAACCCTTTAACTATTATGTAGTTATCACAGCCCTTAATCTGAAACCCATTTAACCTTTCTGTAGTCATCAAATCCCTTGATGAGCAACCTCTTTAAGTACTCTGTAGACCTCATAGTCCTTGATGATCCAACTCTTTAACTACTGTGTAGTCATCATAGGCTTTTATAAACAATCTCTTCAACTACCCTATAGTCACAATAGCCCTTGATGTTCCATTTCATTAAAAATCTTTGTAATAATCACTTCCCTTGATGAGCCTCCTCGTTAACTATCTTTTTGGCCATGATAGGCCTTAATGATCCATCCATTTAATTACTTCTCTAGTCCCCATATCCCTTGACGATCCACTTCTTTAAGTATTTTGCTATCATCATAGCCCTTGATGTTCTATACCCTTAGCTAACTTTGTAGTTATCATTATCCTTTATGTGTACCCCTGTAGCTACCTTTATAGTCATCATTGCCATAAATGTGCCACCCCTTTAGCTACCTTTGTAGCTATCATTTTCCTTGAGGTGTCACCCTTTCGCGACCTCTGTATTAATCATAGATATGCCCTCTTTTACTATAAATTTAGCTCGGGCTCTAAGATTATTGAGTGCTTGTGAGAAGGTCGGTCCTGGAGGGATTGATCCTAGGCTAAGTTGGCTTGCCGTTTAACGATGGGTTTAGAAGTACTGTACATGGATGAGGTTCTCGATTTAATATCGATGTAGGTGAACTTTTGCTCATATGGTTATTTCTGGGCACCATCCTGTGTGAGGAACCACTTAACCTGTCCTTGATGCCCTGTTACATCCTTTTCCTGTTTACCTCGAAATTATATACGTCCTGGGTTTCGCAAATCTCCCTCCTTCTTGGGGCTGTGGGGTCAACAAATATGGACACCTTCCCTCCTTCTTGGAGATGAGATTTTAACCAATGTGAACATTTTCCCTCCTTGGGGTTGGGGGATTAAAAAATATGGTAGCTATAGCACCTTTACCACCATTTATAACACCCATACAACCCTCCCTTCAAATACACCGGACACTCAAACTATTGTAAGAGACAAACCGGAAATGAAATGATTGTCATCGTGTGGACAGAGTAAATCTTTGAGGAAATCATCATGTCAAGTTGACCATCATGTTTCATGAAGAATTTGAGAATAACGAGCAAAGAAACGTGCCTATGAGTACGCCGTCTAAACGTCCTTCACGTCTGGCTTGGTTTTCCAGTGACAGAGAAGTGGAATATCGAATCTAGGCCAAGTATATATATTGGGAGTTTTTACTAAGGGTTTCCCACACTCTCTCTATGAAAATGTGGGAACATTTACTCCCAATATATTCTCCTCCTAACACCCTCAGTGTATATCCAGGAGGATGTAATAAAAAGAGATGAAAATCAACAAAATCTAACAAAAATAAATATTTAGTAGTTATTGACTGATGGTTCAGCAAGCTTTCAGTAAAAAAAAAGTTTGTCTAAATAAATTGTTTCTACAAATAAAACAGTTCGTGTTCATATCTATATGTTATTTAAAGCTCCATTATATGTGCATTTAGTAATTGCGTTCAGTCTTGTTTTTTTTTTGTTGTTGCAAGTTTAAATACGCCACAAGCCTTCAAGGGCTCTTGGGAATGTAATAATTTTAGCTAGGTTAGTATAGGGTTATATATATACAGGGTATACATAAATATCCTCCGTGATTATAAACATGCATAGCATTACAGTCAGTGGTAGTATGTATGTTATGGACAAAGTGAATAAAAGGCCACTATTAAAAATGACTTGGTATTATGCATAGTGACCAAAGTAGTTGGGCAAAGTGAATATGTTTTAATTCATCGTTTTGACCGAGCAATATGCAAAACGCTCCCCACTCTGTAGGAAATATGATTTTTAATAATTTTTTTATTTAATAATTTGTGTTAGTTGGCTCTGCCTATATAAAACACAACTAAACTAGTTACTTATGTTAGGTTATTTAGGATAGATTAGTTAGAATAGGATAGTTAGGTTAGGTTAGTTAGGTTGGTTAGGAGATGCTAGTTAGGTTAGGTTAGCTAGGCACCGATTGGCTGGTACTTTATCGGATGTTCATGTTCCCACCCTGCAAGTGACGTAGTACTGCACTGTTTTTAACATAGCCCAAAGAGTCTGAAGCATTATGCATACTGCCTCGTCAAAATGATAAATTAATAAATATGTATTACTTTTCCCGATTGCTTTGATCACTATGCATAATGCCCTGTCATTTTTTGTAGTGACCTATTTAATCACTTCATTCATAATATGTACATTAAATTGGTGTCACCAGAAATATCAACTCAAACACTCTCGTTCCTACCTATCAGGCATTTTATGTGCACACCTCATGTCACGTGGCATACATATAGGCGATATTTCCAATCACGCCACACGCACTCCACCATATCCACTGGGGTGGACTCGATGACTGCAGTGATTCGTAGTCACAACTGTTGCAGTTTCTGATGCAGTGGGGGTACAAAGACGACGCCTTTGATGTAACCCCATAAGAAGAAGTCGCAGACAAAGGGGTTGGGTGACCTCGGTGTGTTCCCAAACATAGCAATGCCAGTGAGATGTTTTGCTCTATCTTGCTGAAAGAGGAATTCGTTGACTTCCTCATTCTCTTTAAACTGTGCAAATAGCCATTCAGTCGGCATATCCAGATTTGGAGCTAGTAACGGTCTTTTCAAAAAGAAATTGGTTTTTACACTTTCCGTTTTGACATGGATCAAAAGACATTGACCCTCGGGAGTCACGTTCAACCTGTAATTGTAATGTGGATTCTCGCTTGTCCATATCCTGACATTTGTTGTTCACTTTGTCACTAAATTGGAAGGTTGCCTCATCAATAAAAATTATTTGTGATGACAGTAAGTAAAGCGAGTAGATTTAAAGGTTCATCCGGTTGCAACTTATGCGCCATTTGCAATTTATAAGGGTGAATCCTCGGGCGAGTACGTAAGATCTTATACATGGTGGACTTAGGTACCTCTAACTACCGGCTAGCTCTCTGCATGGACTTTTTAGGGCTGCGTATAAATGATTCCCGCACACTTTCAGCAAATTCTGCACTGAGAGACCAGCGCCCCAAATGACCTTTTTGCTGATCACATATGCACCCCTCTATAGAAAGTCTGAGCACCATTTAACAATCATTTTCTCACTGGGTGCTTGGCATTGAAACTTCCACGACGCACCAGTTACTTTTCTGGGGGGTCGCTGCCATTTCACCACACACTCGTTCACCCCCTATTAGTCCCCACCATAAAAATACACTCTGCATTATTCAAAATATAATTCACGTTCATTCTCATGACACCAATATCCACCGCTATAAAATTATTCCTGTTTATAACCACGGTAGCTATTAATGGATATCATGTATTTGTTGTGTTTGTTTTATGTTTTCAAACTACATTTAAATAATGTAAAATAACAAAAGTAAATATATATATTTGACTTTAAGATAAGACTATTTTAATTCTACTAGAGCTGTTTTATTTCTTCAACAGTTCATTATATTTCAGAATAAAAAGCAGACTCACCCAAAGGATAAGATAGTTATTTATGGGCTAGAGAAACTTGACGTTGAATCTGGCGCATTCTCTCGGTGCTGATTATAAGCAGATATCATGGCTTCTGCTACCCGATGAAGAATTATCGGACTATGGGTCCATTAGATCTACAGGTGCGTTTAACACTTTAGGGAGATTCTTCAGTTTTATTTTAACTGAGCCCAGTTAGAGACCAGATTCAACATTAGTTTTGAATTCAGTCTCAATATTTAATCCCAATTCTTCAGGTTTATTAAAACACTCAAAAATATATGGCTCGAATACTGGATAGGTCTGAATTAATAATTAATGTGGTGGTAAAGCATTAAGAATATAGTTTTTATTTAGCGTGATCTGCGTGGGCTAGCTGCATAGTTCAACTAATGAGATAATAAGAAGGAAGGTAAGGTTTTAGAGAATGTTTTCCCATATCCACTTAGAGGGAAAGTAGGAAAACTTTTTTTTAATCTGTACACCCAGCTAAAATTTGAACCCTGACCTCCCTATCACTGTTAAACCAGAAAATACATGACTAATGCTTTTGTTCATTCGCCCACCGGTATGGATAGAAATTAAAAATGTACGGTAAATGTGTAATATTATTTAAATGAAATAAGGGAAAGGGTATATATTCATTAAGACTTTGATTGTAATCTTTAGGTATAAACATATCTTGTTTTCAGCAGGCCCGACATCCATTACATATTTAACCACCAAGCGCTGTAGTCGATTCGTGAGTGAACGAAAAGAACTAGTATAACTTTTTTTATCACCACGTATTATTACCCGTTTGAGTTAAAGGCCTATCTAGTAATTATTACAGTAATGTGATAGATTTTAGAAATGTTTAATTTAGAAAAAGTTGACTAGCATTTGCGTGGAGGGAGAGTGTAAAAACATTTAGGTAAGAAACTGCAGTCCACCTAACCGGGATTGAACCCTGATCTCCCAGTCTTCAGCAGTCTAGTATACTGCGATATTAACGTATTAGACCTTGCGACCACCGAAGAGTGGTCTATTCACTGTTATTGGTTTATTGTAAATTATTTGATAATGTTTTTGGTATTAAAGTCCTTAGGAGAAAATAAAATGAGGGATAAACTGTAGATCTTGGGCTATATCGAGCTCATTCGTTCTATTTATAGTTGGGACAATTTTCTTCAAATCATTAAAATACAATTTTCCATCTCACATCCTTAGGTGGAGGCTTACATACAAGATTGATTTGGAGTTTAATTCAGGTGTGTTGTCAGGCACCAATTCCGTTGTGAGTATTAATAATCTCTACGAATAAACAAAACCAGTTATCGATTTTGGTGAATAAAATTTACTAAGGCTTTCAGGAAACTATTTTCAATTTCTTAAGACAAATAATGTGTGGTTCAATATTAATGTCCACCTCACACCTCGTGGTAGGCACTCCTATATATTGCCGGAAGAATTAATGTAATGCATTATAAATTGTGTCGAGACCGTTGAAGACCGAGCACTCTCATACAGGAAGAGAGGTCTCTTTATCACGAGGCGCAGGCACATCGAACAATGGAAGAATAAATCCGCTGAGAAACGAGGGAACGTGGGGTCTCCATTAAAGGAAGGCTGGCAACGTGCCATCGTTATCACTTGAACAATGTTTAAAACTGCGTGGAAATTTTCAAGGAGCATCTTTCATCCCGGGTTTAACAGAATCACGAGGCGGCGACCCGACAACGTGGGGAGCTTGGAGTCAAATTGGGGGGTGAATTATTGAACATGGGGTTAACTCTACAAGATTTATATTGAAAAATTTCCAGTCGTCTTCTTGGTAAGTTTATGTGTGATACCCGCTTCTGTGGCCGAATCGTCTAAGACGTCACTCTCATGTTAGACTGGCCTGTTGATGATGGGTATATCAGGGTTTTTTCTAATGGGTTTTCCACTCTCCTTCTACGTAAATGCTGGTAGATTATCTCTAAAATAATTCATCTCTGATCCCTACCATATTATGCTAGTTATCATACCTGTGTATAGCGTGTAAATGTTATATATATAACACTTACACGCTATACATACACTAATACACATACATACATACTACATACATACTACATACATACTATACATACATAATACTATATCATACATACATACATACATTACATACATACATACATACATACATACATACATACATACATACTATATCATACATACATACATACATACATACATACATAATATACATCATATGCATAATACTATACATATATGTATACATAATCATCTATATATAATAATACTTATATATATGTGGATACATATATGTGATAATATAGTGTATTAGTATATATATGTGGATACATATATGTGTGTATACATATATATAAATATTTATATATTTAAGCCCCCCCCCACTATAAATTTTATTATAGGTTGTTACATATTATTATAAGTTTTACTTCTTCGTTACTTCTGATAAAGGGGAAGATTTTTCAGGGGTATCTCTGAACTGTTGCCAGGTTAAACAAGGCCAGTACAGTAAACGTATTCTCCCCATATTTATTAATCTGACCAACCACGAACAAAATAATTAATGAACAAATGATGTTATAGCTTATAAATACAAGGTTTTAAACTGAATGAGACGGAACAGTGTACTTTAAGAGTCCCAACAAATATTTATTTCCTTGGAAACAACCCAAAAGCCTTCCCCATGTTTTTTGAAAGTAATTGTAAATGAAACGAGAAACTTCAGATAATTTAAGTTTCAAATATTTTACTTTAAGATCCTCGTAAATCTTTAATTCGTTGAACATATCTATAGAGCCTGCACCATTTAAATTTTACTTACAACGCCTCCACAATTTATGAATTGTTATTTTCTAAAGAAAATCTGCAGCAACATTGATTTTTATCAAAAAAGATTTAGTGAGGAGTTAGAGAATACAAATAATTTGATAACAACTATATGCAAATAAATAATGTTTCTTTTTAGTCCTCTTTTAAGACGGTTTGTGCTGCTTTAAATTAATGTTTACACCTCCTAATCTTAAATCTTTAGTCTGGATTATGTTAATCCACGGTAGGGTTATAGGTAAAAGCTCTCATCATTACTGACAAGTGAAATATGTGCTTCTGGGAATAATAATTTTGGAAATATAAGGTTCATTAGAGAACATATTATAGTAGAACGGGGAGATGGATGGATAAATCAGTACCCAAGAGGCTAAGTGGTATGAGGTGGAAAGTAAGGGAATGTGGGGTGGAGGGGTGGTATTGTTCTTGTCCGAACAAGCTGCGACACACGCAACAAAGTACAAGCAGCTTCGGATTAACGAGAACAAAGTTTAACTCTGAATAACATCGATAAAGGCTTTACTGATAGGATTAATATTACTTAGGGCCTTAAATGGGAACATAATACTATTTACGAGTAATTCTCAATCCCCAGGTGCATTTCTGGTACATGAAGTAGCTAGGAGACTACTATAGAAATATCTGATGACGAACTATTTTAAAAATAAATTTCTAGTGGCTCACACTACACAGTAAAACGAGTGAATAAGTTAAATTATGTTAAAAAAATCAACTACGTTGAAAAATTATTCCTAGCCATAGGAGTCGAGATCGGGCTCATTTCATGCTCAAGATTATCACATTTCACTACTTGATAGTTTATAAATTAGACGTGAGGGTTGATTTTAGAGGAATTGCACCCGCATTTTCGTGGAGTGAGGGTAGAAAGCCACTCAGGGAAAACATCTCTCAGTTCACCCAACTGGGATCAAAACACCGATCTCCCTATCATCGGCAGTCTAGTCTATTGCGAGAGTAGTGCATTAGACCGTGCGGCCACAAAAGCTCGTTTGATTATGTTTTTGGTGTTAACGCCCTTAAGAAAAATTAATCTTAAGTATAAACTTTGACATTTGGGATAATCAAATCTCGATTTCACTAATTCCATTTAATCAGTTGAAATTATTAAAAAACTTTTAATTGAAAATCTTTTGTTTTGGAAAATCTCACCAAAAAATATAGGAAAATTTTCCACAGAGAATTTTCCGTCTCATATTTATACTTGTGGGAACGTCATCTACTGTATCACTACAGTCTCTCCTCAAAACATCAGAGCCAATAGAGTTGAAACACACTTGCATCACTATTCTGTGACTTTCGTGTTGCCCCGACGACCCATTCACAGAGACTAAGGATCCTTGTCTCTTACCCCCACTTCCCTCCTGAGAATGGTGAACAATGGGGCTTAGGTTTTTGTGGTCATTAAGATGACTAAGCGAAGAACGTGTTGAACAAAACACGTACGTACACCTAAGGGCTTTCGCTTGTAGACCTGACGCAAGTTACACCGTGACACTGACATATTTAATGAGATCATTACACTATACCATAGGCAATATATTTCAGGAAATAATATCAATTAAAACATAAAGGGGATATTAAAGTATATGGGTTTCATTAAATACACTTTTCTAGGCAATCAATCAGTAGAGGCTCGTAGCTAAAATTAGTGGGGGTGCTGCTCCATAAAATGTTTAGCCTTCGTTTTAAAATTGAGTAAAAGGAAATAAAAACGTATTAAAAGAAAATTTATTCAGAAACTTGATAAAATCTTAACAAAAAAAAACTTTTTTAAACTTAAATTGTTACAGTTCAAGCTTGATCTATTCATTTAAAGATGAAATCCATTCTTCTTGTTTTTATTTGCGCAAAAAGTTCAATAATTTTCTCCTTGATCTCTGGATGACAATTGAGGAAATTTTTCTCCACTGAAAGTACTGCAAGTGCATTTAGTCTTTCTATTAAATAAAAGAACAAAAAAAAACAAATAGAATTGCTGGAAGCAGAATAATAATCTAATTATACATTCTTCTAAACTTTATCACATTCAATAATATAGTACACGGTTTTTAAGCACAACACACGCTGAGTAAAAAAAACTTCCTTCCACCATCACGCCAGAGCTGGCACTGCGAAAGCAACAGTTCTCTCTCTACCTGGCAGTCCTGCCTTCCTCACCACCCCCTCCTATATGCGCATGTGCACAACAGTCAAAAACACCACGTCGATAGCACAGTGAAGCGCACAGTTCTATACAAACTCGGGGATGGTTACTGAAGTACTGACATTAAACTTAAGGAATATATATTGTAATACAAAAATAAATAAAGAACTAAAGAAAAAATGACTCATTATATTAAATGTTATCGATACTATCAAGTGGAAATAGGGGGTGCTGCAGTTCCGTAGTGCTTATACACGAGTCACCACTGCAATCTATTCAAACAAAAATGTCAATATTATAAATACACTATTTAATAACGTAAGCAGGCCCTTTTCCCTTACTAACACTTGTAAAAAACTAAATTATCTTTGATTTCATGGCATCAGTTGTTCGGTTGGCATTTATATTTATTTAATTTGTTTGAGATGTTTAACGTGCGCTTTCTGAACCAAATGATTATATCAGAACACGACTTATAAACAAATTCAAATCTAAATCGACACAACATCCATTCCCTAGACGTTAATTCATCACTGTAAAGGAGAAACCCATATTTCACCAGTGATATATTTTTCGACCATGTCAGGAATAGAACCCGGTACTCTTAGCTAAGGGGCCGAACGTTCGCTTATCAATTGCTGCGCTTTGTCTTGCAAATCAAAGTCAGCCTTATAGTGTATGTGTCTCTCTACCTCATACCTACAAGTTTTATATACCGTGTGTTGATACATATTACGCTGGTAGTGGTAGAAACTTGCAACACAAAAGTGAAGTCAATTGCTGAAATACATAGCTTTAGTGTTGTTCAATGATACTCCACATATTCTTAAACTCTTTTTTCATCATATTAATTTTGACACAATGTATCAGTAATTAGTGTCGGAGTAGGAAATAAGAGTTGTGTTCTAGGTTGTTAAAATGTTTATATAAATACTAAGAAAGGTATAGTATTTTACGACTTTAATGATGGGCGTTGGGAGGAAGAAAAACGAAACAAGTGGGTTCAAGCATTCGACATCAAGCATAATGTAAATATATAATTAGTTATAGGTTCAATAATCCTGACTCAAAGATTAATAATTTAAGAACTAAATAATCAATTTAAATTTTACTTCATATTAAACTAAATTTGGTACTTATTAATATTTGTAGTCCCGTTATGATATCTGGTCGCCATGATAATTAAACATTTCGTCATTGTGCCTTATATTTTTGATAAAATAATCACTAGTTACCCTAAAGATTTTTATTTCGTAGGCAAAGTTTTAACATTTTAAGTTGTTGAGCTTACATACATACATACACACCTCACAACCTTAGAGGTTAAACAAGTGAAGTTCCCATCCTAAGTTTCTACCAAAGCAGTTACGTGACCAACTTTCAGTAAAACTTAATTCCTTCTTAGACGATTGATGATAATCGCAACCAGGATTAACGTATTAAATGTAATATCTAATTATTTTTCTGTCTTTATTTGATGTGTTTGTACATGTTTAGCATCAGCTGTAACACTATGATACTTCATAATTCTACCAAATTAATGCTTCATACTTCCTATGCGCCATTAACGGCTAAACACGTAACAAATAGTATATTTACCTATTCACCCTGTGCTTGATGATAATGCGTCCTGCAACACACAATTTTATGACATCTAGTATTGTTTCTATCCCACGGCGTCAATACTGTAGCATGGCCGATTCTTTTGAAAGCAGAATATTGAGTGAAATTATGGTGATGACAGTGATGTTCCCATGGTACAGAACATCAACATAATGTCCTGAGCGTGTTGGTAATGCTATTTCACACCTACCTTTACAAGGTGAATACAAAGTACGAACCCCATCTTTGAAAAATCTTTCTCTTTGTGTTAGATAAAATTAGTTATCGGGTAAAATTACGTTTAGTTGAAATTTTAAGATAGCTTAACTGAAGCAAAGGCTAATGTACGAGGAAAGTAGATTGTGCCAGTTTTGCTATTGGTGACTTTAAGGTGGGATGGAAGGGGATGCGGGAAAAGGCCTGTGTTTTTGCAATTTTTATGGCAAAACATTTTTTTTGACCAAAATAAATAAAGTATTGCTCCAGTACAAACATATAATTTAGCTGTTTTCTCACATGGTGATAACAATAGTTCCTGAATATCTTTCATGGGCATGATGGAACTATCTAACAAACTTTTTAAATGGAGAGAAAAAGTTGTTATTAAATTCCAGAATATCCTTAATTGATATTTTTTAAAAAAATTGTGGTCACCATGTGAAGAAAATTAAAATATATGTTTGTACTGAAACTTTTATTTTGTTTATTTTGGTCAAAAAAAGTTTTGCCATAAAAACTCCAAAAACCCTGGTCTTTTCTCGCGTCCCCTTCAATTCCACTGCGATTGAGTTGTACAGTACAGCCCGAGTGAATAATAATAATATTTAGCACCGCGTCTTACTACCCGTTCGGGTTATACGCTTTAAGTACTAATTACTCTAATGGATTTGGAATTGAGAAGGTTTAATTAGAAGGAAGTGAACCCGCATTTGCGTGGAGGGAGAGTGGAAAACCATTTAGGAAAAACCACCCCCAGTTCACCCGACCGAGATTCGAACCTCGATCTCCCCGTCCTCAGCAGTCTAGCTCAACGCGATAATACAGCCCGAGTGGTTGCAGCAGTTAGCGGTGATAGTTGTGGATAGAAGGTGTCATGTGGTCAGCCCAACGTATCATCCAGCCAATAATCTCAGTTTTCTAGACCAGGGTCGTTACCTATTTATTCAAGTAACTCTTCATGTGTCCTCATGAGTTTGATTTCTACCGCGTTCCAGACCCACAACAGATGGATGAAATATATAACTACATTTGGAATTTGGATACATTGTGGGAAAAGCAGCCTAAATAGATATTCAGGCTGGAATTATGGTTTCCCCGCTTAGCATCTGGTGCATTATCCGTGCGTCCACAACTTATTGGTCACTACAGTAGACAGGTGAGAAGTGGTGTCAATTTTGTTAATCATCTAGATGTTTCTTGTTGTTGATTTCTTGCATCACGCCTTACTATACATCTATACGATCAAGATTTAATTAGGCCTACAATAATTGAGTAGGGTGAAGACGGTATAATTTAGAGAAAATGTACACATATTTGCGTGGAATAAAATGGAAAACTATTTAGGATAAATCTTAATCAGAATAATATGGGATTCGACCCTACCCTATCTATTTCCTGTAAACAATACTATGTGAGATTGACATTTAGTCCCTATGTTCACCGATGCACGTATTTTGCGTTTTCAACGGGTGATTACAGCCATTGTTCAAATTGGTATTGTTGGCTATTGGCCCCTTGTTAAACACTTAGATATTGATACTTTGTTCAACTGGTGGTTACTGGGCTCTTGTTAAACGAGTGGATACTGGACTTCTGTTAAACTAGTGAGTACTGGCCCTTGTTTAAATAATTAATTACTACTAGCCTCTTGTTCAAATGGTGGTTATTGGTTCCTTGTTCTACCTGTGGCATCATTACATTAATTATTATATATAATACCTATAAACATACGAAATATATTTTTTACTATGAAGAAACAAGACATTATTGAATAGCTACATTTAGCTGGCTCGCAATCAATACTTTATATATGTATTATCTAAAAGCTGTTAAAATCACGAAATATCGCTAATCTATTTAAATAATATTCCGACACTCAATAATTATTCGAATGTATGAATAAACAATTGCTTACAAAAATTCAAATTATATACAGTAGCATTGGTCGTCTGTAGAACATATCTTATCTTCTAATACCATTGATTAAATATTAGAACATTATCTATCTATATTATATATGCTTTCCGTGAGGATATTGTGATTTACTCTGAGCCAGATATCGATTTAGAATGGAATATCTAACACTTGAATTGAGGAAATTTATTTAAAAACTACCTACTATCCTCCTTACAAATAAACACTGGTCCAGTTCCTTGTACTCTTGTCACCCTTCACATGAATTACCTAGCGATATTGCCAATAAAGTATAGTATTGTAATCCAGTGTATTAAATATCTGAAAAATTGTCTTAATTTTTTTTTGGTAAACATAGAAAGAATATATATTATCAGTTTATTATGTATTTAGCTTTATTTATGTCTCAAATATATCATGTAATTAAAAATAAAATGAAGATGAAAGCTTCACGTACGAACATTAAGTCCTGAAGCTTGCCACCTTTCCTACAATCAAAATGTGGAATCGCAACATAAATCCCAACCAAATCCCTTCCCTTTAATTGTCTCCCAAAACTTGGGCTTGTGAATTGTACGAATATATTCTTGGAAGCTGATAGATAGTACGTAGTAATTAGCTTTAACACCCTTATCGTCAAATAATAACAAAATGTTCACGTATCGAATACATATTGGAATATTGTTTTGCACGACCACTTGTAACTCACACTTTAAACATAGGTTATGTAGGTATGACAGCTGACCGACAATCTGTATGGTTAAAGATAGCGGATACAAATAAAATCAGTGTGCGTACGTTCGTACATCAATCCCTAGCAACTCTAAATATCCAATACAATCACCAGGACTTGTCTTGTAGAGCCTGGGTAAATGGACAAACACATTGACAAACACATTTGTCGCCCCCTCCTCCAGGATAGATACCTATCCTCCCGGTAAACTCATTACAGTAATGGGGTGTGAGCTCAGCTTACCGTTGGCAAAGTGTATAAGTTTGTGAAGTCTTCAAATAGACCTTGTCCCATTCAATGCTGGCACCCACCACCGTATTCCTCTATGAGAGTAAATACTCCCTTACTCCTTGTCTGTGATTGGCTGCGTCTCCAGCTATGAATACAACTCCTTGACTCTTGGAAAGATGCTTCAAGACTCTGTAATAGTCGAGTGTAGCAAGCAGCATCCCTCCATTCAACGGGCGATAACAGCTAGCAAATAACTCTCTAAAGGAACATGCACAAAATTGTTGGCCTTAGAGAGGGCCTCATCTTAAGAAGAGATGGAAGGAAACGCGAGCTAATGCCAATATTTTAACATTTTTATAGCAAGAAAACACTGTCGGAAAAATTTAATAAAATATTTACTCAGTGTATACCTTTATTTGAACATTTTACATATGATAATTTGAACATTTCTTTAATATTTGTCGTGGGTATAATGGCCTTTAAACACAAGCTTTTTAAATGAAGATATAAAGTCATGTTCTAATTCCCAAAGCTCTGAAAAGATGTGTATTAATCACAGCTTGAAAATATGGGGAATGCCAGGCCTCCACCGTGGTTTGGATTCCACGTTAAACCGTAGGTCCTTCATTTCATTCACAATCACCCTACCATTACACATTAGCCTAAGTGCGTATAACCCAAACGGGTAGTAAGACGCGATGCTAATAATAATAATTATAATAATATAATAATAATAATATAATAATAATAAAATAACATATAATAATAATAATTCTAGATTTCCATGATGAATATAAAATAACTTTGAGGTAACTATGTATATACAATAAGCCAAACGTATTTATTGAAGCAATATTTAATTTATTTAGGCCTAAATAAATTTTTATTTTGTTTTGAGAAGTACAAAAATCGTAATGATCACTATCGATCGCTTCCATCCCACCTTAAGATCAGGTGAGCTTTTACCCCTTTATTTATAAATAGTATATACTTTTGTTAAAGGGATTTCAATACTAGCAACATTCTAGACAGGCTTAGATTATTTTTAAATTTGGTAGATGAGTAATTGAAGATGTAACAAACGGTTTCGTTTTCGATTCCCCCCTTTTCTCCATTTTTAAATTGGGGAATATTGGCTAGAGCTCGACAACATTTGGAACACGCTGAGTTACTCAAAAAAACTGATCCTGGTTTGATCTTTGGTATAACGTTGTAACGCCATTTTGAGCCAAAGGTTTTCAAATATTCAAAAAATAAAAATATTAAAGCCATAATTGGTTTGTGTGTGTTTTGTTTGGTTTCATGTGATACTTTCCTAGGCTTGTTTGTTAGTATTTTATAAAGGGAAAAGAAATATTTAGAAAGTATAAGTCATGAAGATTTAAATACTATGCGACTAGGGTTCAAAACCCTAAAACTCACAAGCCTAATTTAGTCATGCACATAGTTTAAACAATAGAATCAAAATGTTGTTTAAAAGATGATTTAAAGACGTCTGCAAAGATTTTTCAGTTTAACCTAGTATTACGGTAACAGCAGTTGAATTACCAATTAATTTATTTCACCCCCCCATTTCCTCCCCTTAGCCCCAGAGTGGTCTATGGTATTTCCTTTTCTCTATTTCCACATTCTCTCTCTCTCTGGAATACTATGTTAGATTACGTATACATTTATTCACCCACCCCTCCTTGAGTGGTCTCTCTCGCTCTATTTTACTCTCTCCAGAGACAGAGGTTCCAAGGTTCTGGGACAGGGAGAAACTATATGCACAATATCTCCCTCCTAAACATCACCAGGAGGGATTAAACACATAACTGTTAGGAGCATGGCCTAGAAGGATGAAGGAAGTTCACCGTCTTGAAGACATAATTGGTGTGAGTATGACCTGTAAAAATTAAGGAAAATCTCCGCCTTGAAGACAATTGGTAGGTACATGACCTGGAAATGCATCGTCTTAGATAACTATCTTAAAGACACAACTGTTGGATAAATGGCTTATCGGGATGAAGGGAAAATACCACCCTGAAGACATAAATGTTAAGAGAATTGTCTGAAAAAACACAGTTCTAGAACACTGTCTTGAAAACGTGGCTGGTAGAGACATGACCTAGAAATACAAAGGAAAAGCATCGTCTTGAAGACATAACTGATTACCTGGAAGGATGAAGGAAACCGTCTTGTGATCATGACTGGTAGAGGCGTGGTCTGGGAAACCATCTTGTAGTCATGACTGATAGGGGTAGGGCCTGGAATAGCAATGTCCTAGAGAGACATAATTGGTTGGGGCAAATACTGGGGAAATCATCTTGTAATCATGACTGGTAGGGGTATGGACTGGAAGGATGAAGAAAACTTTTTTGTGGTCATAGGGTATGGCCTAGAATAGCACCATCTTAGTGCACTTAGAGCAGCTATAAGTAGTATAAAGCACTTAAATTATAGCCTAGAAGGAGAAGATTTAAGCATTGTCTTGAAGGCATCACTGGTATAAAACATTTTCTTGAAGTCATAACTGGTGTGGGGTTAGGAAGTGGCTTAAAGTACTGTCTTGTAGGCAAAACTATGGCCTGGAAGGAGAATAATAGAGCAATATATTCTAGGAATAGTTTATAGGAGAGCATAGAGCACTCTCTTGAATAAATTTGAATTTCAATTTAAACAAATTCAACATAACTATTTTTTCGCTCATCGTACTAAGTCACAAATGGGCTAGGTCCAACCCCCTCAATTGAATCTAGTAGGCGAACAAAGAGTGAACGAATGGTAGAATGGCACATTCGATCCCTTACTCTATCTCTATCTCGAGATGCACATCCTCATTACTCCCTATTATCTCGAGATAGTTATATTCACTCCATATCATTATAAAATATATGTTGAATCCATTAAGATTTTGATTAAATTCATCCTTACAAAACCACCACCTTTAGAACAAAGTAGTAGGCATTACAGAGAAATATATTAAACATGAAAAAATATTGTATTCATAAATATAAGCCTGCCTGGATCTTTGCAAACTAGGCGTTTTGGGAGGGGCTGTCAAACATAGGGTCAGGGGGAAGGAAACCGCTTATTTTATTACTTAATAAGAAAAATGAGTTTCTTCTAATAAAAGAAAGCTAAATTTATAAGCCACGAACTCTGCTATATTATTAGAACAAACTGGCCGACCCCCTCCCCCCAAATGGTTTTAAAAGTTATTTTTCGAACGCTTTTTGTTAGAACCTCGTTGGGACCATCTAATTCCGGGAACTAAACGAAACAAACGAAACATGTATCGAAACCTTGCCTGAACTCTCACTTCAAATGTAGCAGTCAAGCGCGTAGCATCGTGTGCGCAACAGCTACAGGAAAACCAGTCTATTGCGAAATTTTATTAAAAAGTGAAAAATAATTTGTTTTTACTTCTGCAACATGACTAAGGCACAGGAAGGTATGTAGAATGTAAATACGTCATCGGCAATCAAAATATCTTCATTGCATATTAATTAACTAATCACATTCAATAGCAAATATAATAATTAATGAAACTTGAAATATAATATTTATGGATGGATACAAAAAAAGGTACACTGTGTTCCACGATAAAATTGTTTCGGGCTTGTTTATTAGACATCAACTGTTGTAAAAATTAAAGATTACTTCACTTCTATCTGCTTCTCTATTTTAATATGATTTAAAAAAAAATTAGGATGTCTCCGTGTTTATATTTTATAATGCATTGACAAATTTTCCATAATATTTGTATTTCATACTCAGATGACAAACGTGAAATGACGAAGAAGGATCTTTTCCACTTATTAGAAGGTCATTTTCGTAATAAAATCAGTGTACTATATGCTACTGCTGAAAAAGAAATGAGTCGTAAATTAAAATGTAGTTTTGAGTTGACCGAAAAAAACAAAACGGCTATACGCACTAATGTGAAAAAAATCGACATGAAGTGGCAGGAAGCTTCTCGCACAGAAGAGAAATTCCTCAAAAAATTCGAGGATTGTTTGAAACAGTCCGTCATCTCAGCTGATGAACAAGTGCAGTTGTTGGAGCCCTCCCCAGAATCGACCAGCCGCGGCCGCGGTGGTCGTCCTTCAGTCACATTCTCCGACGCGAGCGAGAGAACAAAACGCAGAAAAACAGAGGAAATTCGAAAGGAGAGGAGTAGCAAAGAACAGGCATGTATGCAACGAGGATGAGCTTGAGAGTAGAAGGGAAATCTGATGCAGCACATGTTTTATAGGACATCACGTTTGGCGGTCCATCAAAACCTACTAGGTATAGAAAATATTTAAAATGTGTTCAAGAACAACGACTTTCTGATGACGAGGCACTATCGTTAATTATTTAATGTAGACTATCAAAAAGTCAGTATCAGATACTTTCACAAACAAGCCAAGCAAAAAATGGCAAATTATATCCGTATTATGGAAACTTTTTGAAAGGCAAAAAAATGTTACCCTGAAGATTCGACATTAACAATAACTGAAAGAAAAACCTCGGTCTCACTTCAAGGATTATCAAACCATACTGTTTATCTAATATTATTGACTCAAACAGAAGTTATCAAAAGCCTCCCACCTGAGAAAGTTTGCGATTTGATGTTTATATGTAAATGGGGATGTGACGGTACATCCGAACAAAGTAGTTATAAACAAAAATTCAATGACGGAGATTGCGATATTGATGACACCACTATATTTTTTACTTCACTTGTTCCATTGGAAATCTCGTCGGCAGTTGACAAAATTATTGTTTGGAAAAATCCACGGCCATCGTCAACGCGATTTTGCCACACTATAAAAGTCCAATTTTTACATGAAACTTCCGAAGTAGCTCAAAAAGAAGTCGAATAATTAAAAAAAAATCTTTCTCCATTTCATTTTGTTATGGATGGTAAAAAAGTCACTGGCAACTACAAACACTTATTATTTAATGTTAAACGGTAAAATTTGCAATTCTGTTGCGAATGTATCGTCAAGCCTTCACTGTTATCTTTGCCATGTGACTTCAAAAAATTATAATGAAATAGACATAATTTTGGAAAGGCCAATATCTGAAGAACTTTTGTAATTTGGCATTTCATCGCTTCATGCCTGGATAAGATTCTTTGAGTTTTGCCTGCATTTATCTTACCGACTTGAAACTAAAAAATGGCAAAATCGCGGTGCAGATGACAAAGAAATCGTTGAGAAAAGGAAAAATTTCATCCAAAAAGGTTTTCATGAACAATTGGGATTGATCGTCGATAAATCAAAGCAAGGGTATGGGAGCAAGAATTATGGAAATACGGCAAGACTTTTTTTTCAAAATTCCACAATTTCTTCTAGTATAACGAGCTATGATGAAAATTTGATAAAAACATTTCACATAATTTTGCAAGTCATTTCTTGCAGTTTTGAAGTCAATGTCGAAAAATTTGAGAAGTTTTCCTTAGTAACGTCTAGACTTATTGTGAATCTTTAACCGTGGTTTTACATGCCGACAAGTGTTCATAAAATACTGATCCACGGTCATGTCATTATTGATTCCGCTTTACTCCCTATTTGCCAAATGTCAGAGGAAGCGCAATAATCTTGCAACAAATTCATTAAAAGATAGCTCGAAGATTTTGCACACAAATGCAGCAGGCAAAAAAAAAAAAAAAATTGGAAGATGTTTAGAAGGCTTTTTGTAGCTTTGGATCCATGGATTTCTAGTTTGTGAAAGAAACCTCCAAAAAAGTTCAAATCATTATCACCCGAAGCACTTGAATTATTTGTTTCACCTTCAATCGCAGCAGTCACTCGCGATAGTTCTGGTGAAAATACAACTTATGAGGATGGAAGGACAGCGAATGTAACAATGATACTTCCGATAGTGAATAATATCAAATGTTATAGGTTATGTGTCAATAAACTATGTATGAATTATAGTTACGCACATCTACTGGTTTTTTTATTTATTAAACATCCCAATAGTAGACCTGAAAAAGTTATCGTACTCAAAGACTCCAAAAACCCTTAAATTCTCAATTTGGAAAAGAAATATCGATATTTTTGCTTATTTTCGAAGTCGAAGTCAGCTATTTTGCGTTGGCCATTATGAATTTCCCATTTTCAAGGTCATTCTCGTGATCAGCAACCCATAATACCGCACACCCCAGATTTCTGTGGTTTTGGCCAGAAATTTGAGATTTTAGACCACTGTGAGCCGGTGTGAGTCAAATTAAAATCATTGTTCGATCAAGTTGAATCATAACACCTTAATTCCTTAGTAATATATATTAACAATTTTGAGTTGCCAAGTACGAGTGATGTAGATCCTGTCTAATGACATTTATCATTTAACCCTTACTTCCTTCATCTTTTCATGTTAGCATTAATATATATAGAACATACAAAAGCAAACGGGTATATATCTGAGCTATCATTCTCCTCTGTATAAGATAGTATAGTCCGTTAGTTAAAGGCACAAACGATAATACAAGTCAGCTAAGAAACGAAAGCATTGTTTCAAGACCTTTCCAATGTTGAATTCTTCACGGTTTTTGCTATTCTGGCTTAAACTATATCTGTCGGTGTTGATAACGTAAGTTTTTTTAATTGAGGTATTTAACGCGCACTTTCTGTTCACATTAACAGACGACTTAGGCCCCCCCTTACAAGATCAATATATTGATTCAATATTTAATGTCACTCAATATATTGACGATGTAAGGGCGATATTGAAAGGAAAATATTGAATGAAAAATTATTGAACAGAATTTAAAAAATGTTTGATTTTTATTGAAGTCCCGCCTATATATTGAAAATCTTAACGTGTGAGGGTTATATAACACAATATCATGTCAATCTGTCTAGAGTGTTCAACAAGTGTGCTTAAAGTGTGTTTAAAGTCTGCGAAAATAGAGAAATCAAAATTAACTAAAAAAAGAATTGCTTTTAAAAGAAAAAGAAGAGGAACTTGTTTTTCTTATGAAATGTATAGATGTAAGTACTCCCAGTTTTACATACTACTTTGTATAAAAAAATTCAACCTGTAGGGCCTAATGTATAGATATATTTTTTTAAATTGGACTCCCATTCCATAATTTGTTAAATAAATAAATTAAAATCACAGATACGGGGTATTTATGTTTATATAAAAATATTTACCCATATTTTATAATGTTGTTTCAGTTGTACCAATCATTACCTGTCTTGTGGAAAGTGAAGTCGGATGATTATATGGACAGGGACAAAAAAGCCCAAGCGTATGAAAAATTGCTTGAACTTTATCACGAAAGATACCCTAAGGCCACGAGGGAGGACCTGGCAAAAAAATGCAATTCCCTCCGGACTAACTTCAGGAAGGAGTTAAAGAAAATGAACGATTCGAAAAAATCAGGTGCAGGAGCAGAGGAGATTTATCAATCGACATTGTGGTATTTTGACTCAATGAAGTTTCTCATAGTCAAGAAGCACCAAGTGATTCTATCAAAACCTGTGAGGATGAAAGTGAGGTAGGTTGAAATTTCATCAGAAAACATCAACTTTAACAGTTTATTAGGCAAATGTATACATAAACATTGATTTACATTGAGATTCATCTATTCTGCTAGCACTTTATGCTGCCAACAAACCGACCCTTTGTCATTAAAATATTCCCTGTAGCTGTTTCTGATACATTTAGCCTGATCTGTACTTTTTCTGCTTATGTTACTACTACATAATGAATGTAGAGCAACACCCTCGTTTCTCCAGGCGCCAGATATTGTGATTCCTGTCTCTTGATGCTCTATGTCCACGGATCCTCTTGGCAATAGTCATTCATTCGCATCTTCCGTATGTAGTTATGTAGATAACAACATGTCAATATGATTCTTCTGACTTTTTTTGGTGAGAGGCTAATAGGTTTTTGAAAGAACCTGAATTTGGCAGCCATAATTATTCCAAATGCATTTTGAGAGATGCCTCGAGCTCTACTGCAACGATAGTTAAATATTCGTTGATCATCAGTGAGGTCTTTCCCCGTGTAGGGCTTGATTGAATTTTCAGTTTATGGGTAGGCATCATCACCAACAAAAACATACGGTAGTTCTACGGGATAGTTGGGCAATTCTTCCATAGCAGGAAGACCAAGGGTACCTTCAGCCAATTTTTTTCCAAACTTTGTGTAGCCCAATACACCACCGTCAGAAACACGGCCACTTATGCCACAATCAGCCATAATAAATTCGTAATTGGCATTTACTAAAGCCATTAATACTACGCTGAATGTCCTTTATAGTTGTAATAAAATGAACCCGACTTAGCAGGCTTAATAATTGTTATGTGTTTGCCATCTAAAGTGCCTGTGCAGTGCGGAAAGTTCCATCGCTTCTTGAAGTATTCTGCTAAAGCCTCCTATTCCTCAGGGCATACAGGCATCTGAAACAACAAGAATTAAACGATATTAATATTTACACTATATGATAGTGGTTTCATTTTCTTTTGTAATTTTTTCTTTCATTGTTTTTTCGGGGTTCTGTTGTGGATTTTTCGGCTATTCATGACACTGAAAACGCTGTTAGTAGTACACCATGGCCTACGAAGAAAAGAGGCCTCAGCCAAAAGATCCAGCAGATGAGCTCATTAGATTGGCCTGTACTAGGCTTCAAGAACCTGTCTCAGCTGAGCTACAGGTGGCTACCACTTGGGCTACAGAACTCGTGAAGATGGCTCCCCAGCAACAACTGTTTGCCAACAATTTTTTAAACGAAATAATATTTGAGGGGCAAATGGGTACACTTCACCGGGGTTCAGTAGTTATAAACGAACCAGCAAGAACTAGCACCACTCTAACACATGGTTCATATTCTAGATCCTCTACTTACTCTCAAATGCAAAATTTGCCTTTTTATGAGAGTTTAGACCAAAATCAGGGCTCGGTGGCTCATTTTTTTCCTTCATTTCAATAAGCCATTTAAATAATTATTTATTTAATATTTTATTTTTTACCTAATTATTTGTCTTTATTTCAAAAAGCCATTTAATAAATAAGTTACTAAATGTTAGTAACTAGTTTTATTGTTTTCTTACCTTAATATAATCTTTGAGACACACACAGAGCGCATCACAGGTTTCTTCAACTATTTCGCTGATATTGCAGCAATGTACGACGAAAACTTCAAGTCTTCGAAGCCGTTCCCTGTTGCTAGATATCGCAGAGTGACGGCTAACCTCTCATCCTGTGAAATGGCTTTTCTCATCACCGTATCTTCCTTTTTTATTAATGGTGAAATCAGTGTCACTAACTCGTGAAACAATGCTTCATCCATTCGTAAAAAAAAAAGTATAGTCTTCCGGCTCTTTAGTGAGTTCTCGAATCAGGTCCTGATGTCCATGAGTGGAACGTCTTCTCAACCTATTCTTGGTCCTCTATATTCGCTGTCTCTTTTTATTACTCTTGTTCTTTAATGCTGTACACAAGGCAATCAATAAACCACTGGATTCAGCATCATTGAAAAGGAACATGCCGGGCGCGTTCAAAGTACCGGTAGCTTCTCTATGTGGAAACATCCTCCTTCAAAGTAAGATTGTGATATAATATTGACCAATGTTATTGAGCCGTCTGAGGGGGTGCCAATTTTTTCAATAAATTGAAGCAATAATATTGAAACAATGTATTGATCGTGTAAGGGGGACTTAGATCGTTAAAAAGGGGAGGCCTACATTTCACAGACGATAAATTATTTCGACCATGCCAAGATTCTAATACCGAGATCATTATCTCAGTAGACAATCACGCTAAGGTGTCTAATACTGTTTTCATATTTAATTGTGATTTCAATCGATTTATATATTGAAAAACCTTATTATGTTTTGACTAGAAGAAGCACTTGGCTTTTGCCAGCAATAACCAACCAATATGCTGCCTGGATACTTTTGGCAACTCTTTCGATGCAAATTCGAGGTGCTGATGTACATGAATAGCTTTAGACCTTGGAGTGTGGTAGATATTGCACAATGTTCAAACTCTTCATTTAAAGACATTTGGCCAGTTTTAAGAACAAATAAGTTTTTTAATACAACTAGAGAATTTTCAAAATAGAGTTATGAATTGGTCATCAACTATACCGGGCGAATTTTAACTTATGTTATAAAAGCTAAGAGCATATTCTTTTTGAAAAACTTGGAAGAAAATGTGTATAAGATTTTGGTCTGAAGTCATTATTAAAGAAGAAATGAGCCCTTGAAAATAAAATGTTTTCACCCTGTCACTATTAAACCAGACAGTGCACGTGCCAGCAGTTGCATTCAACTGGTGAAGGCTGTTACGCAACTTCCGCCTGATAACAAACTGCGGTACGTACAATCTACCCTCACTGAAACCATCTGTTGTGTACTCGGGAGTGTTTAATGGAGAGCTTTACTTTTGCGGAGCTGGTGGACATGCAGTTTGTGTATGGTGCTGCACACTCATGCTGAAGGGCAGCAGCAAGGCTGTACGCAGAACGATTTCCGCAATGACAAACTACGGCACATACCATGTTCCAGCGAGTTTAACACATTCGCCTTATGACAGGCTCTCTACTACCAAACATGTACAACACAGGTAGACCTTATTCACTTCCAGTGGCAGTGGAAGCAGATATCCTTGATGAGGAAGACTACACACCTAATATGAGCATGTCGAGCTGCACGAGATCGCTGAGTGAGCCAGACGACGGTACGTTACATTCTGCTGCAACGTGTGCAAGCTCTAGGAATGGACTGGTTTCTAAGAAGCGCATTAAATCGTCAATTCCTTGTTTCTGTGTTGTTCACAGATGATGCTACATTTATGCGTTATGGATATTTCAACAGTCACAATCTGCATTGTTGGGCAGATGAAAACCCACAAGCTAGTTCGGTCCATGCTCACCAAGTGTAATTTTCGATCAATGTGCGGTGCGCCATCGTGGGTGACTGCTTAATTGGTCCACATGCCAACCAAATTGGCTGACTGGCCAGCTCTATCATGACTTCTGGGAAATACCTTGCCTTGCCTACTGGAAGACGTGCCCCTTTATGTGCGTGTGCGGATGCGATTCCATCACGAAGAGATACCTGCGCACTTCAGTCACGTGGCAAGGAAGCTTTTGACAGACAAGTTTGGTAGAAGATGGATCGGCAACCAAGGGCATGTTCTATGTTTAGCACGCTCTTAAACCTATGTATGTATATATAATTTTAGGATATTATAACGTCAGATTATCACAAAACAAAACAGGCAGCCTTTAAATTAATCTTATTTTAGTACACCTGTGCTCCTAAAGCAACCCTGATGCACCTAAGCCCATCGTGTAATTTTTTCATGAATAGTATTTATGTCATAAAAAAGTATACGCGATATTTTATAAAACTTTACTAGGTTATATTTTGCTATCTTTTTCAAAGTTATAAAATGAAGAATTTGTTTGTCTGTCATAGATAACAGATCTGAAATTAGCTTTCAGTATATCAATTTAATTCTTATTTGTATTTATGTATATATTGAGTGTATTTTAATTGGGGTCAAATATTTTAAGGACCTATTCCCATTGACCTAACGATCAAAAAACTTAACATAACCTTGAGTTCAAAAACGCTTATTTTTTTAATTAGAAGGAATATTAATGTTTAACGATAGCAAATAATCAATAAGCAATTTAACTATACAATGTATAATAGAATCAAACTAAAACACAAGGCAGAATATTTGGTTACAATATTGTTCAGAATGTTGTCCTTCTGCTTCAATGCATCCTTTGAGCCTGTGTTACTTGTTGTGTCGTACTTTATTAAATACAGCCGGAGTGTCACGTATTTGCTCACATCCATTTAAGATACGCTCTCTTAAAAGATTAACACCAGGCACAGGAGCTGCGTAAATAATTAATTTTATGTCCCCAGAGATAAAACTCTATTTGGTTCAAATCTGATGATCGAGGAGACTGTTCAATGGATCCCTCGCGACCAATCCATCTTTGAGGTAAATGGACATCCAAATACTGACGAACTAACTCTCTGAGTTGGGGCTCCATCGTGCATGAATTACATTATTTGTGGGACATCCAGAGGTACATCGTTTATTAAATAGTGCATTAATTTCGAAGAAATTGCGGATAAACGTCCCCTGTCAGACGTGGGGCTAGAAAAAAATTGTGGTCTATCAAATTATCATGGATGATTCCAACCCAAACGTTTGTTCACTGAACTTATGTTGGTGTTTTTACTATCGCACTGCATGAGGATTGTCTTCGCTCCAGATGTGGTTATTATGGTACTTTAATACCCCATCCAGTGTAAAACCAGTCTCATCAGTGTACAGAATAAATGCCAAGAAACTGTTGAATGAGTTGGGAAAATGTTCTTCGTGGCAGAAAGTCAGCCTCAGTAAGTCCTTGCACCTGTTGAAAGCATTAGGGATATAGAAGGTTTTCATATTCCAAATAGCCATATGACTAACTCCTTCCCTTATTACAATTATTCTTGTACTATCTGGTGAATTACATCCAGATTATGAAAAAGTCCTCTCTCAAGGTCAACATTTCATAACTATCTTGGTCTTCCAGCGTCAAAGGATCTTCTCTCAAATGAGCCCGTATCTCGCAAACGTTGGTGGAGCTATGTGAATGATCTTGGATCTTGATGTGACTGCATTATCTAATGCACCACTCCCATGTTACGCTGAACTGCCAGTGACGGGAATATCGAGATTTGAGTCCCAGTAAGATACGGGTACACTTACTTTAATATTTTAACTTCTTAATCCCAAATACAGCATAACACGAAAGGGTACCAAGACGCTAAGAATAATAAAAAATCTATCCAGATCAAATTTTGTGATTCTGTATTTTTATTCCTTCTCTCCCTCTCACTGCGAGTGATTGAAGATCCGGTGCGACCAGATAGAAAGGTATACAATGATAGCTCTCAATTGTAGAACGGTTCCGGTTCGAAACTCTAAACCAACTTCTTTTCCTCACATCACCATATCACCTTAGTTACTATTCCTCTAAACCTTTAATTCAAAATAGAATTTCAAATTTATTCAAGAGAATGTTTTATGGTCCTCCTACACCTTATGCTTACAAGACATGGCTTTAAGGCGATGCTATTCCAGGTTATACCCTATGATTACAAAACGGTTTTATTTATCCTTCCAGTCCATACCTTTACCAGTCTTCTAAGGTAGAAGTGTAGGTAAGAAACAACAAGTAAAAATTATTAGCTCTATTCTTATACATCCATCCGCCAAACCATATGATCTGCCAGACCATAAATTAATTTGTTCTCACTTTTGGCAAACAAAACTTTCACAACAAACCATTGGTTTTAAATTGTGTTTTTCGTTTAATCATTTTTACATCTTCTGCTAGCTGTAAGCTTCCACCATACCTATGGCGAAGGGACGATATATAGAGTGTTATATTTTTAATTAATACTCACTCGTATGAAGATCTAAGATATAATTAAAACAGAAAGAATAGATAGAATTAGACTTTTGAATATGTACATAACTTTTAAAAGGTATTAAGCGAGAAAACAAGGTAGCTTTATGGTTACATTTTAAGAGTAGTAAAATTAGACATTCATTGCTTCTTGATACCAACATTATTTAAATTTCACTTGATCCTAAAAGGAGAATAAAAACTGTAAAGCTAAAAGTTCTTTTTAGTACCGTATCTTACTACCCATTCGAGTTTTACGCCAAGTTAAAAGTTGGAAGTAACTTTGGCTCGCTAGGAATTCTTGCTAATTTATTCAGGACTGAGTAAAGTTTGAAAAACCTTTCACCAACTTCAAATAACACTGAACATGTAAAATGCAAATACGTTTAACACTAGGATGATATGCCCATACGCAGGTCAGTGCGAAACAGAACCAATAATACCATTAAGATGACCAATAAATAAATTGTTTACATATATTCATTGGGATGAAGGTTAGATAGGTTAAATATAGCCAAGTCCTTTAGGATAAATGAATGGCAAATGCATTAACATTAATTTTAATTGTCTAGGCTTAAAAATGTACCTACCAATGGAAATCCAAACTAATTAATTACACTGTATTTTTTTGTCAACAAAGACCAAAAAACATAAATTATATTAAGGATTTGCTTTTTTATAAATTTTATATGAAATTAATGTTTGTTAACATGAAAATATTGGAAAGGCCAACTTTAAAATGCCAATTAAACGCAATATTCAAATATTATATATTTTATTATGCGGTTATTGGTAGAGTTAAGTAGAAGTTTATTGGCCATAAGTCACTTACACTGGTTAAATCTAGTATAAACACACAGCCGCATCTAAGATAATTAATTTACTATCAAGACGAAAGGAACAAAAGTAATTTCCCACTGATACATCGCACTCGCTGGAAATGAAAAAAGCTAAGGTGTTCAGACTTTACAGTGGGTAAAGAGAAGAAATGATCTCTGTAGAGTAGTGGTTCTCATACCTTGGGTCACCACCCAAACTAGGGTTATCAGTATGATCCTGAGGTTAGCGGGAGGTAATAGAATTTTTTATAACATTATAAAATAGTACAATTACAACCACTTTATCAAATTGGGGAGTGATGAAAAATTACTGCAATTCTGACAGTAGTGGCAGTGTATAAACAACGCTTTGAAAGCTTCTTCTACACGTAATTTTGAACCCAGCTCAAGGACAAACTCATTCTGACTCGGAAGTGTAAAAGGCTCTTTTAACTATTCTGGCAAATAGTATATCTCTGTTAACAAGGATGTTTAGCTCTTGTAACAATGAAGATCCTCAGAATGATTTGTATAACGCTCAAACTCCAAGAGCTCACCTACAAAATGAAGCAGCATCATGGTTGTCACTGAAAAACTATGTTTTGGTAACTTGCACAAATTTTTACATGACTATATTGTGCAATTTTCTATTTGTAAGATTAAAACGTAACTGACATCGATCTAATTGATTGATAACAACGATCAATACAAAAAAGACTCAAAATATCTTTCTCCACATAACTAGCCAGTGGTCAATTACCGAACATTTGAACAAAGTCACATTTCATTAAAAATGATTCAATTGGTTTGATCATAAAGTTGTTGAAATAATTCCATTTTTGTGATTTAAAACAATTCAGTTAAATTAATTTAATAAACACTTATATGATAATAATAGGCAATTGAAACTATATGCAATGAATGAACTTTTGATTTGCCAGGTCAGGAAAATATTATATTTAGGGTCACGATAAAAAGCAGTTTGGAAAACACTGATTTAGAGATTGGAGATAATCCCTTTTCGGTCACAGGTTCACCTTACACGAGCAGGTTGAAAATTAAAATGTCACAAAAAATATCCAACACAAAGTGCGGACAGTTTAGGCCAAATAGCCATTAACATGTCCACCATGTGTTCTCGTTGATAGATACAGAGGACGCTGTGCGTGTAGAGGCTGGTCCATAACCACAAATAAATGTTCTTACATTCTTGCATGTCATGTACCAAACTGCATTATAATTTGTACATGCATTTAAAACAAGTGAAGCTATTAGCATTTGAAATCGCTCTTGCAGTGAACTTTGAATAACTTAAGCTTACTCCCTTTTCTTAATCAGAACCAGCATCTCAAATACCCACAAAGTTAATCACACTAAGTCAGACTCCAAAACCATTGTATATATTTTGCTAACATCAACAGATTGCTATAACAAGGGACTCGTATGTAGGGCGTCGGTGGTATTAATCAAGGATGTTGTAGGTTAAATAACGCGTGGTTCTAATTAGGAATATGCTGGATAAGGATTAATTGGTTTTATTTAGGACCCTGCTGCATGATGAGTAGATGATCCTGACCAGAGATTTTTTATGTTAAATAGCAAGTAGTTCTAACCAGGCATATTCAATATAAGGAGCCAGTGGTTAAAATCACGTATTATACATGGCTTTTTAATCACCACATTTTACTACCCTTACAGTATGTTATAGAGTATAAAATTAATTTAAAGTAAGTACACCCACATATGCGAGGAGGAATAGTGTAAACCACTTAGGAAAACCTCCCTTAGTGCACCTGACTGGGATCGAACTCTGATCTCCCCATCTTCAGCAGTCTAGTATATGGCAATAGTAGCTCTTTAGACTATGCCGCCACCAAAGTGGGTATTTTATATGTTAAGTGGCAGGACCCCTAATTTTGAAACGTGTGAGTATTGAGTCGCTAGCTTATTTCTCTCATCTAGCACACAATCTCGCAAAGCCCTAAACCTAAACGTCTGCGCTTCGAAAACTGACGTCACACGATCGAATAGCGAGCAGATTCTACTCGCCAGCCTCACACCATGCGAGACCGGCCTTGTCTGTCGAGTAGAGCATAAACTAACAAAATGAATGTCATTCCCTTCTTCGGTTACAACCTTCTGAGAGTGATTTTATTGAAATAAACCTACCATTGTACAAAATAGTTTTGCAGAAGAAAAAATATGATTGCTTTGTACACTTTATTCAATCCTTCAATAAATGTATTTATTTGGGTGAAAATATAATAATATATTCTTTTTTTTTTCAAATTTACTTAACCATCAATTTGACTGAGTCGGTAGAATGATATTCTCACAATCTAGAGTTCACATGTTTAGATCCTGTTATCTCCAAATTTTTAAAATTCTATTTATCAGACTGAAAAAAGAACTTTAACTCTAAATGATTGTATTAGTAAGCATTGAATTTGTTTTAAATATTTTTTATAGAAGTATACAAGGTACTTGAGGATACGTAGACTACCATAATGTTCTTCTTTAAAAATAATTTAACAAAGTAATACATTAAAAACTGTACATTAATTCTGATTTTTTTTATGTAGGTGATTATTTATAAATTAAATTAATGGGTTTTATGTCATAAAAATATATACATTTAAAAATAAGGCTAAGCAAGCTAGTTATTATTTGTATAGTAAAAATCTTTAGGGCATATTTATGTTTTAAAAATAGTTTGGATAGAAATATAATATTTTGCTGAATTCTAATTACTAACAAGTGATTTAAATTCAGATAAAAAATTAAAATAATTGAATCGAGTCGAGATTAATCCCATAAACTTGTGTGTTACAAACAGGTACGCTACCAGATAAGCAAAAGTGGATATTTAATAGAAGGATGGTTTAACTTTAACTCATATAAGCTGAGAACATTTTGAGACAACAAACTTAGATGCAAGCAACTGGAAGGTGGTTTTCTAATAAAACTAAACAAATTATGTTATATTATGCACTCAATACAATAATAGTGTTTACCTTCAGTTACGTATCTTGTACGATGGCGCGTCGTGGCGTCCCATCGCTTCAATCCTTTGGCACGTTATGGTTTTACAGTGTTGTCAGATTGAAAACTCATTTGCAAGCAAAACAATGCTACACAGACTCGCACGACAGTAGAAACCTTTCAAAATTAATTTTGTTTTGGTACAGCCTGCGATTCGCGAGTTCATGAGCTGCGGTTTGCTCGCTAGCGAGTATTTTCGCAAGTATCAGAATTAGGGGTCGAGATGGTTATAGCCATAGAACTGATAGACAAGGATCAATTGGTTCTAAATAGGGATATTTTTGTAAGAATCAGGTGTTTCTAATAAGGAGTTTGTTATTCAAGGCTAATATACTATGAGTATAGAGCAGGTGGTCCTAACCAAGGATCTTATGAGTAGGGAGAAAGTGGTTATAGCTAGAGTTCTTATGAGTAAGGAGAAGTTGGTTGTAGATATGGATTTGATGGGTAGGGAGCAGGTGGTTATAGCTAGAGATATGATGAGTAGGGAGCAGGTGTGTCTATAGCTAGGGGTCTGATGAGTAGCTAGAGATAGCTAGAGATCTGATGGCTCAGGTGGCTCTAGCTAGGTATCTGATGATTTGAGAGAAGGTGGTGATAACACGGTATCTAATGATTAGATATCAAGTGGTTATTTCTAATGATCTGATGATTAAAAAGCAGATGGTTATAGCTAGGATATGATGATTAGAAAGCAAGTGGTTATAAATTGAAAACTGATGAGTAGGGAGCAGGTGGCTATAGCTAGGTGTCTGATGATTAGAAATCAGGTGGCTATAGCTAGGAATCTGATGATTAAAGAGCCGGCGGTTATAGATAGGATCATATGATTAGAAAGTAAGTGGTTTTAGCTAGGAAGCTGATGAGTAGGGAGCAGGTGGTTATAGCTATGTATCTGATGAGTAGGGAGCAGGTGGGTATAGCTATGTATCTGATGAGTAGGTAGCAGGTGGTTATAGCTATGTATCTGATTAGTAGGTAGCAGGTGGTTATAGCTCATGGTTAGTAGAAGGGAGGTTGTCTTGATTGAACGCGTATCGTTCTGCGCACGAAAGAAAGCAACGTAGGTGATAGCTGTATACAAGCAAGTCTCGAGATGAACTATTTAAGCTTGTGAAGGGAAAGTGAAATGTTCTTAAAAGTATATGTTTTGATGTCTTGCAATTATCTTTAAGAAATATGTGTTTACATCAATATATTCCTTTAACAGAAGTTGTTTATTTTGTGTTTATTTTTTGTCATATTTAACTTTTTCCAGTAGGTAGACCTATTATAGTCTATATATTAGGCCATATTCACGGTACCAGGCCCAGGCATCGAATATCTGGCCACGAGGTGTTCTCTAGGAATTTTTCATTTTAGTTTTATAAGCATTTTTCTCAGTGCATAAATATATTTTGCACTACCATTTCTTTTTTCAAACCAACACCACCAAAATCAATGTAATAATACAATAATCAATTTTAAACTGAACAATATTATAATTTTTGGTGATCAAAATGGGATAAGTCCCAAATTAACTCAATTTAATTAATTTAATGATGTTGGCCTGAGGAAACTATAATATGCTACAAGATTTCATCAGTCCCGTGATTGATAAGTAATTAAAATTTAATTTTATATTTGTAAACATGCCACACCGTATAAAGAAGTATACTAATACTCTTTATGATTACGCCAAAATTATATATTAATAGTTTAATAATTATTATTTGAATGTATGAACGTTTCAAAAAATTAGAAAGTTATTTAAATAAGAATAAATTTGTTATTATCGGACACTCGTCTTAAAAAAAAAAAAAAAGGCTGTTCACAGTCTCACAAAAGTTGAGAAACATTGGCCTAGACTGATAGTTCATAGTTATTATTATTATTATTATAATTATTATTATTAGCACCGCGTCTTACTACCCATTCGGGTTATACGCACTTACGCTAATGTGTAATGGTAGGGTGATTGTGAGATGAAATTGAGGACCTACAGTTTAACGTGGAATCCGAACCACGGTGGAGGCTTGGAATTCCCCACATTCACAAGATATCTTGTCAGAGGTGAAGGAAGGGTTTGGTAATCATATAAATCTTTGCCGGGGCCGAGTATTGAACCCCGGCCACCAGCATAGAAGTCTGACACCTTACCCCTAGACCACTAGGTCAACTAGTTAATAGTTATAAACTAGTTTATAATTTATGTTTTACCTTGCATTCAAATAAGTTTAGTTTATTGATTTCATATCATTATCATATGACATCAGATACAAAGGTATAAACGCTCATCACTATAGTTTGTGGCTTAGTCTTTTTTCTTTTAAATTTAAGTTTGAGTCTAATAATAATTAAAGGTTATCAATGTGAGTGACAATTTTCTCTGCTGTGTAAATTAATTAATTGCTAATACAATCGTAGTAGTATTTTTTTGTAACCTTTCTAAAAGATAGTTTCAGAGCTTACTCCAAAGAGAATAGTTTACAGTGGTGTAGCCAGTAGGTGTGCCCGGCAGGGCCCTTCCACCCTCCCCCAAAAACATGGAACATTTAATTTAAAGCACCAACAGTATTTAAATTCCTGCCCTTAGTTACCATTAAAAGTGCTCCAGATAGCTTTTAGAGGCATTTAATTTGACATTTTTCTAAAAGTATATAAATTCCTGTCCTTAGCTAGCATTTAAAAAGCACCAGATGGCTTTTAGAGGCATTTAATATTGGAACATCTTTTTCGCCTCCAACGGTTGGGGTATAGCACCTCCAGAGCCCCGCCCACACCCCTGAAACCTTTAACTGGCTACGCCCCTGATAGTTTACATTAGTGATAGTGCAGATTAACTTGGAATTTACATAATATTGTCAATGTGATGAGCTGAACCATAGACTTGACGAACTTAAAAGTAGTGCAGTTGAGTATTTAGATGGTTGGGTTACGAAAAGATACATCTTAGAATTTCCACATCTTGGTTGTAATAACTATAAAAATTAGCCTGAATTTACACCACCGTCCTGGATTATGCATTTGTCTTTTGGAGGCCTTACGGAACCCGATGCTGAATGTCTATCTAAAGCGTTAAAACTGGAAAAAGAGTCTGTAAAACATCATGGTGAGGAAATTATAAAGGGACCATTAGTAGTGGGCAATTTGGTGAAAAAGACCTCCAAAATGTTTCCGGTGTACCAAATGTTGTGTTAAAAACCTTTTTCAAGCAAAGAACATTCATTAGAATGAAATGTCTTAGTGCCAATTCCCATGCATTCAAAAATTGTAATATAAGTGACAAATCCAGAAAAAAGATTTTATTTTAAGAACACTCATTCAGATAAAAGTCTACCTACTGTTGATAATGCTCTTAAAAAGACTAAAATTACTTTATCAAAAATAAATATGGGTAAAATACAAGTAGGCCTTTCAGTGTCAGCCTTACTAAGGAACCAGACACATCATTTTTCCTTATTTTTTGTTTACTTTGTGAATAGAGACATGACCATTGTATCAATATTTTAATGAAACGATCATATCAGATTTAAAAAAACAATATTGTTAGCTAGTAGGCTTTCTCTTACGAGTGTTATTTTGCTTTTCTTTTAATTGATAAGGCTATTCCTTAAAATAAGTAAATATATATATTCCCAATAATACATATATGTATAGACCTAAATGCATTCCTGACAGTATGTGAATGTACTAGTCTATAATAATCCAATAATAATTATATAATCTAATGTAAATATTATATTCCTGATACTAATAGGCCTAATATGTGAAAATATATATGTTCATAATTATATATAGACTAGCTCACCCGACAGACGTCGTTCTGTCAAAAGCTATTGGACTGTGGCAGTCCCACAAACTTATCTTTTCTGGTCAAGTTCTGGTGATGGCGTCGCTTATAAAGTGCACATGTCGTGATGACATCTTTAGTTTTCAGTAATGGTCACCAGAACAGATAAGTTTGTGATACTATACAGTCACAAATGTGTAATTTAAACAAAAAATTGAGTATAAACGTATTTCAAAGTGATCACTTCATTGATTTTAGTATCAAATAATTACCGTGGAATAAACAATAAATTTGCATAATGTTAATATTACTTTTCTATGTATTTTTAATGTCATAATCATAAACAACAACTACTTACAAAATTCCGTTTTCTATTTCGTATACTGCAATGCTTTAGTAATATTGTGTTAAATGATATTTTCTTTGTAATGCTTTATGGTACACGATATTTTTTGTTTGATTACCTGGCGCGTAAACAAACAAAGCTGATGGTTTCCCAACACGGGAACAGGCAACATACAATTGGCCATGCGAGAAACATGTGGTTTCAAGATTAATGCCGCTAACACTCAATGACTGCCCCTGGGATTTATTTATGGTCATAGCGAAAGCAAGCCGCACTGGAAACTGCAGTCTTTTAAATTCAAATGGTATGTCAGTCGGAATAATTGGGATGCGAGGTATCAAAACGTCTTCTCCGTTATACTTTCCCTTTACAATGGTTGCTTCGATCACGTTGTTCAGTAATTTTTTCACCACTAGCCGTGTGCCGTTACAAAGATGCGGTTGGTTGATATTTCGCAACATTATGATCACCGATCCAACCTTTAATTGAAGATTGTGGGGCGGCAATCCTGGCAAATCCAGCGATTTCAAAATTTCGGGTGGATAGTAGACATCATCTTGGTTAGTAGCGGAATCAACTGATTTGTATGTCCTTAATTCACCGGCAATTTCATTTTGAATTTTGAAATTTAATTCATTTACATCTATGTTTTTGGGAGCCAATATAGCTCAACCAAATATGATATCTGTAATTTTGAGCAACGTTTGGGAACATCTTTTGAAATAGTTCGGTTTTTGAATCAGTAAACTGACAAAAATTATCAGGAAAGGTAACGCAGCCAGTGAAAGAGCTTAAAGCGAAGTTGCCATTACCTATTTCAATGAGTTGTTTTGAAAATATTTATCCAGATCGATCATTTTGCAACTCGACAAGCATATTCTTCCTTAAATTTAGTATTTTTACGTGTTTCTCCACAAAACGGAGGACTTTAAACATGCATTAAGTTCATCAGCTGGCGTTGACCGTGGAATCACTGGCAATGTTTGACGAAAATCTCCTGCTAACAAAATCATCGCACCACCAAATCGGTTTTGATTGTTCCGCAGATCTTGCATGGATCGGTCTAATGCCTCCAAATACTTTTTATGCGCCATATTGCATTCATCCCACACTATCAATTTACATTGCTGCAAAACCTTTTCCATTACAGAGTTCTTCTAAATGTTGCAGATCAAAGTTTCGTTGCTTTGCATATTCAACGGCCATTTTAGCGCTGAATGGGCTGTTCGACCACCTTCCAACAATGTAGCTGCAATGCCTGATGAAGCAAGTGCGAGAGCAATTTCATTGTGTGAGCGAATTGTAGCTAAAATCAAAGAAATCAAAAAAGATTTTCCTGTAACACTGGGAGCGCCCAAGAAGTAAATCCCTCCAATTACATCATGTACAACTACCATAAGAGTATCAAATACATGCTTTTGTTGTTGGTTCAACAGCGGAAGATTTATTCGACGGATTCTCTTAAAGCATCGAGATCGTACAGTTTGTCTCGTTGCAACTCGTGATTAAAAGCTTCGTGCATCAGGCGATTGGGCGCGGCCATGCCTAATTGAGATAATAGTTTGTTTTACATCATCAAGCACATGTCCTCAATTTATATTAACGCCTCGTTGTAAGTTTCTTCATTGACTTGTAAATTTGGATTTCCTGTTCTAATGCGCATTTGATGCAAGATATCGTCACACATATCATATTTGTATTTGATCCATAAATCAATTGGTTTTGATGGGAAGCATGTTGATATAATTATAGAAAATAATGTTAGTATTTGAAGAGCTTGGGAAGAAATTATAGCATCATTGAGAGTTTGATCCCAATGAGCGTCATTTTCTAACAGTTGCAAACGTTGACAGGCTTCTCTGTAAGAGCCACACAATTCACCATTAACAGTTCGTAACTGTTGGAATGATGTTGGGCCTCGAACATTGACTAATAGCAATTGCATATAAAAACACTCATCGTTGCTTGGATGGACTGAATAAATTCGACCTATTGCATCAGTGGAATATACATTTGGGTAACCTGGAACTGGTTTTCCTTGTTTCTGTGGTTGAAATTTCTTTGTGGATTGATTCCAAGTATAATATTTTGGCATTTAAGAGTATAGAAGTGTTGGGGCGAAATCATCATTCTGACACATTACAAAAAAAAGGTCAAGGTTGTAAATGGTGGTTGAACAGCTCATTGTAATGCGTTCTGTGACGTGAAATATACTCTTTGACCATTTTCTAAGTGTATGGTTAAGTGAACAACAGTGGTGTGTCTTTCATAAATGGGAAAAGAAAAAATGCGCCAAATTTCTTTATTACTGCTAACATACCGGCCCATTTGGTATTGGGTAGCTTCGTCATTTTAATTCCCTGCACCAACTCCAATCACAGCTATGTCACTTCCTTTGGTTACATATTTACAAATGTATTTGATAGATTTCACGGAATGGCAAGATTCAACATTGATGTGCACCTTGAAAGTCTTTGATAGGATCGGTGAATATGGAACAATCCAACGATTGTCAATGTCTTGTTTATTAACTTTGACAAATGTTGATCTTCCGTTGTCTGCAGTCGATCGGTGACGATACAGTGGATAACCATCATTTCCAGTAATTGTTTCTGCATAACGCTTCTAACATTTACCATCCACCATCCACGGTGAATTTTGATTAAGTGTTCTACACGGACCATGAATCATGTTTTTTATAACTACTTCATGCAAGCCTGGATCTACTTGTACATCTAGGATTTCAGCTGATATCACTTCATCAAATTCATTTGGTCTTATCTTCTCAACAAACCAAATCAGAATATGTGCATGAGGCAATCCACGTTTCTGCCACTCCACAGAATACATCCAGCAGCGCCTCTCACCAAACACGCTATGTTTCACAATGAAATCCATTAAAGATTTAAACTTTTGTTTGAAGATTATTGCCGTAATGTCATAGCGATCAATGGTGATTGACCAGGGAATAACTCATGTTTGATTTCTACACACTGCGGATTGCACGTAAATGTGATAAATAAATCTGCTGTGCCATAATGACGAACATACGACATGGCATCTTGAGCATATTCATGCATATCTCAAGGACTTCCGATCTATGTTGCTGGAAGAATTGTCATCCAGCTGACACTCTCTGAATTTCCATCAGTATTAATCGCATCTCGAAGGTGAATACACTCTTCAGAACGGAGTTTGTTCAGGTTCAACTTGATGAATGTCAATCGCTCTGTTTCAATTTTGACATACATTTCAAAAGCATATTGGTGAAATAATCGACGACATTTCAAAATGTGATTGTCTTCACTTTCACGAACCATCAGGTGGTATGAATAATAGTTCATTGAACTGGCTTTTTTGTTGATTTCGGCACCTGTAAATAAATTATTGTTTTAATGACAGTGATTGAACTTGCATATAATACATATAATAGCTGATACAAAATCTCCATTGCTAAACCAAATTTTTAATTACCTGTAAGGGGATTTATCATCTTGATTGAGAAGTGATAAACATCTTCACCTTGCCAAAACATGATGGGATATTGTAGCGCATCATATGAGTGGTGTGTTTCATACACACGCTGTAACTGATCATTCCGGCGATGTAAAACAATATAATGGGCTTCCAAATTTTCTCCAACTATAACAACATGGCAGCTTCATCCATTGTTGGTGCATTGAAACGTCTTGCATGTTGGCCCACAGGAGTTATATCAGCTCTGATTACAATTTTGTGATTATCATATGGCATGAGATCCATTGCAGTTTCGAACAATGTAATCAACTGATTGTGTTGATGAAAGAACGTTTGTAATTCTTCTACAATAGACCTCTTCACTGAACTGTTATGTGCACAACGCAGATAAATTTATTGTGTTGAATTGCCGATTAAATACATTTGCACGAATTTGTAGTCGCCATCTGACAGCGGCAACAGTGAACCTGCTAGGTGATATATTTGGCCTTGTATCTGTGAATTAAAAAGACAGATTTATTACTTTTGTTACAAAAACTATAAAATAAAATAAACAAAGCAATATGGGGGATAAGTTTTTTTGTTATATATTACCTTGAAAGTTGGCATGAAGTTGTCCCGAACTACATTTGTTGCCCAAATGAAGTAATTTGGAAGCAGCTGTTATATTTTTGGATATTAGTAAGGTAATGTATTGAATCCGTTACTGTTCCTGAAACCAATGAGCATAATGGCTCTGGTGGCGGAACCTATGGCACTAATTTCACTTTGCCATTTGTGCAACACAATCCAACGGCTTCATTTTTGTATTTCAATGCCTTGCAATGTGGGCAAACTGAGTTCATAAATCCAATAGAAACGCATTGGTAGGCACTGTAGTCAATTGAAACTCGTTTCAAACCTGCAAGATTATTAGCTGAATGACGTGCTGAACGGGTTTGTGATATCCGAATCCTTTCGATTTCATTTCGCTCTTCACGTTATTGTGCAGTCCGATTAGAATGAAAATTAGCTTGTTTTCTAGCATTTAGAGTTCTTCGACCCAAATTGCTCCGCCCGCGTCTTATAGGCGGCATGAGTCTTGGACTGAGTATAAATGGAAACACACACAAAATAAACCAATCAACCAAAGATATATCGAGGAACTTCAAACTGTATATCGTAGAAAGAGAAAGTGTCAAATATACGGATGCAATAAAGTAGTTTATATTAATTTTAAGGTTAAGTTCATAATTATAAAGTTACTAATTAAATTTCAAATGTTTTTTTTTCTTTATATTATGGTTTGGTACTCTTTTATGTTATTTGATTAAAATGAAACAATAAATAAATGTGTCGATTGAGAAGCGAAGATTAAACACAACAAAGAAAATAGCACTCACAAATTGAGAATCTACTGAAAAACTGTCAAAGTCAAATTGTATTTTTTTTTCGTTATATTATGGTTTGGTACTCTTTTGTTTCATTTGAATAAAACGAAGCAATAAGTAAATGTGTCGATTGAGAAGCGAAGATTAAACACAACAAAGAAAATAACACGCACAAATTGAGAATCTACTGAAAAACTGTCAAAGTCAAATTTTATATTGTTTTTTCTTTATATTATGTGAATGAGACAAACTCCTTTCTATGAACCTTGGTTATAGCTAGGGAAGTGATGAAGAAGATTGTGGGTGTCTCACTGGAAGACCTTTTTACTTCGACTGTACTACGGGTGAACTTTCTCCAGAGTGAAGAGGGTACAAGATGGGAAGGAAGCTTACGAGTAATGTCATTGAAACATTAACGACGTCTTCCTCCACCGGGACGCGATCTTGGAGCGTGTACAGATGTCGAAACTGGTCTGCAAACAACTAGCTAGAAACTAGCCTCTTACGCTAGCTGAATATCTGACTGTCCCTTAAGAAACCTGGTTGAACTTGGTACAAACTAAGCAAACCATATTACTGGTACCTAACGTGTTACAACGTCACGTACAGATTACATATGTGAACCCTCTGGTATTTGAACCAAAGTCTCCCATGCTCAAGTTCAAATAATGATTAAAGGCAAAAATAACCGATGAAGGAATAATAAACTACTTTAAAAAGTAAAATGAAATAGATTTATAGAGAAGAAGGATGTTATTTTAATTATGAACAACGATAGTAAACAAAGGTAAAGAACAGGGTTAGTATTAATTAGTATTTCCTTATTTTCAATAGTAGGATATGTATACGTATTCCCATGTTCAACAACAGGACTTATATCATTAGTACTTTATGTTTGACAGTAGCTCAAATGTATTGGTACTCCTATGACAGACATAAATACTCCCCTATGATGTATATCAGGGCATATATGAGTAGGCCCCTATTATCTTATATTTGGCAGTGGGACAAATATAATCATTCCAATCTGTTCGACAGCAGAATATAATATATTTAAATTCTACCTTATATATGTTGACAGTACAGCATAAATAAGTACTCTCTTTATGATCGAGAATAGGGCATGTATAAATATTTCCTTTTGTTTGACAGTAGTATATGTAGGCCCTATAAATATTTCTTTATATTATATAGTAAGTATTATCTTATGTTGGATACCAAGCCATGTTTATGCACTATAATGTTCTCTAATTTTAGGCAAAAAAGTACTTTCTTGTAGAGTATATTTATGTAGAACTTTAAATTCGACAGTAGAATATATATTATATAAGTACTCTCCTATATGTAACTGTGGGACATAATATTTAAATACTCCCTCATACTTGATAGTAGAGCAGACGTAATTTATTCCACATTTTTCTTATTTCAGCCTTGATATGAAATCTTATCTAGTACTTTGGGAACACAAGTAGTTAATTTTCAAACATTGTTTACTTCAGTTGGTGGCTCTATCTTTACATACAAACATAATTGTGCACTGAAAAGAATTTTATATTACCTTTTTCTGTATTTTTGTAAATCACAACTATACAGTAAAAATAAAATATAAAACTGCAACTCTACCGAGCATCCGCCATTGAAGTTCCATGATTATTTATTTACGGCAATAGTTTTTATTAATAATTTAACAATCAAGTTTGAAAACACACTTCTGGTAAAAACCTATAAAAGTAGTTCCAAAACCAATCAAAGTCAAGACGTTTTCATAATACTATTATTTGCATTTAGTTTAAATGAAAAAAACAACAAGCTAAGCTGATAATGTATAAAATTTAAACCCGACAAAATTACAATATTACTACAAGGGCACTTTCCAATAATGAATATTTTGGGGATCAAAACTTTCCTACAGCCACAACCTTAATTAAGACTTTTTTTTAACACCCAATTTAAAATTCAACGTCATGTATTCTGGATGTAAATTAAAACGATGGGGAAAATGTTATAATTGTATTTTAAACTAAAGTTTAAAGTAGCACATTCTATATGCGTAAAGACTGGTCTTAGCAGTTGGCTTTAATTTGACTCTTAAACGACATAGAGCATTAGCTGGGACATCTTGGTGCCTAAATCCTATGTCAACTAATTTAGGAATATAGCAGCAGTGTGTGTGTTTGTGGGTGTATACACTCTCTCTCCTCTCTCTCTCTCTCTCTCTCTCTCTCTCTATATATATATATATATATATATATATACTCTACCCAGCACTCACTAGACCTCACTCTATGGTGAGTGTACTCTCTAGTCTCATATACAACATTTAGCACTTACTGGACCTCACTCAATGGTTATTGTACTCTCTAGTCTGATATACGACATATAGCATTTACTGGACCTCACTCAATGGTTATTGTACTCTCTAGTCTGATATACGACATCTAGCATTTACTGGACCTCACTCAATGGTTATTGTACTCTCTAGTCTGATATACGACATCTAGCATTTACTGGACCTCACTCAATGGTTATTGTACTCTCTAGTCTGATATACGACATCTAGCATTTACTGGACCTCACTCAATGGTTATTGTACTCTCTAGTCTGATAAACGACATCTAGCATTTACTGGACCTCACTCAATGGTTATTGTACTCTCTAGTCTAATATACGACATATAGCATTTACTGGACCTCACTCAATGGTTATTGTACTCTCTAGTCTGATATACGGCATCTAGCTCTTACTTGACCTCACTCAATACATGTTATAGTGCATCTACTCGCTAGTCACATAGTATACGACATCTATAACTTACTGGGCCTCACTCAATACACGTTCTAGTGCATTCACTCGCTAGTCACATAGTATACGACATCTATAACTTACTGGGCCTCACTCAATACACGTTCTAGTGCATTCACTCGCTAGTCACATAGTATACGACATCTATAACTTACTGGGCCTCACTCAATACACGTTCTAGTGCATTCACTCGCTAGTCACATAGTATACGACATCTATAACTTACTGGGCCTCACTCAATACACGTTCTAGTGCATTCACTCGCTAGTCACATAGTATACGACATCTATAACTTACTGGGCCTCACTCAATACACGTTCTAGTGCATTCACTCGCTAGTCACATAGTATACGACATCTATAACTTACTGGGCCTCACTCAATACACGTTCTAGTGCATTCACTCGCTAGTCACATAGTATACGACATCTATAACTTACTGGGCCTCACTCAATACACGTTCTAGTGCATTCACTCGCTAGTCGCATAGTATACGAAATCTATAACTTACTGGGCCTCACTCAATACACGTTCTAGTGCATCTACTCGCTAGTCGCATAGTATGTGACATCTAGCACTTACTGGGCCTCACTCAATACATGTTATAGTGCATTCACTCGCTAGTCACATAGTATACGTCATCTAGCACTTACTGGGCCTCACTCAATACACATTCTAGTGCATCTACTCGCTAGTCGCATAGTATGTGACATCTAGCACTTACTGGGCCTCACTCAATACACGTTCTAGCGCATTCACTCGCTAGTCACATAGTATACGTCATCTAGCACTTACTGGGCCTCACTCAATATATGCTCTAGTGCTCGCACTCATAGTAGCTGTGAAATATCTATAAGCGAATATTTTAATACCTGTCTAAATTGACACTCTATATAAAGATTAAATTATCACCTAAAATGATACTAGATAATATTTTTATGAACTTAAAACAAATGGTCTCAAGAGTCGTTGTTATACTATTGTCTCTAGGTAAAATCTATATCACCAATATTTTGTGACAAGTTTATCAAACAACGAGCTATCAACTATGTCAATCAACTTACCAGAACAGGCAATCAAAATCTGTATATATTATTATTTATTTATTATTATTTATTATTAGCACCGCGTCTTACTACCCATTCGGTTATACGCACTTACGCTAATGTGTAATAGTAGGGTGATTGTGAGATGAAATGAAGGACCTACAGTTTAACGTGGAATCCGAACCACGGTGGAGGCCTGGCATTCCCCACATTCACAAGATTTCTTGTCAGAGGTGAGGAAGGTTTGGTAATCAGATAAATTTATATTATTATTATTATTATTAGCACCGCGTCTTACTACCCGTTCGGGTTATACGCACTTACGCTAATGTGTAATGGTAAGGTGATTGTGAGATGAAATGGAGGACCTACAGTTTAACGTGGAATCCGAACCACGGTGGAGGCCTGGTATTCCCCACATTCACAAGATGTCTTGTCAGAGGTGAAGGAAGGGTTTGGTAATCAGATAAATTTGTGCCGGGACCGAGGATTGAACCCCGGCCGCCAGCACAGAAGTCCGACACCTTACCCCTAGACCACCAGGTCACCATCTGTATATAAACTATGTTAACGAAAAGTTAACAAGTTTAGGTTTAAAGTTTACGATTTTGATTGTTGTCCTGTTAAATAGCTTAATTAAGATTATCAATTATTTTAAAATATTTTTACATAGTAGTGGAACTTTTATGGTTAATAACTTGGAGAGTTTTGTAAATTTATTTTTGTATATAAACTATCTTCATTTCCATCAATATTTTTTGACAGGTGACAAAAAAGACCAAGATTACAAATTGTATTCAAGGCCCCCCTTAAGATTAAGATGGACACCTACTATATAAGAACGATAAAGTTGTAGAGCCTATTTCTCAGAAACTATATATAGTAACAACATGCGTTTTTTATATTATGTTAAACTTGTAAATTTAAAATTAACTATATTAATTAAATAGTTACAAGTTAATATAATGCGGGTTCACTTTATCTTAGCTACCTTCCCCTCTACCTAATCAGATTAAGCCGTTGATAACCTATGTCCTGAACGTAGAAAAAAAAAGCCTTGGTTTTGGATGGGTTATAATCATATTATAATAATAAATTAATGATTTAAATGGAAACATGGCTTAGCGAGTTTTATTTAAATAAGATTTTTTTAATATCATAAAATACAATGTTCTTGTTAGTATGGTGTTCGAAAAAATGAACAGTAAAGCCTTTTTGTAAAGGGAAGTAGGCGTACACTACGTAAGCTTTATTTAATTGAAATAAAATTTTAAAAATTGAAATTTTTCGCAAACTTTGACCACCTTTTTCTAGCTCATTAATTTTTTTTAAAGATATTTCCAATTTTTTCACTTAGAACAAATTGTGGTTTTCACTTTGGTTTTTCTATCTTCTGTACAAACCAATTTTGTTGCACTTGTTTTAATTCTAACCTCCTTATTCCATGTATTTAAATAATTAGCGTAAGTAGTGACCTTAAAAACTATGGCACTGAAAAAACAAAAAGAAATGGCTACCGTATATTTTTTTTAAATATATGGAAGAAAATATATCTTTATATATTTCTACAGTAATAAACAATCTAAATAAAAATGTCACAATTTACTGTAAATAATGATTTCCTAAGGTAACTCAGAAAAATTATACTTTGACAGGGATTTGAGTCCTTGTACTTTGACTTTGGAAATCATTCTATAAAAACCCGAGATTGCGGCTCGAAACTCGGCATCACTCCTTGGAGAGTATAACGGTGATTGCTTGTTTTTTTGTAGAGTAGCAAGCAACAAAGTTGAAAGGATTAGGGGGAAGGGAGGCTGCCTGTGGAATGTAAGGACATTCTGAAAGGGGGGTAAAATAAGGGAGTGAAAGGGGTCATTGTGGTGACTGTCATAACTACAGCAGCGAACTTCTGGTAAGGTGGAACTACTTGGAAGAGAGATTTGCAAAACCTCAAGATGTCCATCCGAATCTTAATATCCAAATATCTTATTAACAAGGAGATTGGGGACACGATTAAGGATGAACTAGAAATCGCATCAAAGTCTTAATTTAAATCTAATATTTTTTAATATAGTTACCATATTATAAAAGTAGCTTGGGACGTGATACCAGCCAGATATTCTAATTGTAGCCGAGGTAAAAAGTAAAAGTAAATTGGTTAATTTTATCCGGGGTCCTAGTAATGTCCGCGCAGGCTTAATTGTCGTCGGGATATAGGTATCGCGATAATTTTTCGTGAGTCTCACACTAGGCAGTTTACCTAATCCTCCCCCTTCCTGTTATTAAACTCCCCTAGCTTCAACATCGGGATGAGCATTTCTAGTAATGCCCACACTTGACTTCGTGCAAGGGGCATATCACACAACTAGAAGCGTACTCTCTACACTTCAGACTATTTCTAGTTTTGCTACCATGAACATCGTGAGAAACAGTTTGTAGATTGTATTTTTCATATTGTATTTCTTTGTTTGAGAATAAAAGTAAAATATTTGTTATTATAATCTTTGTTTTTATTGTCTTGATTTTGATTTACCTAGTTTTTTTTTTAAGTTTTTTGTAGCTGGTGGTTCCAATAATTGTATCTGGGGTAGAAAGTAAAGTAGTTAATAGATTATTGGGTAAAATACGGTAATTTGCACACTGTCAGGGCTGATACGAGCTGAATATCCCAACTTGATACATTTAAGAATCAAACAAGTGACACTATTTCAGTACTTGAGTGATTTAAATAACACACAATCAAACAAAGAGGCAATACCAATCAACATAGCTTAAATTTATTTAATTACCTCTCATTCAAATTATACACAAAGTTAATGAGTTCCAAAGTCAAATAAAGGATTTTAAAACATAGATAACGGCACGCACAGTGGTTCGAAGCGTCCATAGTAAATAATCTGTGAATTAATTAAATTAGACCGGGACGCGGTGGACAACAGAAATAGAAGAGTGCTGACAACTTAACAAACAAAGAGGTTGCGGGTGAGAAACAACACATCTACAAATCGCTGAATTACCAGGAACAAAAACAAGTCAGGTATAAGATATGATTAGCATTCTTTTAGTGAGCGCCAAATAACCTAAATCACAAACGATCCCTTTCACATAAGTAGGAATGGCAATGCTATATCGATATAAATCTATATCGCTGTATTTACAAAAATATCGATATAAATTATTTATTCTAAATGCTTTAGTATCCGATATATTATCAGTTTATTGTTGTATTTCAAATATTGGAATATTCTTTAAAGTTTGTGAATATAAATAAATTAAAGGATCTTTTCTTAATTTTACTAATTTTACTATTTTCAACAGCCAAATAAAACATTTAAAGTGAAAATTTGTGAATAATAATATTATAGAACAACTCCCGCCTTAATACCATCTTTGCAGTTTGCCTGCCCTAAACTATTGCAAACCATTGTGTACCACAAACAACCGATATATTGATATTATTTGATCTATACATCGTAGCTTTAGATAAATACCTCACGATACTTTAAAAAAATGCATTGATCTATTAGGCCGTACGGCTGTTGCCCGACTAAGAATATCCAAATTGACAGAAGTGGCAATCTAGTTCATCTTAGAAAGAGCTGATTTATTAATATTATTATTATCATAACCGCGTCTTACTAACCGTTCGGGTTATACGTACTTACGCTAATGTATAATGGTAGGGTGATTTTGAGATAAATGGAGGACCTACAGCTCAACGTGGAATCCGAATCACGGTGGAGGCCTGGCATTCCACACATTCACAAGAAGTCTTGTCAGAGGTGAAGGAAGGGTTTGGTAATCAGATAAATTTGTGCCGGAACCTAGGATTGAACCCGGACCTCAGCACAGGAGTCCGACACCTTACCCCTAGATCGCCAGGTCACCCAGCTGATTTATTGTTTGATTACCGAGTCACAGTCGTGACTCTTAACCTCGCGAATGATTAATTATATACCTGTGATGTGAAACCAATGAAATATAGTTGTAATAGAATTACAGGAGTATTAATACATTGACACTGTGTGGTGAGAGATGGTGATTGTGAGTGATTGCGTTGGGTCTCGAGTATGGGAAGGATTTTCTTTTCTGGGATGGGGTAGGTGTGTTTAGGTATGATAGTGATCTATTAGGGAAAACTACCTTTCTATATATTCATAGTAAGACCTTCATCGATGGGCAGACCCATGGGCTAAACGTCAAATCTAGTTTTCTGTAGAGGATAGGTTGAAGGACGTATCCCAGTTGTGTAGACTGAGGGTGTTTTATTTGACTCAATGGTTCTCTACCTAGCTATACCTTCCTCATCCCTATTTTTTAATTTAATTAATTCAAGTGTATAGTCCGGATAGAGAGTAAGATGTGTCTCACAGATTAAAAAGATCACGTAGACCTGCTTTGGTGGTCGAATAGTCTAAAACTCTTGTGGCGTCGCTCTCGTAATAGGCAAGACTGCCGGTAACTGGGAGATAGGGGTTATAATCTGTTCATGTACTGAGGGTGAGCTTTTCTAAATTATTTTCCACTCTCCCTCTACGCAAATCCAAGTATCCTTCCTTTATCTCAACCTCCCTTGTCCACAACACATGAGTGCCATTAATTTAAATGCGTATAACCCGAATGAATAGTAAGACGTGGTTATAAACAAATTAAAAAGGACGTAAAACCTAGTTAGAACTTTTAAACTCTCGGGACTCAAACCAGAGCTTAGAAGCTGTAACTGCAAATAATGTGAAAACATAAATAGGCGCATAAGTGGCACATGAGTGAGACTACTTGGTTGTGCCTGAAAAATTGACCATTTATCAATCAAAGCAAGGGAATCTGTGCCCCTCCCCCGGAAATTACTCGGGCAGACCCTGACAAATGATGAGCGGGATGAACAAGAGTAATCTTGCAGCCAGTATAAATCAGTTACTGAGTGACAGCTGATATAGCTACTTTGCCTGAAGAGTGACCGCCATCTTTGCACGGTAAACACTCGTCATTTTGATCACAGTAAATATTATAGAGCAAGTAAACTCTCATACGGGATGGGACCAGTATAAGTCAATTGAACTACACCAGTGTCAACTTAGTGCATCCAGTTAAATATTGAACCCAGCACACAGGACTATATTCGCATGGTCAACTGTACCGATAAGCAGATAAAATTAAAATCATGTGAAAAGCTAGATATAACGTTCATATCACTATTTGTTACTGATAATTGTAATTTATAAAATACAATTTTACCAGAGGCCAGCAGAGAAATAGGCTTAGAAGTGAACGCTGAGAAGACTAAGTGCATGGTCACACAGAAAGCACAGGCTGAGGACGATAATAATTAGTTCAAATCTTAGGAGCAATTTTGTCTCTCAGTAATGATGTGTGAATGAAAATAATTATGAAAAGTATGCAATTGGGAAATGCATGTTATTATTCGATCAATACGTGTTAACACCTTGACTGCTGTCATGGAATGTAAAACTCAGAATATACAAAACAATTGTTTTGCTAATTTTTATTTTATGTTGTGAATGTTAGTCTTTAACCTTAAATAACAAAAAAAAAATTAAAAATAGATTAAGATAATGAAGTGATGAAGAGTTTACATTATGATGCGTTACATACCCTGTACTAATAACCATTGTTAGGGTAATCAAATCTTACAGATTACCAGTGGAGAGCATTTAGAGTGAACTGGAGAATCTTGAACCATGCTCAAGGTACTGATTGGCAAACCCAATAGTAAGAGACCAGCGTGAAGACCAAGATGCAGAAGGGAGGATAGCATTAGAATTGACCTGAAAATACAGGATGTAAGAGGTGGACTGAATAGAACTAAATCAAGCTAGGGATAGGTGGCTACGTTTGTAAGTGGGTGATTAACTTTTGATATCATCAATCAGAATTCATTCACTATCCCAACTTTATGAAATACCTATATATGATAGAAAATCTCTTTTGATACATAACAAAGATACGTCTCTTGATAAAACATTTCCTTTGTCCAATCTCTACTTTATTTGTTGTAAGCAATAACACACACTCAGGGCAGGATTGAAGGTTTAAAGGTCAAACGCAATAGAAACACTGTATAATTCTCGTAATTGTCCATGAGGAGACAACCGAGTAACACTTATTCACCCCACCAAATATTTTGGCATAATGGCAGTTTTATCCCTCAAATAAACTGATATCTTGACAACAACAATGATACATGACACCATAGAGATTTTTTTATGTTCCCTTGAACTCTTTTTTTATTCAACTAAAATCCGTCTATTATAAATCGTGAACGCTGTCATAACAGAACAATCTGTTAGAAAGAAAATGTGAGATATGTGACGAAATGTGCTAAATTTCATGATCAAAATTGTGTGCGAGCGTGTGTGTGTGTGTGTGTGTATGTGTCTGTCTGTTTCATGTTCCCCTGATTGATGTCCCCTGGGCTTCCTTAACGCAACAGTATACTATCTCCACTATGAAAGACTTGATGAACTTGAATAGTTGATTTTGAACGCGGGTATTAAAATCCTGTCTCACTCCACGGATATCACCCAACTCAGGTTTACAGCTCAAATCAGACGTTACATTGTGGTGTGGTTTTCTGTATTATACTAGAAAAACATAGTAAAATTGAGAGCAATAAGCTTTTTTTTTACCGCATTTTAAAAGACACGACCAAATTGAAATTTAATTATTTCAAACAAAACTATTAAAGTTAATCCCAATTTTAATGTTAACAAATGAAGACTATGTACAGAGAGCCGCACTTTAATGAGTGTTCTGGTTCGAGCTGATTGATTATCTAATTTAACGGTTATTAGGTTGTGAGATTGACTCCTTAACACTTAGATTATCCATGTTGGATGTTTATGTTCAACTAAGGTAAATAACGACAATGTATTCCATGCGTTCTTTATTTCAACCCCATCAGCACTACAACCTGAACCTTTTTTTTTAAATCATTATTTAGCACTGCGTCTTACTACGCGTTAGGGCTATAAACCTATGTATTAATTAAACAACATGTTAGGGATTAGAAAGGTTGAATTTAAAGGAGGTGTACCCATATTTGCATGTAGGGAGAGTGGAAAGCCATTTATAAAAAAAACACCATCAATACCCCCGACTGGAATCTAATCCCGATCTCCCAGTCTTAGTCAGTATAGTATATTGTGAGAGTAGCGACGTAGATCATGAGGCGACCGAAGTGGGTCAAATCCTATTGACAGGTGGTCTGTGATTAGGTGGAACACAACTTATTAACAATCATCAAAATAGTTTAGTTTGAAACTAGCTTAATTAAAGTATGGAGTTTAATAGTTCAGAGCAGGTATGTCGAACTCGTGGCCCTAGCCATGATGTTCTGTGTCCTGTGGACCTTAAGACAAACCATCATGAAACGTTACCCTATTCTTTTTATTAAACGTCGAGGGAAAACAACATTTTAAAAGTGATATTTGGAATTTGATATAATTTGAGAATCCTAGCATATGAGGTTAGTGTGCCGAATCTACTCTTATTTCGATAGGCACAAACTATTCCCCAAAACCGTTTAATTTGCGCACCAAACATGTGCAATGTGTGCCATTATTTTCTCACATAAAAAGGAACAAAAATCAAAAATTCTCGGCTTGCATACCAAAATTATAAAAATTACTTCTGTCATTATATTTTAAATTCAACACTAGCACCATTGATGCAAATAAAAGGCTACTAATTTTTGGTCAAAAATATTTAATCGACCATATATTTTCTCTATGAAAAAAAAATCAATAATTATTTTTACTCAAAATAGTTATTACAATACAGATATTTTAAAAGTATCATCTTTAGTATTTTCAATGTTCAATGTTATTATCAAATTAGTTTGACACGTCTGTTTTAGATAATTATTTTTTCATTTTATTTATTTGAGGTATTTAATCTGCACTTAATGAATCTACTGATTGTATCAGAACATTGAATTTAAATAAGTGAGTGCGAAATGGTCTACTAATTTCGCCGAAAAGGAATTTTCACATAATCTCCAGGGTTAATTTTCATGCAACCATAGACAAGAGACCTACGACTGTACTTCCCCTTCGAAGGAAGTTGTGCTACGGTTTTGTATCGCTCAATAAAAATCAGTTAAACCAAGCTGGGTTTGATTCCACGAACATCGGGTCTTGAGGTGAACACTTAGCCCCAAGTACACCTAGTTATACTTTAAAGTATTAATTAGGAATAATAAGTATTATCTATAGATAATAAATAAATATATATATATACTTTAACTAGGAAAAATAATATTTTATAATGGAAATTTTGTAACTAAAAAATATGAAGAACTAAGTTACGTTAGTGGTTTGAATTGAGAATTTAATAATTAGCAATTTAAAATGTTTCAAAAAATTTGTAAATGCGTAAAACTGTGGGTTTAGGTTAATTTTGAATCTTTAAACCCTGTTGCCCCATCGATAAATTATCACCATATAGTGCTTTCCTGTCAAATATTCTTTGTAAAGTTCTCTCCTGTCAAAGACATCCCTAGCAAACACTTCATATTAAATGATCCCCTGTAAAACGTTCTTTGGTTTCCTCTGTCAAAAATTAGTCACTATACAATACATTGTACATGTTCAACTACAGCTAGATTTTTCCAAAATGGGCATATTAAAAATAATAACATTTTTATTGAGGCCAAAATTGATAGCATTTTACAATATTGTATTTATCATTTTGTAAGTATTAATATTCTCTAATAAAAGTGACCGCTGAAGATCACATGACCGGATGTATGAATGATCTAGTGTTTTTTCCAGGTTTTCATATGAAATAAAACTATGTTCTGGCCAAACTTCCTGGATATGTTATGACCAAATGGTCATCTACAGATTAACGAACTTGTTTTTTTGGGAAACCTGCCAATTGGCTGTGAGCAACACCTCCCCTTCAGGGCAACGTGCCACATAGGATCAACCACCTATCTTTCTACATTTCCCTTACCAGGAATGTTAAGACCATAGGATCATATTGGCTTGGAGACTTCTAAGTAGCCCACTTTACACTAAAAAAGGAACCGGAGGATGAATGGTGAAAACAAGTCCTTGGTTCAGATTCAAATGAGAGTATCTTGACTTAAAGACCATATAGAAGTTAACTCTCATGGTAACAGGATGTGTTACATTATAACGATTGTGTGTGTGTATGTGTAAATGTATAACTGCAGATGTTTCCCCCATCAAAATAGTATGTGTTAATTCCAAAGAAGCATCGAGTTAATCCATTAAAAATTTCGTTAACGTTTATATATTGTCTAAGCTAGAATCATAATATAACATGTGACACAATATTTTGTACATATTATGTTATAAATTACCCTCACCCCCGCACTTAATTTTAACTTTGCTATCACATGCTTCATAGAGGGTTGTTTGGTTTGCCCGGATTATTACTACCTTCTCACCCATGGTCAATGTCAAAGCACATCCTGTTACGCTCCTCTCGAAACGGAACACATTTATTAGTGACCTATCCAAAGTATATAGAGTTCACGTTCCCAGTAAGAAATAGTAACCATCGCTGCACACTTTCTCAAACCAGGATATCTTGACACAGGAACAATGCCAATTTGTATTATTTAGTCAGTGTGGTTTAATATCCTGGCATAACAAATCCAAGAGACGTTGCAGGAGCTGGTCTTAAAAGAGGTACACGATTTCTTGTTATTGGAAGTGTAGCCTTGGTACGATTTTTTTTTTTTCGAAAAAAATTCGTGACTGGTGAATAATTTTCTGAAATCCGTGTGTTTAATAATTAATTACACGCCTCAAAAGGAGAATGGCACTCGCTTGTTCTCAGTCACAGGTATGGAGAGGAAATAATCACTGACAGTCACAAGTAATGAAGCTGAAATAATCACTTTTGTTCTCTTGTTTATAGTCACAGGGTATGGAGAGGAAATAATCACTGGCAGTCACAAGTAATGAATCTGTAATAATCACTTTTGTTATCTTGTTCATAGTCACAGGGTATGGAGAGGAAATAATCACTGACAGTCCCAAGTAATGAAGATGAAATAATCACTTTTGTTCCTTGTTCATAGTCACAAGGTATGGAGAGGAATTAATCATTGGTGGTCACAAGTAATGAAGCTGAAATAATCACTTTTGTTATCTTGTTCATAGTCACAGGGTATGGAGAGGAATTAATCATTGGCGGTCACAAGTAATGAAGATGAAATAATCACTTTTGTTCTCTTGTTCATAGTCACAGGGTATGGAGAGGAAATAATCACTGGCAGTCACAAGTAATGAATTTGAAATAATCACTTTTGTTCTCTTGTTCATAGTCACAAGGTATGGAGAGGAAATAATCACTGGCAGTCACAAGTTATAAAGCGGAAATAATCACTTTTTTATATTGTTCAATAGTCACAGGTTATGGAGAGGAAATAATCACTGGCAGTAACAAGTAATGAAGTTGAAATAATCACTTTTGTTCTCTTTGTTCATATCACAGGGTATGGAGAGGAAATAATCACTGATAGTCACAAGTAATGAAGTTGAAATAATCACTTTTTATTAACTTGTTCATAGTCCACGGTTATTAAAAGGAAATAATCACTGACAGTCACAAGTAATGAAGTTGAAATAATCAATTTTTTATCTTGTTCATAGTCACAGGTTGATGAGAGGAAATATAATCACTGGCGTCACAAGTAATGAAGCTGAAATAATCACTTTTGTAATCTTGTTCATAGTCACAGGGTTTTGGAGAGGAAATAATCACTGGCAGTAACAAGTAATGAAGTTGAAATAATCACGTTTTGTTCTCTTGTTTGTGTCACAGGTTATGGAGAGGAAATAATCACTGGTGTCACAAGTAATGAAGCTGAAATATTCACTTTTGTTCTCTTGTTCATAGTCACAGGGTATGGAGAGGAAATAATCACTGGAAGTCACAAGTTAATAGAAGTTGAAATAATCAATTTGTATTATATTGTTAATAGTCACAGGTTATGGAGAGAAATAATCACTGGCAGTAACAAGTAATGAAGTTGAAATAATCACTTTTGTTTTATTGTTCATAGTCACAGGGTTATGGAGAGGAAATAATCACTGGTGGTCACAAGTAATGAAGCTGAAAATTCACTTTTTTTTCTTTGTTCATAGTCACAGGTATGAGAGGAAATAATCACTGGCAGTCATCAAGTAATGAAGTTGAAATAATCACTTTTATTATCTTGTTCATAGTCACAGGTTATGAAGAGGTAATAATCACTGACAGTCACAAGTAATGAAGTTGAAATAATCAATTTTGTTTTCTTGTTCATAGTCACAAGTAATGTAGCTGAAATAATCACTTTTGTTATCTTGTTCATAGTCACAGTTTATGGAGAGGAAATAATCACTGGCAGTCACAAGTAATGAAGCTGAAATAATCACTTTTATTATCTTGTTCATAGTCACAGGTTATGAAGAGGAATAATCACTGGCAGTAACAAGTTATAAAGCGGAAATAATCACTTTTGTTCTCTTGTTCATAGTCACAGGGATGGAGAGGAAATAATCACTGGCAGTCACAAGTTAATAAAGCGAAATAATCACTTTTGTGTTATCTGTTCATAGTCACAGGATATGCAGAGGAATTAATCACTGGCAGTCACAAGTAATGAAGCTGAAATAGTCACTTTTATTTTCTTGTTCATAGTCACAGGTATGGAGAGGAAATAATCACTGACAGTCACAAGTAATGAAGTTGAACTAATTACTTTTTATTATCTTGTTCATAGTCACAGGTTATGAAGAGGAAATAATCACTGACAGTCATAAGTAATGAAATTGAAATAATCACTTTTTTTATGTTCATAGTCACAGGGTATGGAGAGGAAATAATCACTAGCAGTCACAAGTAATTAAGCTGAAATAATCACTTTTGTTCTCTTGTTCATAGTCACAGGGTATGGAGAGGAAATAATCACTGCAGGCACAAGTAATGAAGCTGAAATAATCACTTTTGTTTTCTTGTTCATAGTCACAGGGTATGAGAGGAAATAATCACTGGCAGTCACGAGTAATAAAGTTGAAATAATCACTTTTGTTACTTGTTCATAGTCACAGGGTATGAAAGGATATAATCACTGGCAGTCACAAGTAATGAAGTTGAAATAATCACTTTTGTTCTCTTGTTCATAGTCACAGGGTATGGAGAGGAAATAATCACTGGCAGTCACAAGTAATGAAGCTGAGATAATCACTTTCGTTAGTTTGTTCATAGTCACAGGGTATGGAGAGGAAATAATCACTGGCAGTCACAAGTAATGAAGCTGAAATAATCACTTTTTCTTCTCTTGTTCATATTCGAAAGGTATGGAAAGGAAATAATCACTGGCAGTCACAATTAATGAAGCTGAAATAATCACTTTTGTTCTCTTGTTTATAGTCACAGGGTATGGAGAGGAAATAATCACTGCAGTCACAAGTAATGAATCTGAAATAATCACTTTTGTTCTCTTGTTCATAGTCACAGGGAATGGAGAGGAAATAATCACTGGTGGTCACAAGTAATGAAGCTGAAATAATCACTTTTGTTCTCTTGTTCATAGTCACAGGGTATGGAGAGGAATTAATCACTGAGGTCATAAGTAATGAAGCTGAAATAATCACTTTTTTCTCTTGTTCATAGTTGAATTGTATGTAGAGGAAATAATCACTGGTAGTCACAAATAATGAAGCTGAAATAATCACTTTTGTTATTTTGTTCATAGTCACAGGGAATGGAGAGGAAATAATCACTGGTGGTCACAAGTAATGAAGCTGAAATAATCACTTTTGTTCTCTTGTTCATAGTCACAGGGTTTGGAGAGGAAATAATCACTGGTGGTCACAAGTAATGAAGCTGAAATAATCACTTTTGTTTTCTTGTTCATAGTCACAGGGTATGGAGAGGAATAATCATTGTGGTCACAAGTATTGAAGCTGAAATAATTACTTTTCTGTTCTTTTTTATAGTCACAGGGTATGGAAAGGAATTAATCACTGGCAGTCACAAGTAATGAAGCTGAAATAGTCACTTTTATTATCTTGTTCATAGTCACAGGGTATGGAGAGGAAATAATCACTGACAGTCACAAGTAATGAAGTTGAAATAATCACTTTTGTTTTCTTGTTCATAGTCACAGGGTATGGAGAGGAAATAATCACTGGCAGTCACAAGTAATGAAGCTGAAATAATCACTTTTATTATCTTGTTCATAGTCACAGGGTATGGAGAGGAAATAATCACTGGCAGTCACAAGTAATGAAGTTGAAATAATCACTTTTGTTATCTTGTTCATAGTCACAGGGTATGGAGAGGAAATAATCACTGGCAGTCACAAGTAATGATGTTGAAATAATCACTTTTGTTATCTTGTTCATAGTCACAAGTTATGGAGAGGAAATAATCACTGGTAGTCACAAAAAATGAAGTTGAAATAATCATTCAGTCTCGGTTCTAATCAATGTATGTAGCGGCAATAATTCTTTTTTCTAACACCCCTTTTTACCACCCGTTTGGACTATACGCATAATAGATATTCATAATCATTTTATCAGCAATAATATCTTACTATAAACCAATCTTAATTAATAAATGTAATAGTTACCTCATATGTAATAACTAATAACACTATCATAGAACATTGGTAAACAAATAAAATACTGTCGCTACTCCCCCAAACCATTGATTGACGTGTCAGGATGGCTTAGTGAGTTGGGTAGGCAGCGGCAAATAGTTGTGGGGCTCATTTGGATCTTGTTTATTGAAATAGATAAATTAATATACCGGTGTATAAATGTGATGTAGGTTGAAAGAGTTTAGGAAAAGGTCCTCGTTATATCAATGCACCTACTCAGCAGTTCTGCGCCCTGACCTATCTTCTTTGTTATAACGTTGACAAGTGTAGATCACACAGTTGCTCGTCTATGCGTGGTTATTATATAATTCAGACCTCAATATGGTTTGGTGCTCCCTCCTGTATAGTGAACAGGGACTCAATATGTAGGATATTATCCTCACAAGTTGCTGTGGCTCGCTAGCTGAGTATGTAAAGCGCTTCAAATTAGCCTCTACATAACTGGCATCCTACCCTGCCCCCTTCTCGTGAAAAGATCTAAAAACTTGCTGTTATATACCAAAAAAGAAGGGGGGCTTCCCCTAAGTTAATGGTTTTGCCAACACGCTATATTATGCTAATCGGCAAAACAATATGTTTTTGAAAACATGATCTGGTACGCGTACGTAATTGTTGATTCAGAAAAATTACCAGCATGAGTTATTTGGCTTTCGTCATTCTTACAATCTCTATCTTAACTAAGGTGGCAGGCTAGGACAATACAATGTAATATAGCGCACATTAATAGCTAGCTCAAGAGAATCGAGAGCGATTTAAACATATATTAACCCGGGTAGGATTCTAACACGGGACTTTCTGTTCAAATACGATGCAAATGGTTATACTTACCCCTCTGAAAAATACGTATCTGATTTTTTTTTTAATCGGGATTAAACGTGTAAATAAAACTATTCTATGCCTGTGGGGGATATGGGATGTTGACTTCTATTATGCAGTTCAAATGAATTTATTCTCCATCATCCAGTGAAAAAAAACCTGTAGTCTATCTGCTGTGTTTGTCCTAGAACAGATCTCGAAACGTTTGTAGGGGAGTTAAATGGATCCACGCTATAATGTCTGAGACACCCTCCCAAAACAATATATGTTGTGAGATGTTATTCCTGTTATCAATGTTTCTGTCAAGGGGCTGGTAACAGGACAACTTGTATTGCTGTTTGATCAGGAGGGTGGAAGGAGACATCAAACAGATCGCTCGGAGCGCCTGTTCGTTGTTTGTTTGTTTGTTTGTTGAGCTCTGATAGCCGTTGTTACCACTCGAGTAAAGAACGACCTTTCACAAGACACAAATTGTCTCTGGTATGGATTTCTTTTGGAGAAATATCTAGTTCTTTAGTTGTTATTGTTTTTATAAACTTTATGGGAAACAATACTTGCCCTCGTCATGTTGCCTCCCCCGTGAACAGTACCTATATCTCATTGTAAACACTGGTAGCTTGGTTCTATTCCACACACCTTGAAGAGACGCGAGCCTTTATCATGTTACCTCCCTATAAACCAAGTATATCTTATTGGACATACGTCCTCTACTTTTGGTTATATTTCACTAGCTTATAGAGAGAGCAGTGGTTCTCAAACTGTGGTCCACCGTGGTCTTCCAGGTGGACCTTAGAGAGGTCTACAGAGAAAAAATAAATATAATTTATTAAAGAGCTCAAGATTATAAGATTGACAGGCTAATTCCGTTAACTTTACAATACTTTGTACCACAAGTTAAGTGTTAAATGTGCATATGAAACAAAATCCACAAATAAAAAAAATCTTTTAACAGATGATGAACACGTATATTAATAGAATATCTGTGTTCACAAGTGTAAAGTTAGGCAATGTTTTAAGTTAAGTGGTCTGTAAGTGAATCAGACGCTTATCAAGTGTCCTGCTATTGGTAAAATTTGATAAACACTGTGATGGAGGTATAGAAACGTCCCATCGTTCAAATATTATTATTTTTGTTCTTGTGTTGTTCGTTTAGTGTTTTTCTCCTAGACCTACATAGTTAGTAAATCATGTTTTGGAATAATAATTTATTCAAATCATTACCGAAGTTTGTTAACAGTTCATATTTCTGGTGTTTCCCTCACGCCTGTCAGTGCCTGGAACTAAATAGAAGGTGGTGTATGTGTCGGCGAACATCTAAAGTCTATAACGAACAAACAGCTGACAATTTTACAATGTTGACTCATCAGGGAACATTAAAGGCATCAAATAACAAAACAGACACTTGAAAAACACACCCTAACAAAAGCCTCTCGTTAAAATTAATTCAACAGCTCTTTAAATATAGATACTGTATATAGCACTAAAAACCATTAGGCCTTTATCCAATATTCTGCTAACATATTCGTAACAAATGTTTGAGATAATATTCTTTTTGTTTATTATTACACTTATTTATTTTTATCTTCTAGTTAAACAGTTTAACGACTATTGAGTTATTAATGTAATTTATTTAAAATATATTTGAACATTATCTTATCAAAATATAAAGAGTTATTTATATATCAGGGAGTGAAACTAAGTTTCGTAAATTCGATCGAATGTATTAGGCTGCTAGATGAAATCAGATGTATGTTCTCTGTTTTATTTAAATGATATAAGAGATGGTTATTGTCTTTATAATTACACGATTTAGTTTACTTTTAAAAATAGAACCTGCATTATTTCCTTCTAGGCAAAAAAAAAAATTTAATAATAAAAATTTGTAAATAGAAAAAGTAGAAAAATGTTTGTTTTAGGTTTATTGACCTTTTCAATAATAGTTATAAGTATTATGCAATATAAATCCAACTTTCTAATCATAGAACTAAACAAAAATAGCCAATATTAGAGAAAAATTACAAGAAATAGCAAAAACATTGAATCCAGCTCTCAATCCCTGTATGGTTCTTAGCATTGAACAGCTTTATTTATTAACGTTATTGTTTATGCGATATTTATTGTGTACGTTTACCAATATTCCTCCATTTATGGCAGAATATGATAAATTTATTCATTTGAATGAGCTCATTGGTTCGGTTTATAGAGTAGAGAATATACGTTATTGTCCTCATCTAGAGCAAACCAGAATTATTCGGAACAATTATTAACATGACATGAAAATATTTGATTTCCTAAACTAAAAATATATTATTTCTGTTAATTACATCTTAGCTGACTCATTATTTAAACGTTCCTTAGTGATAAGGTTTTCCAATTTACTACAAATGTAAAGACAATCGACAAGGCCGTTTGATTCTTAGGATGACAGGACAGATGAACGTTCTGAATGTAAACAACATATATGAAATTAGGTCAGATGATCTCTATAGTGGCTTAGCGAAATATTTTCTGTTTAGGGCCACGAGACAATCTCAAAACCTCGTATTTTGAATAAAGCTATAGTAATAATTACTGCCTAAGAGCCTCGAGCGCAAATCGGCAATATGTTTGTTTAACTGTAAGACGACTTTTTAAAAAAAAAAACAACGTTTTATCACCCGTTTGGGTTATACGAATATACACTTATTATGATGATGGATAAGGGATGAGTAAGGCATAATTTAGAGGAAGTGTACCCCCATTTGAGTGGATGGAGAGTGTAAAACCATTTAGGAAAAAATCTTCACTACAGCCGGCCGGTATTAAAACCCCAATCTCCTCATCATCGACAATCCAGTCTATTGTGAGAGTGAAGCATTAGACCATGTGGTCACCAAAGTGGGTTAAGGGTGTTTATTAACAATTTAATCTAAGGTATAAGTAGGAGGAAGGTGTTTTAGGAGATTTTAAACCACATAGGCGTTGAAATATGATGGAAAGCCACAGTTATAGTCCACATAGAAAACTACCCAAAATGCTCCGGTCCGTATTTCTAGACCAAGCCTTTCCATCACCAGTGATCCAGTTCATTGCGAAACAAAGGCATTGAACCACGACACCACCTACACAGGTGAGTAGCTAGCGAGATTCTCTTTGTTTCAATACGCTCCAGTTAATTTGTATGTAAAGTAATTAAAACTTTAGATTACTTGTCACTTATAGTTGAGGCTTAGTTCTCTAAAACTGAGCGTTCAACATCCCACATCTTAGTTCTTCAAAGCCTTTACCGTGAACAAGGTAGTGCCCTGTGTCCAACTTTGGTATTTAGGTGACGTGAAATAACGCGATCAAGAAATGTTAGATATAATCGCAGTCCCAAATACCGACAGCCTCCTTGGGACATACCCATCATCGTACTTCCCGTTAACTTTCTGCTACGGGCTCTGCCCTTGGCCTGGGCATGTTAACTTGTGGTACAATTTCTGCGGTTACTAAGTCATGTTAATATTTCTAGTAGAATCGATTACTCAATTAATAGAAATAATCCTTTTAAACTACACTATCCCACACACACTAAAAAAGGTCCAAAACAAGATCCTTGAGGAGACGATAAGTAACTGAAACCATGGCACAAGTCGTGAAGTCGGTTTGGAAAGTAATCAAGAGTCCACTAAACTAATCAAGTAGTGTTTGGAACAATATTTAGAAAGTACTTTCCATAATTTTGTTAGTAAATACTCCTCCTCACATATTTTCATGGCAATAAAGACAGGCTCTATGTATCTAGATTTTAAAATAGGCAATTTCAATGTTAAATAAATTTGTTGATGTTACCAAAAATTAAAATTTTACAGTCATTGGAATATATTTGTTTCTAAAGTAGCTTGTATAAATAACTTCTATTTGAATAAAGGTTTTTATTTTTTTACCAAAAGTAAAAAATAATAGATAAGAGAACATTTTTGAACTAAGTTAATTATAAAGCTACAATATTACCATTTAATGGAAAAAAAACCACTTGTGAGGAAAATAATTTTGAAACTCACTACGATACATATGTTAATAACATATTTTGATTATTTTGATGATTTTAAAATATATTTAGAGTCTAAATTAAAAATACTTACAATAAGAATAATATTTTATTATGTATTGTATTAGTATACTATTCTCCCCCTCCCCCTCCCTTTGCAACCAAATGACCAACAACACACAACATAATGTAGCTAACAAATACATACAAATAATATATCTTCCTTTGAATCCTTGCTAGTAAATATAATGACTATTGGTGCAATAATTATTTCAAACTTCAGCATAGTAATTATCTGATTAAACGGATACTCACTCGATGTTGGTGGAAGCTTACGAAGATAAATCTTAAAGACGATAATTGTATAGGTTTGTCACCCATAAAAAATGTTATGTATTTAGTCTCCAGCACTCATAACTACAGCACACTTAGAGGTTTAATAATGTATTTAATATTAATACTATTTACTAACCAATCACAAGTTTGTTTATACCAAATGGAGGTCGTAGACAGGATTAAATAATAATTAACACGATTACAAAGATTAATTCAGGATTGAGAACATTCTAGCTCCCGCCCTCTTGATGCTCGCCACCCCCGAGAGACCACCGCCCCCTAGCGATGTGCCGCCTCCCCCTATACATCTCGTTCGGAACTCGCCGCCGCGATGCACGCTTTATGTAATTAAGACATCCGTGTGGCCACGCGAGCTAACAGACCGACGACGACTGAAGCAGGAGCTTTCCGACGCACGTACTCTACACACCTACTCCCCATGTCGGCGTCGCGCGTCTTACAACATTATGCACATGCGCACACTCTTACTTTTCATTTGTTTCCTCGTTGCATTAATCTCCCTGCGTCTTATTATTTTGCGCTAAGCGGGTCTTTTAATATTGTAGTCTTTATATTCATTACCTAGTAGAGTAGCACATTATTAATTGAAAGAGAGTAACACACTATTACCTGGCTGGAATATTGGAACACTATTACCTGGCAATTGTGGTAGTACACTATTATCTGGCAAGTATATTAGCACACTATTCCCTTACAGGTCGAGTAGCACACTATTACCTTACACGTACGTTCACCATACAGAAAGTAGCACATTATTACCTATCATCTGACAGGTATATTGCAATTATACCTATATCGACAGTATTTACACGTGTACTGTATAGTATATCAAATTAACTACACCTGGCAACAAATGTATCAACATCAATTTCGTTTAGCAACTAATGTATCAACATCGACTACGTCTTGAAGTAAAATATTGACATCAACTACGTTTGGTAACAAATGTATCAACATAATCTTCACCTGGAAATATAGACTATGTGTCAACATCAAAGGCGAAGAAAGCTAGTTTTTCTAGTGGGAGTCCGCTATAAAAATCTTATCTTAACTTTAGTAAATAAAATCTAATATATAATTCTTATATATATAGAATCCCTCCTAAGGGGATCCATCAAATTTGAGGGGTAATGTGGACTCCTCGACCACTCCCTTCTTACGAACTTTATCAACATCAACAACGTTTGGCAACAAATATATCAAAAACAACTACGTCTGGCAGCAAATGTATCAAAATCAACTTCGTTTGGCAGAAAATGTATCAACATAAAATTAGTTTGGAAATAAATATATAAAAATAAACTAAGTTTGTAAGTAAATGAATCAACTAAGTCTGGCGACAAATGTATCAAAATCAACAACGTTCAGGAGCAAACGAATCAACATCAATTACGTCTGGTAATAAATGTATCAACATTATCTATGTCTAGCAACAAATTTGTTAACATCAATTTCTTATGACAACAAATGTTACAATATCAAATACCTTTGGTAATAAATGTATCAACATTAACTATTTCTAGCAACAAATTTACTAGCATCAATTTCACAAGAAAACAAGTATAGCAACATCAACTACGTCTGGCAATGAATATATCAACATTAACTATATCTAACAACAAAGTTATCAACATTAATTTCGTATGGCAACAAATGTATCAACATCAACTAGTTCTTTCATCAAATGTATTTAAAATCAATAACGTTTGGCAGTAAATGTATTAATATGAATTAGGTGTAGCAACAACCTTATCAATATCATTTCGGTCCGGCAACCAATGTTATCAAGACATAGAGAATAAACTGACAGTGACATAAAAACGTCGATAACATTATTTATAGCCTATATCCTAGAAGAGGATTAAAAATGGACAAACAATAAGTAGAAAGTAACATTTGGACAAAATATTATTTTCACACAATTTGACTACCCCACGTTAGATCAAAACAAAAATTATAAGATTTTTTAGTTTTTTAAGAAAAACCTCAAACTTCAAATTAAAAGTTAATTTAGCATGCTTTACGAAGATAGTTTTATGAATGTATTAATTCTTTCATTTCTGAGTTTTTAAAATTTATTTGAAGCCTAGACCTTCCTAAAATAGGATGATTCTTTAACCAGTTGACGTTTTATAATTTTTCATTCTCTCTTTAATAAGTGTGATGAAATAGTTTTACAAAGATAGCTTATGAACGATACATACAGGGAATTTTTGAATGCTAAACAATTAATACCACCAAATAAAACATTGTATCCAACCTATTACAGACATACTTGAAGCTATTTTCTAATCTAGCTAAGCAAAAACAATAATTTTTATAGACAAGAAATTTTTATTGTGACGTCACAGTGTGCTTGCTACTGTTCACAAAACATTCTAGGCTCGTGCAGCCAACCTTGGAGGATGTAAGACTTGACACTAAAAATACTATAAAATACACCTCTCCTGCAGAATATTAATAACTTCACAATTCATTACTTCCGGTTGATTGGAAAAATATGTGACATAGCTATACCAAGAGCAAGGTTATAAAGTATCCATCGGGTCAGAGAGATACTATAGCACAAATATAGCATTACTTTAGTAGTTTAGGATAATCACCGTACTCATGTAAAAATAAGAATTATAATCAATGTATTAATATACTAGCTACTCATATAGATGGACACATGGTTTGAACGTTAAAATAATATAGTCTGGTTTTCCAGTTATTCAAACGTCGGGACTCAAATCTCTAATTAATAGAACTGCATTTAACCTGAATGTAAGACACTGAGAAAAATAAATAAGATCTATAGTATTCATCGCAATAATATAATAATTCAGTATAACCATTGTAATAATATAATTGCTTTGGACAGTCATCGTATTACTTTAATAACGTACAATGGTCTTCGTATTAATATAATGGTCTTCATATTAATATAATAGTTTAGGATAGTTATTGTAGGCCTCCAATATTAATGAGTAAGAAGCGGATTCTTAGGCAAGCGAATAGGCATTAAAAATATGGGATACTATTATAAGCACCCAAACAGGCACTTTATGAAAAAACAGGCACACACTATGCAATGTAGAATTAATAAGTATACTTAGCACCAAATCTTACTACCCGTTCGAGTTATACGCTTAAGTACTAATTGTGCGAATGGGCTAGGAATTGGGAAGGTTGATATATATAGTAAATGAACCCGCATTTGCGTTGAGAGAGAGAGAGAGAGAGAGAGTGGAAAATCATTTAGGAAAAGCCACCACCAGTTCACCCGAGCGAGATTCTAACTTTGATCTCCTCGTCCTCAACAGTCTAGCTCACCACGAAACCAGTGCGTTAGCTAACTACGCCATTGAGGCAGGTATTATAAAATTTATTTTTCTATGAATTATTACTTAAAGCTTTTTTTTTATAAATTTGTCTTGCAAGATTACCCGTCCGGATTATACGCATATGTAGGCTTATAATTAAGCCAATGTGTTAGGGACAAGGACAGTTTAATTCAAAGGAAGTGTGGCCATATTCGCGTGGAGGGAGAGTGGAATTTTTTTTAGAGAAAAACACCCTCAGTACACCCAACCGGGCTTCTAGCCCAAATATCCCCATCAATGGTAGGTAGTCTAGTCTATTGCAAAAGTTACGCCATAAACCATACGGCCACCGAAGTGGGTTTAAAGACTATTCACCCAGCTGTTTATCACTAGATAGGCTACTTCTCTAGATTTTTAGTAGTGAAATCGGATCTATTGCTAGATATAATGTTTTTGTAATTTGAAAAGCTTCATTCTACTTCACACGATGTAAAGGAACAAATTTTCAAATTTGTCATTTCCGAAGAAGTTTAACTTTTCTGTTTCAGAAGAAAATTCATACCGTAGGGGAGAAAACGTGGGAGAAAGAAGACAAAGTCGACATAGGAACTTATCCATAAAATAGGAAAACACAAAAAGAATAGGCAATTATTTGCATTATAAAATTAACATTTTGTATTGTAATAACGTGGAATGCATATATATCTCATTCTCAAATTTCTATATTTACGATCAAGGTAAAGGCAATTAGTCAAAATCCGCTCTCTATTAATGAGGCAACATATGAGGGGTTTTTTTAATAGAAAAGTGGGGAATCTTCTCCCAAATGTGACCCTTGTATAAAAAGGTGGAATCCTCGTTTGGTGATAAAACCCTTACAAATTTACAGCCATACCCTCTATTCCAGAGAGGCCCGATAAACCTGGACAAATTATTCCTCAAGGGAATTAGTCTTATGAGGAGCTACTAAATGCTTTATCAACTAACCTTACATATGTTAGAATTCGTGACTAGCATGGCTTATGATCTGTATTCTCATGTAAATAAATTGAGCAATGGTAACGCTGTTCTTTAATACCAAATTTCGAAGATTTTAGTTTTTAAGTCTCGAGGAAGTCTAGTTTCAATAGAAGCTCAGTGCTCTTTATCTTCACACTCTACTGTTAGCTTCTTATACTCAAATTGACTCTCCCCATATACTTCTCACCTATCTAGAACATAAATTTCACCTAAAATGATGTTTAATCAAGCTCTAAATTCCAACACTACCAAATCTGTTATCGGCTCCAGGATCGTAACACAGCCACAATCTGGGCCACAACCAGCGTCAGCAAGCGCTTAAGATAGATTTACAGTAGTGTCGCGTCGGAAAAAACAAGTCAGCGAATTACATCACGTGCGAGGATTCGGCGGTTCAGCGTCTCGTGGGCGAAATTAGATTACTGGTGGCAAGACAGCCGCTGACCAGTAACCAACCAAATCTTTTTTTTAAAATCACTATTCTTCACTCTTTATTCCACTGAGGTTTCTTCCCTTGATATCAAGTCTTACTCGGCTGAAGAACTTAATCTTACAAATACATTGTCTGTACAAAACATAAACACGTAATTTAACCTATACTCCTTCTTAAATATTGATCTTGATCACTAATACAAATGTTTGGCCTTTTGGCTGCCGTATTGCAACTTAATTTGCCATACCAGACCATACCTGAGGAGTTTACCTGTGTGTCTGCTTCTACTAAAGTCATTGTTTCATATGACCTTGACTATAGATAGAACCCCCTCCCCACCCGTGACCAACAATGGAGATCTGGAGGATATCACCAAATCCAACTCCTAGTGAATACCAGTAAATTAAAAGCTACTCAACTTGTTGCATTGACTAACTTTATAGGATTATAACAATTTAATGGAACTGATGATAACACAAACTTCATAGATCTCGTTTTTGTTAATTTCCTCCACCCTTTGGTAGCACATAGCTCTCAATCACTAGTAATATTTTATTAATCACATCCGCCTTTACTGATTACAATATATGTAATTACTGCTACTAAAATTAACGCTGCCCCCATCAGATACATTGATTATGTACGTGGCGGTTACTTCAATCCATACAATGATCTGGACACTGTTGATTGGTCTTTTGTTTATTTAACTGCTGATACTAGCTTGCTTACAGAAAATGTCACCAAATTTTTCCTAGGGAAAGTCCAAACACATATTCCTTAAATACTTATTTTTAGCACCGCGTCTTACTTACTACCTGTGTGGGTTAGATTTTTATTCAAAATTCCTCTAAATTTCCGAATTGTTTTTCCTCTACGTTTAAATACTAGGCTAGGAAAAAAAATCAATCGTTCAATATTTAAAAAACAAAACAATACAATAGTTGATTTTATTCACTTTTTTTACAATTTCGTAAATTAAATAAACAACTTTAATTATAGAGTAATTTGAATTAATTAAATAAAAAATAGTTTCATATCAAACGCAAGTTTTATTAATAAAAGCCGTGAAAACATTCTTAATCCATTACTAGCCTATATTTTCAATATTAGCCTGCCAAATGAAACTTTTCCCCTACGTTAGAAACAGTCTGTTATCAAATATTTTTTATATAAAAGAGGCTAAAATCAAATATTTATAACAATTGAGAAAAGAATTCGAGAAATTAATACATCAACATACTTTTCAACAACTAAATAATAAACTCTCAGACAAACAATGTGGTTTTGTTAAAACAAAATCTGTGACCATTTTAGTGGAGTTTCTGGGGTATGTTGTCCTTGCTTTCTCTACTCAAGGACAGGTTTATGCTATTTATTCTGAACAAAGTAAGGCGCTTGTAATTTTGTTAATTGATGACATTGATAGATATTAGGAGTATGTAGATTTAGGTTTTTTCATTTGAGTCCAGCTCAAGTTGAGTATCGCAAATAGCTCCCGAATTCTAGTCGAGCTCGAATGTATTCATAATTTTATAATGTTTAGTGACTATATATTTTGGTTTTTTTAAAGTAAGATAGTATATTTAAAATGTGATCAGTAAGAACACACATATTCTTAAAATAAGAATACATTAATATATAAATATTAAATAGGCCTACTTTTGAAAAAGTTTAAAACATCGGAATATAGGTTTTTAAATTTTTAAATTTAAATTTCAAATTAAAAAAATATAATAATATAAAAATATATAATTAAAATTGTTTCGACACTCCTGTCTGTAAATATATAGAAATCGCTCTAACAACTGTCAAAAAATCTTCATAGAATTAAAGTTTTAATAAGCCAATATTCCCCCAAAATAAGCTTCTATAACTTAAACTACCCTGTAAGAAAACGTAAGAACCACAGGCAGTTAGAAATTCGAAATGTTTCATGTTTTATTATTAGTCCTTACTGTAATAATTGCGCATGCTCACTTCTTTTGTACAAATCCCATTCCTCTAACTATGCTCAGTCGAGCATGCGCTTGTTTGAGCTCTCACTAGAAATTATCTTATCACAAAACTTATTTTAATTCAATTTTAATGCTTATAAAAGTTGATGTTCATAATTTAAAATGAAAAATACTATGGTCAAAAAATATTTCTATTAGACATTATGGTATAGTTAAAGCAGTAAGAATGGTAAAATATTTATGTAAAGTTGACTATCTCTGATTTTAGACAGGTTAATCAACAGAAATTTATAACTGATTATGCCAGGTCTCCACCGTGGTTCGGATTCCACGTTAAACTGTAGGTCCTTCATTTCATCTCACAATCACCCTACCATTACACATTAGCGTAAGTGCGTATAAACAAAACGGTAGTAAGACGCGGTGCTAATAATAATAATAATAATAATAATAATAATAATAAAAGTTTTAAATATCTTTGGTTTGAAAACAATCAATATGTTTTAATTTAACTAAAATAATAATTTTAGAATGGAAGCCTGTTAAAATAGTTAAAATAATGATTATTTAAGTATTTACTGATCTATTTACTAGCTATTTATAATTTCATTGCCTTGTTATGCAATTATGGAAATGCAACTTCAATCTAGAATAGTTCAAAATAGACGAAAATATTGAATAAGTTTACTAGTTGAAAGTAGTTTTAGACCTCTATTACGTTATTAATGTGAAATTTGATATTAATTTTAACCATTTGTTGAGTTAACAAATGAGTATAAGTGAAACTGCTGATATCAACTAAATTAAATAGCCGACAGCCATCGTATTTAAAAAATTTATTTGTATGCATACCAAGCGGAAGCTCTAAAAAGACGAGTCTACAAAACTGTCTGTCTCAATCTTGAGCTTTAATGACGAGGCTGGCTTGAAGCTCGAAATCCGCCTACTCGCAGAACTATGGTAAAAACTTAAACTCATCTAGTTATTTATTTTTTGCGGAAGATGTCAATCTATTTAAAATCATCAAATCAATTTGCAAATTTTATAGATTGACAAAAAGTTGGTATTATACATTAGTTTACTGAAAATTGAATGTTCACTAAAAAAAATTAAATATGAAATTCATATCCTTTACTAGGAAGTTTAATGCTATATTTTGCACTTGTACATTTTTCAACGATAACATTATTTGCTCCCTCTATCTTATTGATCTAGTTGTTCTAGACAAGAAACTCTACTTTCACTTTCATAATGATTCTATTATAATATCTCACCCATTGAAACTACTTGGACTTATTAAATTTATTACCGACGTAAGTGCGTATATCCTGAACGGATAGTAAGACGTGGTGTTAATAATAATAATAAAATAATAATAATAATAATAATAATAATCTAGTAGATTTTATTGTTATGCCCTTTTTGTTTTTAATATCATCCGTTACCCGCTTAGGTGGCCGCATGGTCTAGGACACTACTCTTGCAGTAGATTAGACTGCCGATACGAAACGGTGAGTTCGGGGTTCGAATCTCGGTCGGATGCACTGAAGGTGGTTTCTCCAAAATAGTTTTTAATTTTATTTCTCCAAGCAAATGCTGGTACATTTTCTTTAAATATAACCTTCTTCATTCTTAAATCTATTAGCATAATTAGTTCATAAGAGTATAACCCGAACATGTAGTAAGACGCGGTGCTAAAATAAAGCAATCGTTCTTGTAAATTGGCCCCTAAGCATGCAAGAATTCATGTCTCTTCTCAGGCCTCTATAAATTAAAAAAAAAAGTTTTTTCTCATTTTAACTCTCCCAAGCCTTGCCCTCTTAAAATATATTAGAGTAATTATATTAAATATTTTCATGATGTTTTAACATTGAAATTCTTGTATCTATATTTTATAATTAATACATGAATATGTGTATCAAAGTACAGGTAGAAACCATAAAACAGTTTATTTAAATACAATAATAATTGTATATATTATATTATTACTAAATTATTTCAGTAATATTTCAAAATAGCATATCACTGAACTAATTATTTTGCAAACACCAATGATCTCACGTCAATATTTGCTAATAAACAACGCTTTAAAAAAGATAGCGAACTTTATACAAGTTTTCTAAAATATTTTTGTGTTGGGTCTTTCTTGTCCGCTATAAAAGTTCCGCTATTGAAAACATCTTAAGGAACCAACAGAAGAACGAAGAAAGAATATCTTATGAATACTTAGAAGACGCAACGCTTGTCAAATGAGCGCAGAGAGATTTTTAAATCCAAAGTTTTCCCCTTATTTGACTCTGGGCTCTTTATAAATTGACTTCGTCTAAGAATCTTGTTATTTTTTTTCAATGAAATACTTTCCGATCATTATTAAAATTCATTTATGATCGATAGGCCAATTAGGAAAGCTTTGTAATGTTTTCAAAAGTAATTTATAATAATGATATATTTAAATCAAAATATTAAAATTAATAAGATGCATCAATTACCCCCTATAAATAATGAAAGAAGACTAGAGTCTCGATTTATAGCCCGAACTAGAAGTTTTATTAGTTTCTACATTTTGGCAAGTATATAACAATATAAATCCAAAAATGCTTCTTAAAACTTGTGATTTGGAAACAATTAAGATGCATATTTAATTACAGAACTTAATTTATTTAAAATAGTATTAAATACAGAATATTTTGTGAAGTGTTGATAAACTAAAGTAATTGTAAAATAATAATAAAGAATTGAAATAAAGCATATTTACAACTAAATCAAATAGTAAAACACAGAACCAACTTTATCTAAAGAGAGAAAAAGAGGAAATAAATATCTAAGATTAAAAAAGTTTCCCGTCAAGAAAAAACAGACCAACTCAAATAAATAATTAGTGGGATGAAACTTATTTATTCTTACACTTATTTCTAAGTTTGATCTAGCTTTTTTTCTCAACCACTCTCCGGTATAACTTATTTATATTTTTTCCCTTAGATTTGAGGGAAGTGGGAAGAGGAAAACTACTAAGGGATTGCCACATGAAGGAAGATATCTGAAAAGTATAAGTGCTTACAAGAATAATTTTATATATTCAAACGCCAAGACATGTGATATTCAAATGTCCCTTTTAATAGATAGTGTATGGACGCTGACATGATATTAATAACAGGCTATTTTATTACTATTATTATTATCAGCACCGCGTCTTACTACCAGTTCGGGTTATACGCACTTACGCTAATGGTAATGGTAGGGTGATTGTGAGATGAAATGGAGGACCTACAGTTTAACGTGGAATCCGAACCACGGTGGAGGCCTGGAATTCCCCACATTCCCAAGATGTCTTGTCAGAGGTGAAGGAAGTGTTTGGTAATCAGATAAATTTGTGCCGGGACCGTGGATTGAACACCGGACCCCAGCACAGAAGTCCGACACCTTACCCCTAGACCGCCAGGTCACCCAACAGGCTATAGCTATATATTTTGTATATCCACCACAAATTATATCTTGGTAATTTTTTAAACTATGATCAATAGTACAACATTCAATGTTTCCTGTGAGCCCTAACAATTTGCCAGATTCACTGTTTATACGAGTTGAAATGCAACTTCCAATAAACACTTATTAGCTTTCTAGCTGGCCATGTAAATTAATAAACTTTCCCATTTACCTTTGGAGAAATTAACTACTTTATAATTATCTGTAAAATTCTACGTCAAGTTATTTATATTACCACTCACAGCCTTTCTCTGAATATCGTGTGAATAGATTTAGTGGTATTTTAGTGAAAATAATATAAAATATCATTTTTTTAAATGGAGCCTTGGTGGTCTAGGGGTAAGGTGTCTGACTTCTGTGTTAGAGAACCGTGACTCAAACCCCAGTCCCAAAACCGATTTATCCGATTAACAAACCCTTCCTTCACCTCTGGAAAAGTGTTTGCTTTCACGCTTTGTTGTTTGGAATGCCAGGCCTCCCACCGTGGTTCGGAACCCACGTTAAACTGTGGGCCCCCTCTGTTTTCCACCATCATCATTCTCACGTACTATCCCAATATCTGGGGATATTTTTTTTTTCAATTTCCTTATACATTAGTCTTGACATCTTATTTTACTATAAATCAGGACTTTTTTGCTCTGTTAATTTTTTAATGTGCCTTCTATATAATTAATCTAAAAACTTTACACATAAATTCTGGAATATAAACATATACTACTATAAAACTACTTGTCTTGTTATTGATCATTACTAATTTACCTTGACCTATGCTTGTTACTATATATCTATACGAGTGTTTAATTTATGATAACTTATAACTATACTTGTCCCTCGTTCCTTAATAAATGTATTTTCACTATCTTCGAGTAATCCCCATCTTTTTCCTTTCTCTCCCATTTATGAATTTAGTCAGAGAAGATGCTCCTATCAGTCCAGATAATAGAATTCACCTTAATTATGTCCCCACCTTAGAAATGAATTCCTCCATACGCCAGGAGAGCAGAGGTAAGATAAGGCCCAATGGCCAAGATCTATAGCATTATCCCCACCCCCATTATATTTTTAAACGTATATACATTTACAAATTTATCATCACGATGGGAACATATAGTATAGCTCCTTATTTCATGTAAAATAAAAATAGAACCAAATTAGTAAGTGGTCTTCATTTAATGACAATGTGTACAAATCTTAAGCTACCATGTCTCAGGGAAAAATTAAAATTTAAAAACTTATAGATGTATTTGTTTTTTAGACCACATGAAAATCAACACTTTTTCTTTGAGATAAAGGAATAGTTTAAAAAACGTAGAAATAAATGTCTTTACTAAGAAAGAATTTATCCACGCTATACTGAAAGTAATTATTTTTCACTTTATTTTGATATACAAGATTAACAATTTTCATAAGCTTATATTAAAAGTTTAAAAACACCATTCCCCTTATTTAATGGGGTTAACATAATTTCTCAATATCTGACAACGAAGCCAGGTTGAATAAATATAACTAATCTGTGTAAAACACAATTTGACAACACTTTATCACCTGATGGTAAATGTGGAGAAATACAAAAACAAAATAGGTACACACTGGCAACAAACACACACAAACACTATATTATTTACCATCCAAGTGATTTAAGTGTACTTTATAAACAAATGGTCATATGTTTACAAGAGTTACAATCCAACTTAACAATACATATCCAACATCCATTCTTAGCACCTGGGTAACAGTAGGTGAAAATACAAAATTACTACAATGTGTGTCCGTGCCTGGAGGAGAACCAGGGTCTCTTGAGACTAATAACGCAAGTAATTAACATAACTTTTTTTAAATTGTTGTTGAACTATAATTTGTTAGCATTTTGTGCGATAAATAAATAATAGTTTATGAGTCCACGAATGTAATGTTTAATTAATTTTACTTGAAAGAGCGCTCAATGTAATCTAATTTTCATTCTGATCTAATTCAATAAATATTAAATATTTTTTCAATCAGCATTTTTTATTTCATGACTACTATTTTTATTTGTTTAATTTTTATTTATTGATCTACTATTTAGTGAAATAATACCTAAGCTAATTGAAATACAAAACATCACCAGTTTCCTAGAAAATAATAAACTTTGATAGATCTTATACAAATATAATGTTTATAAAGTAAACATAAAATTAAATTTCTATAATTAAGTTGTGAGGAAAAATTATGTGAGTTAAGGTCCGCATTTTTGGAGTTTTCTATAATAGTAAATATTTTGACTAATGTAGCCCCGCCCCCTCCTCCCTTTCTCCCGTGTCTGTGTATTAAATGTGTGGGCCTGTTAATCTGTCAGGATGTCCTTGGCCGATGATAAGGCGGAGGGGGTGATATTCGAATACTTGTGTGGCTTCGTTATTGATGTAGAATTGGCTTATAAAAGGTTTATTAATATTGCTTTAGTTATTACAGATGTGATTTTAAAAGTGAAATTAGAATCAAGAACTTAGAGAATATAAAGAATCTGATGACAAAACAAGGTGTTATGAAGTTACCCAATGGCCCGTCTGACTGGTAGACTGTCCCTACACGGACGTCAAACCTGGTTCCCTGGGCTCGAGTGGCAGCCCTGACTAGTATTTGATGAACCCAATGACTTATCCCACGTGGCAGCGTGACCTCCCAGCTTACGATTTCCTGTAATCAGCCACGAGGGGCTACAAAACCTACCATTTTAACCAGGCCACTGGGTTTCTAGCTAAGGAATGCTGACACCGCCTTTTGGGTCAGCTTCTCTAGTTTATGTGTTTATCGAATCATCATAACAACCTCATAACATTCGTTATGTCACTCGCCACTCACAATATACAATATTTACACAAACATGCCTTTCAATTGAGGCCGGGTGGTTAGACTAAAATAAATAAAGTATTGATCCAGTAGCTAGATATATTTATATTAATTTCAAACACATATTGTGTATTTATCTCAACAGTATTTTAATATTTTTCATGATAAGAGTGGCATTTGATGATAAAGCATCGCTTCTCTTGTCAAGTAGTAGAAGTGATGATTACAATTAAAAAACAAAGTTAAATAAGAAAGTTTTGGAAAGGATGAGACATAAGAGAAATATATAAGTATAATAAATCAGTTTAATTAAATTTAAAAAAGAGAAACAGAATTTTATACGTTTTAAATTGATATTAGACCAAACAGTTGTTATTAAAGATAAATCTATTCATTTATCATAATCATATACTTCCCAATAGGCAGGAATATAAATAAGCTCCTTTATGATTAGGAATTAACAGACGTAAGATTGAACATTTAGTTTAGTAACTCTAGAAATAAGGATCAACGCTCATTCTCCTACGAAGGAGCGTCTGCCTCAACATAGCAGCAGTCAAAGATAGGCAAGAAATAATAATATAAGGTAAAGCCACAATACATAAAGACAATCCAGTCTAGCTAATACCAGACTAAGACTTGAAAGGTCTATTCATGAATAATAGTGAAATTATAGTGAATGAAAACAAGTGGTATGTAATCCTAATTTGATAAAACTACTATGAGGATAGCTATAAAAGCTTTTAACTCCATAAAGAGTTACGAAAACATAATAATAATCTCCTTGAAGAGGAACTAGCATATTACAAATAGTAAATGGTGAGCTATCAGGCAGCTATGTGGTTAAACTACTATGGCCAGTCAATTCCTTATAAGTACTGCCTGGACCTTTAATAGTATGTCTATATTACAACCCAATATTGGGCACACAATAATTAGTGCAAACAATATGTATTACTCCTATACAAACGGTGCCTGAAGGGGGCCGGAGAAAAACATATTCCCTGCGCCACTACTACGAACTACTGGTGCTCCCACAGGTTGCGCACCGTAAATATATACATCAAAAAGAAAAAAAATAGAGACTGCTATCTGTCACTGATCTAACTAGGTCATTCAAGGAAACGTTAGATAACCTGATTTCCACCATACAGAGATCCTAAACAGAGTCATACCGCTTAGGGAGTCATTATTATTCCATAATACATAAAACTATGTCTTCAAGATTTAATGACATAGTAAATAAAGTTGTATAGACCATGACAAATAGGGAATTAAACAATTCATTCTAAACTACGCCATATGGGCATAGAAAAACATGTCATAATTTTGACAAACTGTTATATGTCTTATGGACATAGAAAAAGAGCTTTAATACTAACATTCAAAACTATGCCTTATGAGTATAGAAAATAAAGTCCGACACCCTGACAAAAACTTTTGTCTGATAGACATATAAAGTCAGATACTCTGACACAAAACACTATACCTGATGGACATAGTTAAACAGGTGTTACGAATCTAATTCAGATTGTAACTTTCAAATACTCAAAGTCTCAGATGAGGGAGGCTTCATCTTCGACCAGGTGGAGGTACTGATGCCTGACACATCGTAGTCATCATTAGTTTCTTCGGTGATGTAGAATTACGTCCTAGTTCTTCCTCCGTCGAAGTGATTAACTAGTGTATATATATATATTATATATATATATATTATATATATATGTGTGTGTGTGTGTGTGTGTGTGTGTGTGTGTGTGTGTGTGTGTGTGTGTGTGTGTGTGTGTGTGTGTGTGTGTGTAAAGCGAGGAATGACGCTTATATAGTAACAGAACTGACGAACTCGGGGATATTTTAGCACCTGAACATCTAAGCGGGAATGGGGGTTAAGTTGTGAAATTGTGCTGAATGACCACTAGCGCTCTTTCATGGTGTGGTGCTCAGATAACAACATCTCAGCCATTTCTTCGAAGTGAGGCCTGTGAATAAGATGGATGTGTAAACACCTTTAAGTCCCAGAAATAATAGTGAGGAAGGTTACAAGGTAATGACAGTATTTTATTTGATTCGAATATATCGCTTACCAAAATAATCACATATGGTATGACTTAAAAAGATATGTATCATAACACATCGCTAGAGTAGGCAGCCCATATCGCAAACATTATTATCACCCATAACTATTCATTAGAGTTGATTCGGTCCATAACGTTTAAAATAGAAACATTTTCATGATCTGAAATAGAATTTCACTAAAGGTGAAATTGACTAGAAAGACTGAATTTTAAACATTAACATAATTCAACATTTTACTTAACTTACGGTGAAATTGACTAGAAAGATTAGAATTTGAAATATTAACATAATTCAATAAATTTCACTAAAGGTGAAATAGACTGAAAGATTAGAATTTGAAACTTTGACGTGATTTCACATTTTATTTTGCTCATGGTGAAATTGACTAGAGAAATTAGAAATTGAAACATTAACATAATTCAACAAATTTCACTAAAGGTGAAATAGACTGAAAGATTAGAATTTGAAACATTAACATGATTCAACATTTTATTTCACTTATGGTAAAATTAACTAGAAAGATTAGAATTTAAAACATTAACATAATACCCCATAACTACCATGATTGATCTAAGAATTAAGAACATGGAACAATTATAAGTGGAAGTGCCCTGTCTAAACATGCACTTATTGGGCGTTAATTTCCCAAATAATTAATTTAGTGATGACGCACGCCAACAATCAAGCGTGCAAGCCTTTTCTCAAATAAAGTACATATCTGTCATAAAAGCTAATATTCCCCAAAAACCCAAATGAAATTGGTCAGACACCTGGATCAAAAATAGAGATCAAGCTATGATGAGAACAATTAACAAGGTTCCCCATAGCGTTAAATTATATTAATACGTGGTAACAGCATATCCCCAAAGATAGTCTACACACTCTAACCATAATAACAAATTTCATTTTGCAAGTCCGAAACAGTAATTTTGAAGAGATTCCCTCCATTATTCGAAATAGAATTTTGACTACTATAATAAACCCTTAATTTAATACGCCGCTCTCATATTTTCCAAGTCAACGGTACAATGCGTGACAATACTAGAAAACATCCAATATATAGCAACCAAACGGACAGCCATGTCCACAGAGAGTGGGGAGGTTAGGAGGAGAAAGGTTAGAAGGAGGGACGTAGCGGGGACACTTCCGGTCACCCATATAATTAGAAGAATCTTAGAGAATAGCCCAAGTGGAGTAAGTGGCAACTAAGTGCGCCAAGCCACCTTCAGTTGTTTTTTCTCGGGCGTGGCTTTCTTCCAAGCCGGCTGTAGAAAGGCGTACCCATTTAGTCTATGGAACTGTGTGTTGGAGAGAGGAGGTCAGTGCTTACGATCGCCAGGGTTCGTGTCCAACAGGGCAGAGGGTAAGTGTTATCCCATTTGTTTGTGCTTGTAACATGTAGCTCGTTACAGATTTTCACAGCATAATCAGCTAGGGCAGGTTCCCTGGAGCTTTAGCCTTTCCCGGTAACATAAATCCACCGTGATTTAATATCTGTCACACATTATTAAGATATATTAGCACTTGCATTCATTGTGTTAATTATATTTATGGTATTTTTATTGTACAAGTTAAACAGCCGGTTTAACATGCTACAATGATAAACATTTTAAGGAAAATATCCAAATCATGTCCATTAAAAATATTCAAGAAATTTAAAAAATACTACTATGAATGTAAAACTAGATTAACTAACATATCTACTGGAGCAATAATCTTAATTTTATTGTTTAAAATGTGTTTGGTTATAAAAAAATAAAAAATACCCCAACCTTAACAATTCACGATCTCTTTCATGCCACCTTAAAGAAGGTAGATATCGCAAGTATAATGAAAATATACCCCGTCCATAAAATAAACATGTTATCAACATAAATTATTTAAAAATTATTGTTATATTATCAGCAATAGACATACAACCTAACTAGTATTCTCTTGGACTCACTAACTATACAATCCACACCACCCAACTATTTAATTCAGGATTATATTGACCTGTAATGAAAATGTTGATCGAATTTCTTGAAAAAAAACCAGACCTCCTTTTCTAAAGACCTCGTTGAAATTAAGAATTGATCATTTATCAGCAAGTATCTTATTACCAACTTGTCGCTTAATGTTTTCAAGTTTACATTCCCTAGTTAAATACTTTATTCAGAATTAATATAGCTCCAAGCTTTAGTTAGAATAAAAGGATTCGTAATCATTGAATGATTTTAGAGATTATTATAAAATTCAAATAAAATATTTGTCAATGGATTATAGCGTTATTTCCTCTTTTTTTTAACTTAAAGGTGCGCTTTACGTGTTGATGAGGCAATTTGGCTTCTAACACTGTAAAACCACCTTGGGGGTAGTTTGGTCTAAATCACAGTTGAGAGTGACCTATTTAGGTGATGCGAGGGCAGGTAAGATATAAATTACTTAAATGGCACAGAAAGAGATATTACAAGTGTGTCAGCCCCTTTTGTATGAGAAATTTCAAAAAACTTTGATAATATAATATACGTCGCCCTGCCCTGTTGATACTATTGTATCAGGATGGCTCTTAAGAAGGGTAGGTGTAGTGCAAAAAACAGATGGAAGGACGTTGTTGAGTTGTTTATTATAAAAGTGTAAGTTTACTACAATGTGACTACAGAAGAGATGTGTGGTTTCTAACGTTAATTAATGTATTTAAACTTTATAGAGCGTAGACAGTTTTTCCAGTAGCAGCCCGCTGAAAAACGTATAAAGCCTTACTTAGATGCCTACCAAGGATACTAACTACTGTGCCCTTAATTGGCCAGGTCTCACGCTTGCGGGCGTGGCCTGGAGACCCACCATCTAATCATTTGAAAAATCACTGAGAATGTACAACAAAATGAGGTGTTCTCTGCTCAAAACTTCAATGGTTATCTGCCTGAAAGGGGTCACCTCCTGCTTGTTTATTTTGTAAGTTCTTCCAGTCTGCACGTCTGCCATGTTGTAACATACAACATGGCAGTTAGTAGGAATGTTTTAATTGGCATTAGATGGCCAGGCGGTGTAAGCGTAAGGTGTCAGACTTCTGTGCTGGGGGTCCGGGTGTAGTGTGTCAATCAGTTAGATTGAACAGCTACAAATAAATAATTAATATGTCAGCAACAGAAGAGGAGGAACATGAAGTCTGGGTCGTTGGGTTCATCACCATAACCGAATCGAAGAAGGATGGATCGTCCGATTCAACTCTGCGCTAACATGAACAGTATATTTGGGGTATTTATGCATTCAGCCTTCCTCGTAAAGTCCCAGGACTTGGTCTCTAATTTTGTTAGGAGAAATTTAATCTTAACTACTTTTTAATGAAGTTTAAGTAATATTTATCAAAAAGGACTATGTCTCTTTTTATAGAAAAAAATGTTTATTTAAATCTTTGATTTTAATTAATGTGTAATTAACTTCAACATGTAAATTTTTCTTTTGTTAATTTATGTGCCCTTCAGTCTGATGGACAAGCGAGGTTCAAGTGACTCTTTAAGTCAAATCCGGGCCACTATATATGTGTCCTTTGACACTGTCCTTATACAAAAAGCCTCTGGGTTAGAAAGTATGACGTTTTAGTTTTTGGATTCACAGAAATCCACAAGTTCCAGTAATCTTTTGAATCAAAATTAATCATGACGCCCTGAACGTCATGATCATTAGTTCACTGTTATTGATGGTTACCATCAGGTTGTCAATTCTCTTTGCTTATTAAAGTTCAGTAGATAGTGATACAAATTTGGTCTTGTAGTCATGCTTCACGAGATAATATTAGCTTAAGTGCTCAACCCAGGGAAATTGCATTAGTGTCATAGTGGGGTCCGCACAGACAATACTCTTTTAGTTCTGCCTGTAAACAGACTGCTAATTTTGTAATGGTCTTAATAGATATGAATGTACTATTGAGTGCTCTGGAAGTACCGTAGGGGAATGAGACCAGCCATAGTACTTTGTTAGACACTGTAACGTTCTGGATTTACGTTACCGCGATGGGCGCCTATTGAAGAATTATGATTAATACACTTTTCATTTTGACATGTTTTTTATTGCTGAATCAGTTTAATTAATGCGAAAATAGATCATGTCAAAATATATACGCGGGTTAGCGCGGACAGGTGTTGCTCGACGCCAAGTGAGTTCTGTCAGTATTGGACACCAACTGCCAACTGACCACTCCCAACTCCCAACTGACTTTACGTTGCACTATTCTTTGTATATATTCCTTGGTCATGGAAGCTTCGAGAAGGTTTAGTTTAGAAAAACAAAATACAAGACAAAAACATCTCGGTCTTACTAGAAGCTTCGAGAGCCGGAAAATGACTCAAGTTACATTTAAAAATCTCTCTTCGAACCTTCCAGAAGAGCAAGTTATTATTTGAAAAATATATATTGTCAACCTGACTTGGCTGGTGTCACGTGCGTGACGTCACTGTTCAGTGGCTTTTGCCTTCTTAGAAGAAGAAGTGCTTTAAGCGCCATTTAATATACTACATAATTTAAATGAAATAAGATACGTTTATAAAATTAGGACGATATTATTGTCAATGCTTTCACATACTTTTCAGGGGCAAATCAGTTACATTACAACACCTGGTCCTTAGCCATCAATTAGCTGAAAAAAACAGCTGATTATCCAACATGTTGTATGGATACCTTCTATATCTTGCTCTATAAATCAAGGCTGCTTATAAGCTACTTGTTTATTTTGCTCCATACTATTCCTTAACTAATTGTCTAATTACTCTTCTTTTAGAAATACTTCAACCTTTGGCCTGGCGACTGAACTGCCCTGATAGCCACAAGTAATTTCTCGAGTCTGATTGTGTAATGTTATTGATTTGCCCCTAATGAATATGTGAGAGCATTGACAATAATATCGTCCAAATTTTATAAACGTATCTTATTTCATTTAAATTATAATCTATTACATGGCGCTTGAAGCACTTCTTCTTCCAAGAAGGTACACGCTACTGTAAGTGACGTCAGAGTGTACCAGTCAACTCAAGTTGACAATATAAGATTTTTAAATAATAACTTCCTATTCTGGAAAGTTCGAATAGAGATTTTAAAAAGTAACTTGAGTCAGCTTCCGGCTCTCGAAGCTTCTAGTGACACCGAGATGTTTTTGTCTTGTATTTTAATTTTTTATAACACGACCTTCTCGAAGCTTCCATGAGTAATGGATATATACAAAGAATGGTGCAATGTAAGGTCACTAGCACTAGGCGTACAGTCCTTGAAGTACTCGGGACTGCAGCTCCTGTCCGCGATCCCTACAATCGTGCTATAAGCGCGTAAATAGTTCGTCGACAACATGATCTATTTTCTCCTGAAATAAACTGATATTTTGAAATAAAAACATGTCAACATAACAAGTGTGTATTAATTAATACAATAATTTAATCATCAGTAAACTCTTTAATTGGCGCTCGATCACGGGGCTATAAATACCAATTATCTCACCACATCAAATTACCGGACCGCTTTAATTAGTGCTCGACCACGGGGCAATTATCAGCTAATTAAACGGTATAACTTTAATCGACGCCAACGCGACGAACCAGATCCATAATTCATCGATCAACGCGGAGAGATACGTCCAAAACATCATAATTAGCGCCCAAGTAAGCCGAATATTTCTATAATTCTATAATTGGCGCCCAGCGAGGTAAAGAGAAACGAGAACGTCATAATTGGTGCACAACGTAGGGACCCGTAAATCAGAAACTCTACAATTGTTTGGAGGAAAACTTAATATACTCTAAAACTCCTATATATTGCAAAACTGTATTTTCTTAATTATGTGTTTATTGTTTACATAATAAATCCATATTTTTTAAAATGACTATGTTCTTTATCAATATAATATGTAACCTTGAAGGTCCACAAGGTGCACGGGATTCAATCCTCGGTCCCGGCAACACACAAACTTATTTGATTGCCAAGTCCTTCCTTCACCTCTGACAAGACTTTTTGAATGTGTAGAATGCCAGGCCTCCATCGTGGTTCGGATGCCACGTTGAACTGTAGTCCTCCATTTCATCTCACAATCACCCTACCATTACACATTAGCGTTAGTGCGTATAACATGAACGTATATTAAGACGTGGTGATGATGATGATAATAATAATAATAATAATATATAATATAACGAATTTGCGATCTGGTGTTACCATATACATGTTGTCAAGCTTAGTCTTACCTAACAAATTATAACAACGAAATAATCCAAACAATTACTCTAAGGACCATTACAATAACGATAGTAACAATCATTTAGATTAATTAAATTTATTTCAATTGATTATGATAGTGATATAAATGTTTTTTCATTGGGTGTTCAATTTTTGTCATTGAGTGTTAAACAATACAATATTTTATCAGCGTGTAAAATGTGGATTTGTTATAAAAGTAGTTTCGTTATTTATCTTCTACTGCTAACGCCGTTAAATCTTTTAAATTCCTTCCCTACTTTAGTTTTTAAAGAGCTTCACTTATCTGTGTGAAATAGAGGATGGTTTTATTTTCTCTGTCGTGGTAAATGGGAAACTAATTATTCTACTTCTTAGCCTTTTTTATGTTCGCTCTTTAGTGGCACTGAAAGAGCCTGAAAAAAAATGTTAGTAGCTAGATTTTATTTGGTAAAACTTTACCTGTTGGGTTGTTTTTAAATAAATAAAACGTTCTTCTCTGTAAGAAGTAAAAAAGTTAGTCGGAATATGTTTTTTGCTAAAGACTTTTTTATTTCTATTATCTCATCAAGTTTTCTTGTATCTACATTCGCCGCAAATAAAAAGAATTCTGAATTCATTGCTAAGTTTTTAAAAATAAATCAGACTAACTATAATTTTATGTATTTAAATATTTGTCACATTCATTCAAGTGACATAAAAATATGTAAATTAATTTGATCTTATTTGTAAAGATCAATTGTTTGCTTTTTACTATCTTTTTGATTTCTTACAAAAGCTTTCCGAAATTAATGAAAGTTTCGGTAAATGTATTTGAATTTATTTACATCAATTAGCGTCAAGGTCTAAATTACTCGTAATTATTTTATAACTCCCATTCGTAAACAAGTTTAGGAATAAATCCTACGAAAACATTTCTCAAAATTAATATATATATTTTTTATCTTAATTTAACAAACTTAATGAGAAATTACGGAACTTTTAAAATAAAAATATATTCTACAAAGAATAGTTTTTATTATTTTACTGTGATTAATATTTTTAAAACTCTTTAAAAGTAAAATTTAATTTAATTTCATCTTAATATTGAATAAAAGAAGGTTATTATAACTATAGTCTGATTTTCATAGGAAGTCCTTTAATTATAAAACTGGAAACTCACGTTGCCAAAATGGCAGAGACAAAACTATTACAATTGTTGTTTTGCGCATACCGGGAGCTATGAAGATATACTATAAATATATCACCCCTTCGGTGGTTGCATGTTCTAAGGCGTCACTCTCGCAATAGACTATACTTCCAATGACGGGTAGATCTAAGTTCGATTCAAGTCACTTTTAATGAGGCTGGTTCTTCCTAAATGATATTCCACTCTCCCTCTAAGCAAATGTGGATAAACTTCCTCTATATTCAACCTTCCTAATCCCTTACCAAATGAAAAAATAGCGTGCCGTAAGCTTTAAAACTTCTTTATATAGTAGTCGTTTGACTTGGTTAATTTTACTAAACATAGAAGAGGTGAATTTAAGGGCAACCTCGTGTAACTCAAAACGGAAATCCTATAAACACCACTACTCAAAAAAGTGTCCGTATAATTTCATTATTTTCCATGAAAGGAGATAAAACTACATCCCTGCTTGAGGCAGACAAGTAGTGGGGACTACAAAAACATGAATAGAAAAAACAAGTCTTGGCCAACAATAGCTGAGAAATGAATGAAACAGTTATGTATATTATGTATTTTATCTGCTTAGCTTGGTAATGTTGTCTGCAAATACTATTAGGCACAACTAACACATCTATCCACTGAGTCATAAGTGATGTAATAAATAAAATATATCCTTATATACTAATTGTATGTTTGAACTAACGTTTCAATAGTTATCTTAAGACAAGCACGTCACTTAATGCACGATTAACCATTTACAATCGCTACTGCACACTTTCATCCCGTTTCATGAAATACCTCATGAATTCATTTTTGACTTCGTTTGTTTTACTTTGCTTTCTACAAGTGAAAATATGAAAATAAAATGCTAAAATTTCACTATAAATAAACTGCAAGCCTTTCTTTAGAATACATTGCCTTTCTCTATCTAGTGGCATTCTTCTTTGTGTCATCCTGTAGGAGTTGCAAAATGCTTTCAAACTGCGGTTCTGTTAAAAAGAAAATATCTACAGAAATTTTCACCGCAATTTTTTTTAGATCCTCAAATCAGTTACAGAACTTTACAAATTCTTCCCTTAGAGTGTTAATATCATGGTTTTTTAAAACCATCGTTAGCATAAATAAGACGTTTTAAAGTCATTGTTAACAATAGACCCTTTTCTGGACCATATTGCAGAAAAGTGTCGCGGGAAAAACAGCTTATTTTATAGTAGCTGGTGTGCGCATGTTCATATATTGTCACTGGCTATAGTATCGCATCCAAACAGATCATTAATAAGTATAGTACCCGGTTTTCTCCGGCCTCACTCTCGCAATAGGCTGAACTGCTGATGACTAGGGTATTGGGTATCTAATCCCGGTCGGGTGTACTGAAAGGGTTTTATCCTAAATGGTTTTTCTCTCTCCTCCCTCGCAACTACGGGTACACTTCTTCTAAATTACATCTTTCTTATTCCTAACACATTAGAGTGATTAGTACATATGCTTCTATTCCAAATGGGTAGTAAGACGTGATGCTAAAAAATGCTTACTGGGTCTAAAATGATATGAGCGTATATTCCATGTTATTATAATGATTTTTCAATTATTAATAATTAGTCTTTACACGGCGCTTAGCTACTACTCAAACTTAAAAAAAAAATGCATTTTATCTGATTCGAATCAAATATAAATCAATACACGTTTATTCCATCGTAATATCAATTTTCAAATCAAGTACAGCTATAGAAAAATCTAGGTAATAACCTCAATAAGGTGCTCGTTCGAGAAAAAGGGTGACCTGATGGCAGCCATCTATCTACTCACAGATTTGAGAAAATATCTAGCCACTTCCCTCTCCATGTGCTCTCTGGAGAAGAATGGTGACCCGAAACCAAACGCCTAGCATGTAATCCTACTCGGACAGCCTTACATCAGCGTCATTGACTGAATTATTATCTTTGATTCCGGATGGGTTCGGATGAAATTGATATGTTCTTAAGTTAATGGGTTATTTACCACCAGAAAATTGTATTTCTGTCCTAGTTGAGGTCCCAATGAGGCCAGGGTTCAATAGCGATATCTGGCAAGATAAGTATATCAACCAAGGATGAATATTTTCTCTATCGTTTATCCAAGAAAATTCTGATGGCATTGAGATGTTATTGTTTGTAATTTCAATGGTAACGAGTAAAAGCTCACGAAGACCTTTATAGATATTATTACAAATTAATAATTAATAAATGTACGGATATTATTCTCAGTAATATCCCCTTTAAATTACACAAACATGATGTATTTATTGTTTTGTTTTATGTATACCAATTGCTCTAATCTAAATATAGGGAGCAGTGAAAACTTCATCCAAAAACTATCAAACTTGTTAGAAAATAATTAGTATCTAGTCTACTTTTACAATTTACATCAAGAAGATAATTATTCTATTTGGTTTCCAGCGTAGACAAACAGCACAATTTATGTTGACTAGGTAACAAGGACACACAAATAAAAGTTATTGTCGATAATGCCTGCGTGCATAGAAATTAAATTTTAACTACATGTCCAAATGAAATTTATGATAACCTAAAGGAAGGATGAACGTGTAAAGATGCAATCTTAACGTTCCGCTATATTAACCGTAGAAACATATTAATTTTAGGAATTAGTGATGTCACGTTGTAGGTACCGTGTGAGAATAGCCCGGCTAGGAGGCTCGTGTACATGAAGAGACATCTAGTCGTGTCCAGCAGGGCTATTATGACCACGACGCAAAACGAATTTGCGACCGTTATCAGAGAGATGATAGACTTTGCGTCAAAAGTTATTATGTCCGACCACTTTGCGAAAAGTTTTTGTGTTTCACATAATCTAACTTTAAATAGGCCTTTATCATAATGTAGGCCAAGAGGAGATATTTTAAATATAAGACTAACAAAATGCATTATTATTCACCATCAACACACTGATAATTGGGATATTCCAATATTCAGATTAATTATTATTTGTAAGTTTTCTAATAGGTGGAGGCTAGTTAGGCTTCAACATATTTGGGTGTTAGAAGTCTTTTAAGCCACCTTATGGGATAACATTAACCAAGATGTCAGTTTTCTTTGGTCTGATTTTCCAATAGTGCAATAGTGGGGAGGTTGGGATTTGAATGAGGAAATATTTCATAATCATATTAAACTTGAACACAGGTAAAATTTCTATAAACAAAATAACATTACTTTACAACTATGGATGCTCAAGATTAATTGAAATGAATAATATAGCTATTTATAGAATGAAGTAGACAAAAGAAATAAAAGTAATGATACAATCAGTAAAGAATTGGGTACAGGAAAGGTAAGGTCACAATAAATACGCGTTAAAAAACATGAGTGGTAAAGGTAATGCTACAATCAGTAGGCTAAACAGAAAGAGACAGGTGTGGTTAAAGGATAATGCTTCAGTCAGTACACAGTAGATGGGGAAAAGGCGGAATATTGATTTAAGCACGTAGAATGAATTTTCTGAAGCTCTCTCTTGGTTTCCAATATCTTTAGATGAAAAAAGATAAACCTAGAAAATTTTGCTTTTAACTTACATTAATGTTTCTTTGAGTTACAAAGTCATGATTTTACCTTAATATTAATTATACTTAATCCAAAAATAGGAGTTCCCTAACTAGTTTACTATTATAACAACACCTCTATTTTTAATAATAATTAATTTTATACATGTAGTCATTCAACATTATATTTGTACTATTGATATTAGAAAAGAGTTATAAACTTATATAAAATATATATTATTATATACACCGCGTCTACTACCCTTCGGTTATACGACTTACGCTATGTGTAATGGTAGGGTGATTGTGAGATGAAATGAAGGACTACGTTAACGTGAATCCGAACCACGTGAGCCTGGCTTCCTCACATTCACAAGATATCTTGTCAGAGGTGAAGGAAAGGTTTGAATCAGATACATCGTGCTGGACCGAGATTGAACCCCGCCGCCAGCATAGAAGTCTGACACCTTACCCTAGACCACAGGTCACCATATAAATATAACAAATGATGCAACTATAAATCTACCCCATTGTTTATTTGGCGTTATCTTATCAAGGTTTACACTGTATTATTATTTATTTAATATAAATAATTAATACTTTTTGTTTGGCTATCCACATTTGCAGAAATATTTTAAACGCTGTCTATCCTGAATCCAAATAATTGGGAGATTCACCTAGATGATGAAATAATTTGTATTGTTTTATATAAATCATTAATACATACAGAAAGGGGTGACTTGTGGGTTATTGCCAGGGCAAACAGGTTTTAACAGTATTGTACTGGTGAATTATTTATTCCCTTACAGAATGTGGGGAATGCCAGGCCGCCACCGTGGTTCGGATTCCACGTTAAACTGTAGGTCCTTCATTTCATCTCACAATCACCCTACCATTACACATTAGCGTAAGTGCGTATAACCGAACGGGTAAGTAAGATGCGGTGCTAATAATAATAATAATAAATAATAATAATAATAATAATAATAATAATAATAATAATAATAATAATAATAATAATAATAATACAACAATAATATAATAATATTCCCTTACATCTATCAAATTGCTGTTTTAAGATACAAAGCAAATGCATCAATTACATAGTTTTGTGTTTTTTGGTCAAATGGATAGTAAATGGCGGGAAACTATTTAGTGGTAGGTCTACAGTCTAGCCAATAATTACTACCCTGGCAACGTTGATGTACTGTACGTTGTAATATATAATAACTACTTCCCTCGAATAGACTTCGGGAGTCACATGGGCTAAGGCGACACTCTTGCAGTTGACTAAACTGCCGATGACGGAGTGATCGAGGTTAAAATATCGGTCAGGTTTACTAAGGGGGGTTTGACCAGAATTGTTTTCCACTCCTCCCCTCAAGCAAATGTGGATACACTTCTTCTAAATATAACCTTTCTCATCCCAAAACCATTAGCTTAATAATTAGTAAATAAGCTATATCCCAAACGGGTGGTAAAACAAGGTATGAAAAAAAATTAAAACTTTTTCCTTTTAACCAAAGCGTGTTTAAGTGGTCTAAGACGCTAGACTCGCATTACGTTGGGTCAAATCTGATGGGAAGTTTGTTGTTCTAATCACAACTGGATGCATCGAGGGTAGTTTTTTATATATTATTCTCTCATCCCATTCTCGGAATGACCCTGGGACATGTTTTTAAATTTCACACTCCAAATCTTATGTCCATTAAATAGCTAACACCAAATTTATCTACAGCTATAATAAAAGTGAAGTGCAACAGCTATGTAAATCACATAGGTGAATTTTTTTTCTATATAGCTTTTTAAGAAAAATATTTAGAATTTAATGTTATACATAACCTAATACAAAATCAATGTAAGCTAGTTTCTAGATCACACGATTCTTAGAAAGTTGCATTTCATTTGTAAGACTACTCTTTCCTTCCCATAATCCTCTCAGCCCCGACTGCCTGAATATAACCAGAAAATATATGTTTGAATCTTCCAATGTCTCTTTCTATGAAAATTGTAGTATAAAAGAGGCTATTGACAAGCTTGTGGTTCGGATCCCGGCTGCGTGTAATGGATTCTCATGTTTTCTTAATGAGCATGTGTATACGTGTATGTACTTAACCGATCTGGTCTTTACAAGGCTAGTTTCCTCTCCTGTACGTCCCCGTGGGAGATGGACTTGAAATGAGAAATTAAAAACTTTACAAACATATTTAATTCTCGGTCCAATCTAACTTTTCATAAATCGATTCTAAAGTGTAGGCTTATGTCTTGAATTAAGAATCCAGGTAAACATAGCTATTTTGGTGATCCGCGACTGCCCCTCAGTACGAGCTATCCACAGATATGATGATTAGGGAGGAGTAAGGCAGAATTAAGAGGAAGTGTATCCCCATTTACGTGGATGGAGAGTTAAAACCATTTAGTAAAAGCACCTAGGTACTCCAGCTCGAGATCATAGAACAGGGATGTGCAAACTTATTTATATGAGGGCCTAATAAAAAAAATTGTGGGCTCACTACTTTTATTCATTAATTTATCTTCAAAATTTATTAAAAAATATTGTAAACATACATAATAGACTGACATGACTAAATTTAAATACATATAGAATGTACAACAATCATAAATATCTTAGTGGCTTAGTGTTTTAAAGTTCGTCGAGAAGATTTATATAATATATAATAATATTAGCACTGCGTCTTACAACCCGTTCGGGTTATACGCTCTAAGTACTAATTACGCTAATGGATTACGAATTGGGAAGGTTGAATTAGAGGAAGTGAACCCCCAGTTGCGTGGATGGAAAGTGGAAAACCATTTAGGAAAAACCTCCCCCAGTTCACCCGACCGAGATTCGAACCTCAATCTCCCCGTCCTCAGCAGTCGAGCTCAACACGTCTAGCACGTTAGCCAACTACGCCACCGAGGCCGGTAAGATTTATATGTTGTGGTGTGAGATGAATGAAATTGTGAATGAACTTTCAGAATTTTTCCTAAATTTAAGTTAAACTGTGAGGAGTAGACAGTAGAGAAGACAGGTGATCATTAGTAAAGGCGGTTTATAAGCTCATTTTTCCTAAGTTTCATGGTTTAAAACACTTTTTCTCATGAATATGAGGATGCAAACATTACCGTATATTTTGAGGAATAATTTAAAGTTCATAAATGTTGATTTTGGCATGGTTTTATAAAAATACAATTTTGTTGTGTTATCAAAATAAAGCCTGCTTCAATACGCAACACATTTTAATTATTTGTACCATGCGCTGGATTGAACACACTTGGGAGCCGTATCCAGCCCGCGGGCCGTAGTTTTCCTATCTCTGTTCTAAACCCAGCCTCCTTGTCATCGGCCAGCCAAACAAAACTAGAATGGTACCCTGTTCACGTGATCACCTGGTGAGGAATGGAATACAGTTAATGCTGTGTAAGTTTATGTTCCATCTCTTTTTAATAAACCCCCATTCGTAAAGCTCGCATAACACATTCTCTTACTTGAACATATAAAAAAGGTTCAATTCCCGGTATGATCAAATAATTCATTATTAGTAGAATGTGAGTTTCTCCTTACACCGTGATAAATTAGTGTCCGGGGCTGGATGTTGTGTCTGTTTTAGAATTAAGTTAGTTTATAAGTCGTGTGTATACATAATCAATCAGTTCAGAGGTTGCGTGTTAAATACCTAAAAAATATTAAATAATTTTAATGATTGTAAAAATTGTACTTTTAATTTTGTATGTGTTTCTGTTTCCACCTTCCAAACGTTATCTTGAAGATCAGAAAATAATATAGAAAAAAATTCTGTATCCTAGTCATTGTTTGTGACAGAACACGCGTTCCATCAACCTAGGTTTGACAACACATATTTCATAGTTGTCCGGTCTAACACGAGAGAGACGCAGAAGACCATTCTCCTAACTCGTGTTCCAGAGACCTGTAGTTTAGCGTAACACGTGTTCCAGAGAACTGTATCTTAATGTAACACGTGTTCCAGAGACCTGTAGCTTAATGTGTCACGTGTTTCAGAGACCAGCATCTTAATATAACACGTGTTCCAGAGACCTGTAGTTTAATATAACACGTTTTTAGAGACCTGTAGTTTAATTAAACATGTGTTCCAGAGACCTATAGCTTAATGTAACACGTGTTCCAGAGACCTGTAGTTTAATTTAACACGTTTTTAGAGACCTGTGGTTTAATGTAACATGTGTTCCAGAGACCTGTAGCTTAATGTAACACGTGTTCCAGAGACCTGTAGTTTAATTTAACACGTTTTTAGAGACCTGTAATTTAATGTAACATGTGTTCCAGAGACCTGTAGCTTAATGTAACACGTGTTCCAGAGACCTGTAGTTTATTTAACACTTTTTTAGAGACCTGTAGTTTAATGTAAAACGTATTTAGAGCCCTGTAGTTTAATGTAACATGTGTTCCAGACACCTGTAGCTTAATGTAACACGTGTTACAGAGACATGTAGCTTAATGTACACGTGTTCTAGAGACCTGTAGTTTAATGTAACATGTTTTAGAGACCTGTAGTTTAATGTAACATGTGTTCCAGACACCTGTAGCTTAATGTAACGCGTGTTCCAATGACCTTCAGTTGGCACCTCTGACCACTTATCTCCAGCTATAAGCTTTAATATAATATTGAAGGTAAATTATGCCAAACGTGGTCAAGTTGTTAAAGCACTGGGTCAGCGCTGAGCAGTTTATCGATAGAGGGAGAGAGAGGTCAGGGGTACCCTGCCCTCAGACTGGAGGTCGTGGGTCTAGCCCACTCTAGTGGCACGCTGGCAACCATCTCTGCCAATATCTCAACTTTCTCCAGGGCACGGTATAAATCACGAGATGAGTGTTAGATACCTTGGAGCCAGCCTCTCAGACCTGGGATCACGTATTCACTAGATCGAGAGGTTTTTGGACAAAACGGGAGCAGTCGATATACTTACTGTTGCTTAGTGGTTATGGAGGAACTATAAGTCTAGACGTTCTTGTTATATCTCGTCTCGGAACTAAAACAATATGGGTGAACTGTCCACCCTGTATTACATTTCTGAAATTATTGTTGATATATTAGGCTAAGTTAGTTTATAAGTGTACATTACCATGTTCATTCTGTTACCCAGATATTCAAATTCCTGGTCATAGTGTCCTATCTTAGGCTAAGTTAGTTTATAAGTGTACATTACCATGTTCATTCTGTTACCCAGCTATTCCAATTCCTGATCATAGTGCTGCTTGCTTAGGTTAAGTTGATCCATGAGTCTATATTCCTTTGTTCATCCTGTTATCCAGATGTTATGAGTCCTGTGGTTTGTAATTAATTTGTTTTATATATATATATATATAAAATATAATATTTGTATTTGATACACAGGCAGGATTTGTTTAATCATGAGAGATGGGGTTCCAGCGTACTCTTAGTGAAATTCTAACAAAACATGAGCCTTTTGAGCACAAAGACTTGTGGATTTTCCCCCTCTGTGAGAAACATCAGGCTTCTCTAGCTTTATGGGACGGAACATAAGAAGTTCCTCTTTTTGTGGTCCATAATACCCTGATTCATTCAACAACATTGTGTGTGTTGTGTTAATGGGATGGCATGGACACATTCTACATGGTTTGGCCGATAAAACATCATTATGAACGCGCTTGGTTCACATAGCTATACAGCAAACAGATAAAAAGCTCATTTGAATTATGGTAAATTGTCCTGTAATTACTAACAAAATAACACGACTTTGTGAAATGATGTATACAAACGAGTTTCTAGCTGTAAAACTAGGCGTGGTTTTATGATCAAGGCTGGTTAATCAGTCCGGTAATGAATCAAAGAAATAATATGTATGTAATTTGTAATCAAATGTATGTAACATTTCAGTTCGTTACACATATTTTATATCTTGAATATAATAAATTGAAATGTATTTTACTTTTCACATTGTCAATAAAAATAAATAAAAATAATATATATATATATATATTATTTGAACATCAGTGGGCACGTGATCTGAATGTCAAGCTAATTTATTTGGGGTTAAAATCTTAGCCAGGTGTATAGAGGGTGGTTTCTCCAAAAAAAAAATTATCCCTCTTACATTATGAAAATTCGGGTAAATTTCCTCAAAATTATAGCTTACTCACTGTAATAAGTAATTAATATATATATGCGTATTGTCCAAACGAGTAGTGAGACACTGTGGATTACAAAAATATTTATTTGCTCAAATCTATCATAATGAATATAAAGAATAATCTATACATCGCACTTCAAAATTACTAAAGAATAGGAATAAAATTTAAATGTTTAGTAATTTGTGAAGTCGAGAATGAGTGACCAAAAATCTAATAAATATGGACCAAGCAATGACAGAATGGTTGACCAACTAATGAAAGAAACGGTGACCTAACAGTTGGAAAAGGACTGATCAAACAAAGATAAATTAGTTGACATATTAACAAATCAAGGTTGAATAAATATCATACAAAATATTTTCGAACAACGAAAAAATTGTTGACCAACCAACCACTAAAAGAAAGCTTTTTTCATGGGTGGAACGAATGAATCATTGATAGTCAAATCTAAAGGTTAGAACTTTGATTTACGGGTATTTTTTAACACTTAATTACACATGGCCTTTGTAAAAAAAACGCATTATCGTCTACCCTGACCACTAAACTACAGTACATCCGTCATTTTTCCCAAAGCTGCAGCAACGAGACCCCCCAGGTTTTATTTTAGGAGTTTTAGTAAGTTACTGGATGTGGCTTGTAATCGCATTTACTCAACTTCTCGATCTATCTACAGTCGAGCAAGACAGACACAAGTCCTGTCTTTCTCCAGGAGATATATTATATTATACTATTACGATTATTAGAGAATGTTTATATTGAATGTTGGCTGATGATGATGAAGTCAATACAGTTCATCACATCATCAGTAAAATAATATAATTAATGTTTATTGTTTTTTTAGAACAAAGGCTTACTGACCTATACACTATATACTAATAACACTAATGTGTTAGGGATGTGTAAAGTTTAATCTAGAATGCTTGTACTGGTATTTGCGTAGAAATAGAATGTCAAATCATTTAGGAAAAACCACCCTCAGTACATCAGACAAGGTTTCTAGCCCCAAGACTCCCGTCATCAGTAGTTAAGTCTATTTCGAGAATGACGCCTTAGATAATTTGACCAACGAAGCGGGTCATTTTATTTTAATAGAATAATAAGACAAATATTTCAGGGATAGTCAACTATGGAGTATTTTTACTATATAAAATTTGCTTTAGTTAAATCGTGTTTTAGTTTTTATGCAGATAAAAATAGTTACTCTAATTATATTGACATCGATATCAGTGACCGCATGGTCTAACGCACCATTTTCATGCTAAACTGGATTAATGGTGACAGGGAAATCATGGTTCTAATCTTGGTCGAGTGTACTGAAGGTGGTTTTCATTAAGGCTTTTAAACTCCACCACGCGATTTCAGGCATATTTTCTTTAAGAGTATATCTTTCTGAACCCGTTTGTATTAGAATAATTAATGTATGCGTTAGTTCTTTTAAGGCTAGTTATTTTAAGTAGATAGTACCAATTTTATTCATAAACAGTAAAAAAAAATAGTAATTGTTATTTTGCGCTTCCTTTTCCACCCACTCACTCCCATCTTCTCCATCTATGGGTTCATTTATCTGCTCGCTTCAGGGTAGGCCTGTCTGAAAGCAAATATCACACTAGGAGTTACTAAGAGAAAGACATACAGACACAGTTGCCTCCTAATTCCATCTTATTAATACCCCGGAGAGAAGCTCGCTTGACTTGACCCGCTCTTATCTTGACATAGTCGGTCCCCGAGACTTTTAACGCACTCTATGAACGCCCATTATTAATATAATTATTTCGTCCTTCATTTTCCACCACTCACAAAGTTGTCTTTTCAGACGGGAGGGAAAGTTGGTCGGAAAATTTGTCGTCGTGTTCCTAGTTTTGTTGTTTTTACTGGAGCCATGTGTGCGGCCCATCCCTGTGTGTTATCATGCGCAGAAATAAACCAGTTTAACGTTCCGGAGAAGATTCTATCGAAACACTACGCTTAGCACCAAGGAGATAATTAGCTTACCCGTAACTGTGTGCACGTCATATATATGTCAGGTTCCTCGTGTCTGGTCAGCCGGTAATAGGAAGATTGGGGTTCGAATCTTATTTGGGTGTGAATGTGTTGAGGGTGAATTTTCCTAAAATATTTCCCCTCTCTCTTCACGCAAATATTGATACACTTATTCTAAATTTTATTTTCTCCATCCTTATCTCAGTAGTGTAATCAAAATGTGTTTATCCTGTTCGGGAGTAGGACACGATTGTTCCAAAAAATGGACTTTTTTTCCTACTACCTGTTTATACACATATACACATATGTACTAATTTCACTAATGAGTAAGGATTAATTTAGAGGAAGTGTACCCACATTTGTGGGTAGGTAGAGTGGAAAATTATGTTGGAAAAGCCACCCTCAGTAAACACGACCGGGATTGGAACCCCGGTCTCCATGTTATTGGCAGTCAAGTCTATTGTGAGAGTGACGTCTTAGAATATTAGATAATGCGGCCATCAAAGCAGAAATTGCCTAATTTTAAATTATATGGATGATGAGGGTAGTTTAAATGAAGTACACCCGATTTAGCGTGGATAGAGGATGGGAAAAATACAACTATAAATTCCGTGTCAAAATTTGAACCTAGACCTCACCCTCTCCGGTAACCCTGTCTACTACAAAACTGATGTCATGTACCACATTGCCAAAGCGCCCTATTTGAGCAACTCATACTAGGTAGGTTTCCCATTTCCGACTTTATTTCCCGTCCCTGTTTATGAACCAGACTCGCTATCTCACATTTCAAAGTCAGGAGGAGGGAGGAATATCGTTATCAAACTGTGTCATAAGAACAGATGTCGTCTTTTGAGTTGTCGACACTGAAATCAAAGAAAAAGAGTCCCTCCTCCTGCATCTCCTGGTTTCTAGCATTGGATTGAACCATTAATTAACTTACTGGAAATGGAACTAAGTTATTATTATTATTATTATTATTATTATTATTATTATTATTATTATTACTATCACAGCGTTTTACTACCCGTTTGGGTTACACGCACTTACGCTAATGTGTAATGGTAGGGTGATTGTGAGATGAAATGGAGGACCTACAGTTTAACGTGGGATACAAACCACGGTGGGTTCCTGGCACTCCACACTAGAATTAAGTAACAACGACACATAGCTACTTAAGTTTTATAACCAATTTTCTCGAAAAGTACAGTTTATAAAAAAATATAACTAATCACCGTGTATTTGGGGATATTTAATTAATAATATTTTCGTTTCATACATAATACATATAAGTGATTTAAAATACGGAATCCATTCACAACTTTTATTTACTGTACTATTTATAAAATCTGTAAGAAAATGATGATTTTCTTTAATTGATTGTTAAACAACAGTTAACACAGAAATTAGACTCATTTTGATTACAGTTACATGTTTGACAGGCTTAACGCTTGAAGATGTTATAATTTTAATTTTTTGAACCTAATCAAATTTTCAAAATATGAAAACTATGCGTAAATCTGTGTCTCTCGTGTTTTTTTATATTAGATTTTTAAATCAACTAAACAAGGAATAAAGGGAAATTAAGATATAACAGCATCAATTAGTTTTTATAAAATTGGGACATTTTTATTTCATAATAATGGTATGAATAAATAGTTGTTACAGCTATAACAAAATAATATAATTTTATTCAGTTTATTTTTTAACGTTGGTACTGTCATTAGAGAACGACATAGCTAATGTACTTTAAAATGCATTAGTCTTGGATTGCGGTGTTGGATAAGTGTTTGAAATGTATGTAGGTATACCGAGGCAAAATTTATTTTAAGATTTTCTAAATCTTTTAGTTTGAAGTACTGTTGAACATTTTGCAAAGTGGGCTGTTTGTAGTAATTGGAGGCAGAATTCCCCGAGTGTAGGAATATCCGAGCGCTTAAATATAATATAAAGCGTTAAATATCTTCCAACAAGTATACACACTCGTGTATACGTTGGCCATGGGAAACATAGAGTCCAACCATTTTGGAAATACCTGTAGGGAGGTCCCAGGTGCAAAGAAACCAATACTCCCACACGCCTAGAAACAAAATTTCTTAATGATTTCAAACTTTTGTATACACAGTCTGTCGTAGAAATGACAATTTACAAATGGCGTGTTCGACAGACCTGGTAATTCCCATTCGAGTCTCTTATTAGCTATTTGTACAGAGAGCCAGTCAAATACGTCAAGGTGTGTTTAATTGTTCAACCGTCAACACATGTGATGATATAATCAACGTTTACAAACTCGTTGAAACGTTTCTAAAACTCGTTATATTTTTTTATCATTATTATTTGAAAATTTATCGTGGTCTTCTTTCTATAGTCCTTAAATAACGAAATACTGAAAAAACATATTTAAAAGTGTAATCTGTTCATTGTAAATATAATCTGTATGTAAATTAATAATCTAATTGTAAACATCTAAGTTACTGGAGCTGCTATAGAGCGATCATCCCTACGATTTAAGATATCTTTTTATATGTATTTTTTAGGATCAAAACCAATATTATAAACTATAGTAACTGATTTTTTAAATACAAAGCTAATCATGCTAGTTGTTCCAAAAACCAAATAAAAATTTAGATTATACTTTTAACTCATTTAATGTATGTAGGGTCCATTAGCTACTTTCTCTAATTAAAAATGTAAGACAAATCTAACAACTTGTAATAAAAATGTTAATTTATCCCTCAAAGAATGTAGCGAACCGAATTCAAAAATAGATTTTTTTTTGTCATTACTAGGAGCCAAACTTGGAACCATTATACAAGCAGGAGAATTCTCTTCTGTCTTATTCAAGGTATCTGACAATCCCTGGGAAATTTCACCCCATCTTTGACCCTTGCTGAGTCTAGAAAACCCCGTATCCGAAAAGAGAGAGAAAAAAATAACTGTAACAACTCTTGGGAGCTCCCTCCTCCTCCTCCCCAGACAATGTTTGGAGCGCGCAAAGGATTGTGGGAGAAAGCCGCGTGGGAAACCCACCCTCTTCTTACCAACTGCTACCCCCAAAACATCCCACCAAGATTTTTCAATAAAATAACCACGAGAGAAATTACATGGGCTTTTAGCTTCTAGAGAGACAACCTATCCCTGTCCATTGCAGTTTTCCTTCTTATATTGAGGTTTCATACCCTCCCTTTTTACATCCTGCTTCTTTCCCACTCATTATGAGTGGCGGTATTTTCAGAGAACATTTTACAATCTACTTGTTACCTTTGCCAAAAATATATAAATCAATCACCACAAAATACAATATAATAGCTTTCAACTTTCTCAACACTGTGATTCACTTTAGTAGCTGGAAACACAGTTTGTTGGCTGACACTAGTAATAATGAGCTTTCTACAGAGATTTACTAATCAGTCTGGATGAATAGGAGCAAACATAACTTAATATTATATTGATATTCTCCCAAACATAAATAATGCCTGTCTAGCAATTGTTTTTAATAAAGCAAAACAACCTCCTGTAACTCTAATTTTGAATACATTCTATAAAATAGAGCTAGAGTAAAAATGTATAACAATAATAAATTATTAAAGTATTTTGAAATTATGTTTATTCCGAGGTATAAGTAAAATAGGTTGAAATTCCTACATTATGTACATCTCATAATTTATATTATCTTCAAATTTAGGTTAAACCTTTCAGGGCTTGTGTGAAGTGTGTTCATATGTAGAAATATTCATTTCCCTTAGGAACTATGTTTAACGCGGCAAATCTGAAATTACATACTTTGTTAAAGTCGCTTCACAACATTCATTGTAAAATGCGCCTCTAAAATTATTGTTTCGCTTTTCATATAATGTATGATTTCTAGAAGGAATAATTGCCATCAATATAGTAATAATAATAATAATAATAATAACAATATAATAATAATATATAATATTAATAATATATTTTTGGGCGAAGTTAATGCTAGCGCCTTCTCTTACGTTTGAACACTTGTTGAGAATACACAAACTTATACTTACGTTAAACTTATGATAGCAATTAAAATTATAATTTATAATAAATCTTCAAAATTATTTTTAAATATTAAAAACACATTTCCCTACATTTATGGACATATTAAAATTTTAATAAAAGAAGAAAATGATCTAAATAAAGATGAAATAAAAATTTATCTCACGCTCTAATGACGTAAAATATGCATATATAAACATAATGGAGATGGCAGATAATTCAACAAAAAACCAAACTGTAAGGCATTCCTTTCTACTTTCACTTTTAATCACTATAAATAACCTACAGTATAAAATGTGTTTAAATGTGGTACCTCGATTGTTCTACCTCCTGTCTCGTTTTTTGTCGAAGACCCGATCACTCATCTTGGTACCTCTAGGTATAAGGCGTTGGTTGACAAAAGATGCAAACACATTAGGGTGTACCTGTAGGGCAAATATGGTTTGGATATGTGTGACTGAATTTTTAATGAAGAACTGTTTCTTAGAAATAAACGGATTAACTGACTTGGACATTCTCAACATAGTAAAAATAAACACTCTTGGACTTGACGAATAAAACAATATGCAGAAATTAAAATGCAAGCTACAATAAAATACACAGATGCACTCTTATATTACTAGCAGTGTCTCTTGTATTTTACAACGTGTTTAGTAGTCCCGGTAATGAAGAACAGCAAACAGTTATGTACATAGATAGATATTTTAAGTCCAAAGTTGTTTTGTGAAAAATAATATGAATTGATAATTTTAAAAGTGAATTAACAAACTAAAATAATTTTATTTTATTATTTATCAAAAAAGTTTATCAATAATTGGAGTTAATCAAAGTTATTTAAAGTTAAAATGCTGCTACTCATATTCTCAAGAGGGAGACACAACAGTAAGATCATCCATCCATCATAATAATGTTGTAGCGAAATGTTTGAAATCAAGTAGTTTAAGAGATCGTTCAGATTAATTTATAAAAGTGTGATTAATGTTCATTGAAGATTATACTTTCATACTTTCTGTGGGAATGGATGGGGAACAATGGCATTCCAAATAAATTCAATAAGTTTAGTTTAATTAAAGTGGATGCAGAAGGAAAAAAAATCACATTAGAAAACAGATCCTTTACATTTCAGTAGATATCATAATAACAATTTAGTTGCTGGAATGGAAAATATATTGAATCTCTTTAAGATACTTTTACTCAATAATTAGAAATATTGTTGCCTCTGAAAGTTTTTCCTTTATATTAATATCAAGTTTTTGTTTTCCAATAAAAAAAACCTGCTTCACTTCTTTAGAGAGTTTCCTTCAAATAACCAATAACCTTGTGGGTCTTCTTCACCAAATATCCCATCCAATCATAGGGTAACATTAATCAAATTAAAAAAAACAATAATTTTAACTTAGATAAATATATTCAAAAAGGGATAATCAATCAATTTTAGAAACAAAATACAGTATTTAAGAATTATTATTATTATTATTATTAATTATAAATATCACAAAACGTAAATAGTAACAAAAAACAAAACTGACCTCAGATAATATGTGTCAGTCATCAGCCAAGAGGTTGAAGGTTTTCTCCTCTTAGCGAACAGAGTTGTATCGTGCCTTAGTGGCGAAACTGCTTCACCGAGCATGCACGAAGATGTTCGAATTACTTTTAGCACGAGAAACTGTATTTTATTTTATTAAACAACTAACAATCAAATTTTAGAACATGAATCATAAAAAATAATAACAAACCCGCTACGAAACAATAAAACGTTAAGCTACTTCATCCTGTTAGACGAGCGAGCAAAATCGACCATCATTTCCGGCGTTAAATTCAACTACAGTCGGTGGTGGGAAATGTTTTCCGATAAAATACGAAGCAGTTATATAAAGATCATATAGTATCACTAAAAGGCAAGTGAAACCAATAATACCTTTCCTCGTCTCACATATACTCGTAAGAGAGCGTGTAGTAATAGTATTTTAGACGTAGCTCATTTCATTCAGCATGATCCCATTGCAAAATTTAATTCGCCATTTTAGGTCTGCTTTCAAATTGGATCGGTTTCTCACGGTTTTATATTACTTGTAGAGTGGCTTCTTCGTGGTGTTTATTTAGGAGTACAGGTATATGTTTTAAGAAAGGTAAACTAGTAGATAAATAGATCCATAGGTATAATTTCTTTAAATTAATATACATAAATAGGCCATTGTTGATCTCATAGATTTCTATAATGTCAAATTTTGTCGTATTATTTGGATCTTAGAGGAATATCTGTTACAGAAGTAATAAATAAAGGATGGAGAAAAATTTAACTCCCCCGCCAATGACGTAAAATATACTTATAAACATAATGTAGATAACATATAATTGATAAAAAGATATAAATATAAGGTAGATAACAAATAATTGAATAACAAATCTACTTGATAGTAATCATTAGAAACTATAGTCCAACACCTTAGCTCAGCTGGTAGCTTGTATGTTTACTATGTTAAGGGTCTCGGAATTGATTCCTGGTATAGCCAAAAAATTTATCACTTGTGAAATGTGGGTTTATTCTTTCTTATTGATGAATTAACAGCTGGGGGCTGGGTGTTGTTTTCTGTAATAGAACTTAGTTTATAGGCCATGTGTTGTTAAAATCAGTCGGCTAAGGAAATTCACGTTAAATACTGCCATTTAGGTACTATATTATAGACTAACTGTGTACCCGTTCCTTGCACGGGGAATATTTCTTTTTTCCTATGCATCGCGTTTTACTACCCGTTCGGTCTATACGCTTATGTACTAACTACAATAATGATTTTAGGAATGGATAAGGTTAAATTTAGAGGTAATGAACCCTTGTCTGCATGGAGGGAGAGTGGAAAACCATTTTGGAAAAATCTCCCCCGTCATCGTCCGTCTAGTCATTTACAAAAGTAGCGCGTTAGACCATGCGGCCATCGAAGCAGGTCATGGGGAGTCTAAAAGTAGAATTGTTATTCTTAGTACATAGAATAAACCACACGGAATAGTAACCAAATCTTAAATTATATTTAAATATCAATCAGTTATTGGTTTTAATTGTGTTACAAAAGTCAAACGTTGGCTGACTAATATTAAATATCAAAATGGAGATATAATCAGATCATATTTTAAAAACTGATATTTTTTATAAGAGTATGTTATAACTTATCTATAAACAATACTTTGAACACTTGCCTGTTTATGATAATATAATATAAATAAGGGTGTTATGGCATGAATGATTAGTTGTTAAAGGGTTGTAATTAAATATAATCAACATTATTTTAGCATAATTTTGACTACATATCACCCGTTTAACCTTTTTAACACGTTTATACTTTTTACCAATTTCACCCATTTAGTCCTTTTTGCGTATATGTATAATGCTAATTGAATATCAGTGATCACATCAACAAAATTTTCATCTATTATATGTTTTTCTATACAACCAAAATGTCATCATCATTAACTAAACTGTTGTCATTCAATATGTCAAATTGAACTTAACCTGCCCATACTTGGAAGAATATAATCCTAGTACACTTTTTTTTACATGAACTTCTTATCTGATTCAAGAAACATAATATCAGCCCTGTATTCCTTTACAGATCAGAGAGCATTACTGTATCTGGTATGATCGGGGTGGGTAAAAACCGAAAGGTTCTACTGTACTACACTTTAATTAACAAATAACCAAGGCGAGGCAAAGGCTGAAGTGCCTAGGCCCACTGTTGAGCATGTGTAGCACCCTATCCACGAGGAACGGACTGTTATTGTACAATTAGTTGCTCAGACCTATTCTCGATTGTGTGTCCCACTTGGGGTCACCTTCTGGTCACGTATATGAGAAGGATGCAGGTATTACAGAAACAATGTTCGAGTATTATTGTGGACGCCACTGGTACATTCCCACTTGACTCTGCACCGGGACTTATAGATGCCCACCATCAATACCATTTCTGGAAGCTTGCACAGGCCTTTACCAACAGACTTCCCTGTTCCGCCAATCCTCTTATCCATGGTCTTTTGAATCATGTCAGCGACCATGGCGGGTTCTACCAACGTCCTGAAGCCCTGCTAGGATAAGTAAGAAGTGCGAAATGTGATTAGTGGTAGGCTCTCACCCAGATCCCAGATCCGGTTTGCAAACTCAATTCGACATAATAATTTAAAAAAAATTGCTTTTATGTTTATAAATCTTAGTTAAATGCGACAATCCGCCCATATAGCTCAGTCAACGTCATAGTGTGACCAATTGGTCGGAAGGGGAGAGTCGGGCAAGACGGGGCACTCCACAACAAAAAAAAGCTGTAGTGAATAAAAAATGCAATTGAATCTGAAAACTAGATCTTTATTAGTACAATATTATATAGTATTTAAAAATTGAAATCAACATTATATTTTCAAATGAAGATGGGAAAGAAAGCACATAGGGTAAGATGGGGTTAGTATTTACATATAGCATAAAAATGAACAGCTTCATCTTCTTCGTCCTCCTCCCATACATATGAACAATGAGCCCATTTCTGGCATTGACAACACTTAATCCATCCTTCATTTGATTGTGAATATAAATATCCACAGTATAGGCATTCGGCATTAGAAGTCTCAGATTATGATGAATAATCAGATAATTTCCTTTTGAACCTTGTTTTAGGTATAGTTTTGTTCACTTTTTCGCTTTTATGGTTTGATTGGTCAACATTTTTCCTGTTTGGTAGTTGATGGTGCAAAGTCAAAACTTTTTTCCAGGTTTACCTTATCTTTGTTTTTCTTTATATTTTCTCTTTAATAATTCTGTTTTCTTTCCTCTTCAACGACTTTTCTATCTTTTGTTGTTCTTTTTCAGCTTTCACATTAATCTCACTTTGTAAATCTTTTTATAAGCTTATTCAGTTATTACCACAGTTTTTACGTGTTTTCGAGGCTTCTTGTTAAATCGGATCCCACTGCAACTGGGTATTGATAAAATGTCCTCAGGAGAACAGGATAGCTTTGACAAAACCTTGAAAAGTTGAGAGTTTGGGGTAATACATACGAATGAACCTTCGTCAGCGGCAGGGTCGGGACCTATGACGGCAACAGGCTCGGGACTTTGGTCAGCAGTAGGCTCTGGAACTTGTAGGGTAACAGGCTCGGTACTTTGGTCGGCAGTAGGCTCTGGAACTTGTAGGGTAACAGGCTCGGTACCTTGGTCGGCAGTAGGCTCTGGAACTTGTAGGGTAACAGGCTCGGTACCTTGGTCGGCAGTAGGCTCTGGAACTTGTAGGGTAACAGGCTCGGGACTTTGGTCGGCAGTAGGCTCTGGAACTTGTAGGGTAACAGGCTCGGGACTTTGGTCAGCAGTAGGCTCTGGAACTTGTAGGGTAACAGGCTCGGTACTTTGGTCGGCAGTAGGCTCTGGAACTTGTAGGGTAACAGGCTCGGTACCTTGGTCGGCAGTAGGCTCTGGAACTTGTAGGGTATGTAACGTTATTTGCCACCCTACCATTTATTTCCTTATATTTTTCCCAAGCTTTGTAAATAGTTTCAGGTTTATTTCGTTTGAAACATGCTGTGTCGCCGGCGTGAAAAATAATACTATTTGCATCCATTAAAATAAATTAAAAGGACAGAATATAGAACATCTAACACTGTTTTAAATAATTTAAACAATTAATTTTGACCTAAGGAAGAACACTTACTTTTTTTTAAACATATTAATTTCCTTCCAAGAGGTCTGTTGACTCTTCTATTTATTTTGGATGTCAGCCATGATTTATTTTAACGCATGCGCAGATATGATGAACAAGTGAGTGGCGAGTCTCGTGCTTGTAAAAGTAGTAAAAAAAAAAAAGAGAGAAAAAAAAAGACGTTCCAAAATAGCGCGCATTTCAATTGTGACAGATCAAAATAAACATTTAATTCTCTTAAGAAACACTGACATATATTTAAATCTTGATACTAAATTTGTATCTTATTTTATAAACAGTTCATAGCCAACACTTTATCTTTTATTTTATTGTATTAGTTTTCTCTTTGGACTTAGTAGAAAATAGAACGTTTTTTAAATTTAAAACTGAGAACATTTTTTGAAGAGGATGAGGCTTTTTTCTTCCGGAGTGTCATTTAACATGGAGCAAATTTATATAGCTCCTAATTAAATTTAGTTTTCAAGTGGAACAATGGTTCGAAAGTAAAAGTACAAGTACTCAAATGGAAAGTTAAGTGTCTGGAGACGAACTAGAGTGTTTATTTCTTCAAATGGTGGACGAGTTAGAATAAATAAAAGGAAACAGACTTCAGACATTCTGTTTCAACATGGATGAATTCATTGGTGAGGTCCAGCCAAATCTTCAATTTTAAATATATGTTATTTCTCATTTTTTTTTATTTATCAAGCTATGATACATGCAAAAACTTTCAGAAAGGACTAAATACACTCAGACTCTATCTATTCCAGGGAATTGATTAATATTTTATTTTTTATGTAAAAATATTAATTCTATTGATTTTTTTTTTTTTGTTCCTCAACAATACCTTTTTTTTTGTCTTACTCAAAACTATATATTCTATAAAAGTTTAGCCTAAACATATATTATTTTCTTTCACTCTATTATTATATATATATATATATAATAACTCCTAAATTTAATCCTTTCAGAGATTGTTCATTTAATTGTTTAACTTTGTTTAAGAATTTATGTAATACCATATATTTTATTTTGTCATATTAGCCTTATATTTATTCGGATATCCTTAGGTAGGTTTGGGATGTAATAAAAGGGAAACAATAATGATAATAATAATAACCCACAAAAGTTTCAACAATTGTTTTTTTTTTTTATTGTAATCTCAATTAGTACATTTTTTGTTTTTTTATGATCCATTGTATTTAAATTGCTATTTTTTTATTTTTTTTTATTTTAAGTACTCTCAACTCTTGTGGAAGTCTACAACACACCATTGTAACATTGACATTGTAATATCTAGGTAAAAGTTCCCGAGCACACCCAGAGGTCTCGAGCATTTAGAGTCGTCGTGCATTTGTTCAAATTAGTCGAGCTAAAGTTTATTTATATTTTTTTTTTATCATTATTATTAGTTCTCCTAGCTTCCAGGAGTGGCGCCCAACACAAGTTTTTTTTTATTAATCTCGACGTTACCCCTTTTTGTTGATAAGACACAATTAGGAAATTTATATTAGAGTGGCGCCCAACGTGGGGCTCATTTGTGTTAGGGAACTGTGTTGTAATTAGGGCATGAGCGGAGGAAGCTACTTTACTAGAAGCAAGGCCAGAGCTCTAATTTCAAACACTAAACTGAAGATTGTAGGAGAAACTTCAACAATGGAAGGTCAAACCCTAGGAGAAGATGTCGACAATGACACATCAACAACAATGTCCTTAGAAGTAAGTGAGTTTAGGGATGTAGACCAATTCCATGAGTTTAGCGGAGAGTTTGCAGAGACGAGTTTGGGTGATCCACCACAATGTATAGAGACTGAACCAACCACAATATCTGTTGCCTCATGCGTGGAGACCGAACCAACCACTACAAATTTGACACCTGTTGCCTCACCTCCAGAATTTATGTCAGCGATACAACAATTAATATTTGGGATGAGTGAAATGAGAGGAGTTTTAGCAGCCAGTTTGGTTGAAATCAGAGGAGATTTCAAAGCTAGTCAAGACGAAATTAGAGGAGAGCTTTCAAAGCTTTCAGATAGTCAGGTTGAAATGAGAGGAGATTTCGCAGCCAGTCAGGAAGCCATGAAAAGTGAAATCTTGAGTTGCATGAGTTCGCTAGCCGACACTATCAGGAAAGATTTTTATGTGGAGATTACCCAGACAAAAGCTGACCTGGAGGGACAAATCTCATCTGTAAAACAACATTGTAGCCAGGAAATTGAAGTGGTTAAGAAAAATTCACTAGTTTCACTAGAAAAAGTTAGTCAAGCACTGGAGTCGACACAACATTCCGTAGCAAAACAGCTCGGCCAACACACAGTACAGTTAGAGGAAGGTCTAAAGAACCTTAGTATGGAGGTTGATGCAGTGAATGCAAGACAGAATGAGTCCTTGCTGGCTGTGGCGGCAAAGAATCAGGAGTTGGCTCTAGTTCAAGAGGTTCTAGGTCAGAAGCTAGACGACACTACCAGAGTAGTTGTGTCAGTTCAGGAACAAATAAGGGGTTTGGGTGAAGAGGTAAGGTTAGGGTATGTTACTGGCCCCAACTTACTTAGCACACCCACCTTGACCATTTTGGGGGGAAAGTCGTTGGAGGAAAGACTTCCCAGATTCAATAGAAGGAACCGACAGAACCCGGTCAGTCACCTGTTAGCTCTTGAGGAGTTATTTGAAGGGCATAGGCTGTCAGATAAGGACAAAGTAAGATTAGGAGGCAGTTCCCTGACAGGTGATGCTGTACCCTGGTGGTCAGTGGGAAAAGACAACATCTCAAGCTGGGAGGATTTTAGTACCAAGTTCCTGGCTATGTTCTGGTCTGTAGAGATACAGGGGCAGATGAGGGCAAAGTTGCATGCTTCTCGGTATCATGAGAATAGTGGCACTCTGGAAAGCTATCTAGCTGATATGTACTCCAGAAGTCGAAATTTCGATTCATCCATCACGGATTCGGAGCTAATATACATGGTTACACAGCAGTTACCGATACGTTTGCGGGAAATGTTAGTGGGCGTGACTTACAGCTCTTTGGATGAATTCCGTGCGGGACTACAGCGTTTGGATACGCTAGAGCAAGACCGGAGGAGAAACAAAATTGAGTCTGTAGGTTCACCCCCTCGCAAGCGCACAAGTGAAGACATGAGTATGGTAAACCCACAACAGTTTCATAATGGTCCACGGCAGCAGAACTCCTGGAGAAGAACTGGACCACACCTGGAGAATCAACGACGAGGTCCGAGTTGGAGGGCACCTTCAGACATGTTCCAAGGTAGAGGCCAAGAAGAGGCTCATCACAACTTGGATTCACAAGGAGACAAGAGACAATATCAAGGGCAGTTCTCAAGGGGTAGGGGCCACCCTTACACTAGCGAAAAGGGAAACAATAGAATTGATATTGTCTGGTGATGTATCTTCATTAGTTGAAGAAGGTGTCGAAGTAGATGTACTTACAGGTGGTAATTTGAAATGTTTAATTTATTTGCTGATTTTGTGTAAACAAAACCCAGCATTTTTGAAGTGTTGAAACTAGGCCTACTTTTGTGTGCAATACAAATATGATATATTTTTATATGAAATCACCTAAGTGATAAATAATACATGTATTTCCGAGGGAAGGACCTCAAGTGAACATACATAAGCCGTTTCGACATTTTAGTGAGAGGAAATTTAGATTTTAACTCACCTAAGTCTCAGCGGGGAAGTGTTATCAGCGAGTTTAAACGAGTGCAGTGAAGTCGATCTGGATATTCAGCTCCACTGAAAGTGCTCCGGTTTATGCTACAAGACAAAGAAAGAGATTTTGTTATTCAAGTGAAGTTTAAATAATATTTGTAAAGTATAAATATAAGGCGTGGCGGTTGTACTATTTTTCTTGTGATGAAGAGCGATCCTTTACAGCAGACGACAAGAGGTTATATTAGGTTGAATAACCGTCTATGTAGCTACAGACTTACTACGTGAACATGCAAGTTAAACTGAATTGTACAAAAGCAGCTGTTTTCGGAAAGACTAGAGAAAAAAAACAATGCCATCCTTACTTATCGCCTTGAACCAGAACAAGTAGAGGCACTTTGATAAGACTAATTTACTAATTTTATAAGGAGATGGAATCTAGATTGTGATATTTAAGATTCTAGGCCTACTTTATGGCAAAAACATTTATTTTGTTCCACGAAGTAATTTTAGGCTTAAAATTAATTCGTACAAAAAAAAAGGGGGCACTGTAACGTTATTTGCCACCCTACCATTTATTTCCTTATATTTTTCCCAAGCTTTGTAAATAGTTTCAGGTTTATTTTCGTTTGAAACATGCTGTGTCGCCGGCGTGAAAAATAATACTATTTGCATCCATTAAAATAAATTAAAAGGACAGAATATAGAACATCTAACACTGTTTTAAATAATTTAAACAATTAATTTTGACCTAAGGAAGAACACTTACTTTTTTTTAAAACATATTAATTTCCTTCCAAGAGGTCTGTTGACTCTTCTATTTATTTTGGATGTCAGCCATGATTTATTTTAACGCATGCGCAGATATGATGAACAAGTGAGTGGCGAGTCTCGTGCTTGTAAAAGTAGTAAAAAAAAAAAGAGAGAAAAAAAAAGACGTTCCAAAATAGCGCGCATTTCAATTGTGACAGATCAAAATAAACATTTAATTCTCTTAAGAAACACTGACATATATTTAAATCTTGATACTAAATTTGTATCTTATTTTATAAACAGTTCATAGCCAACACTTTATCTTTTATTTTATTGTATTAGTTTTCTCTTTGGACTTAGTAGAAAATAGAACGTTTTTTAAATTTAAAACTGAGAACATTTTTTGAAGAGGATGAGGCTTTTTTCTTCCGGAGTGTCATTTAACATGGAGCAAATTTATATAGCTCCTAATTAAATTTAGTTTTCAAGTGGAACAATGGTTCGAAAGTAAAAGTACAAGTACTCAAATGGAAAGTTAAGTGTCTGGAGACGAACTAGAGTGTTTATTTCTTCAAATGGTGGACGAGTTAGAATAAATAAAAGGAAACAGACTTCAGACATTCTGTTTCAACATGGATGAATTCATTGGTGAGGTCCAGCCAAATCTTCAATTTTAAATATATGTTATTTCTCATTTTTTTTTATTTATCAAGCTATGATACATGCAAAAACTTTCAGAAAGGACTAAATACACTCAGACTCTATCTATTCCAGGGAATTGATTAATATTTTATTTTTTATGTAAAAATATTAATTCTATTGATTTTTTTTTTTTGTTCCTCAACAATACCTTTTTTTTTGTCTTACTCAAAACTATATATTCTATAAAAGTTTAGCCTAAACATATATTATTTTCTTTCACTCTATTATTATATATATATATATATAATAACTCCTAAATTTAATCCTTTCAGAGATTGTTCATTTAATTGTTTAACTTTGTTTAAGAATTTATGTAATACCATATATTTTATTTTGTCATATTAGCCTTATATTTATTCGGATATCCTTAGGTAGGTTTGGGATGTAATAAAAGGGAAACAATAATGATAATAATAATAACCCACAAAAGTTTCAACAATTGTTTTTTTTTTTTATTGTAATCTCAATTAGTACATTTTTTGTTTTTTTATGATCCATTGTATTTAAATTGCTATTTTTTTATTTTTTTTTATTTTAAGTACTCTCAACTCTTGTGGAAGTCTACAACACACCATTGTAACATTGACATTGTAATATCTAGGTAAAAGTTCCCGAGCACACCCAGAGGTCTCGAGCATTTAGAGTCGTCGTGCATTTGTTCAAATTAGTCGAGCTAAAGTTTATTTATATTTTTTTTTTATCATTATTATTAGTTCTCCTAGCTTCCAGGAGTGGCGCCCAACACAAGTTTTTTTTTATTAATCTCGACGTTACCCCTTTTTGTTGATAAGACACAATTAGGAAATTTATATTAGAGGTAACAGGCTCGGTACCTTGGTCGGCAGTAGGCTCTGGAACTTGTAGGGTAACAGGCTCGGTACCTTGGTCGGCAGTAGGCTCAAGTTCTCTGTCTGTAGTTTCAGACGGTGCAAAGTCGTGTTCACCAAAAACAGCTGGATTTAGTGGCCAAACACCTGTCTTACAGAAACTGTTTATTGCAATTGTCATTGTCGCTGCTCACACAAAGTAGTTTCCATAATGTTTTGCTATTTATAACTGTGTAACGACACAACCCTGGTTTGACTGAAGCTAAGTAGCTACCTCTTGATCGTAAAAGACACTCAAAGGTTTTATGAAACTCACATCAAGGGGCTGTAAGTAGTGAGTACAATGTGGCGGAAAGAATAACATAATGACTCCATTGTCTCTCGCGTAATCAATTAAAGCCATGTTTTTTTTGTGTGTGAAGTCTCCATCAATCAGAATTAAAACGGATGAATCTTTACTTGCTTGATTCCATGCCACAAATTTATTGAACCATGACACAAATATTTCCGACTACATCCAATCACTTGAATGGTATTCAGCCCTTGCTCTGGGGGACAATCTTTTATAAGCTGATCATTTCCACAGATGCGAGGAAATACAAAAAGGGGAGGCATGTATGCTCCAGCAGCACTGAATCAATCTTCAATGATGACCGTATTGCCTTTCTCAGCAGATGTCAGGCAGCCAACTTGCTTTCTGCCTTTCAGTGAGAGTATTTTAGATCTGTGATTTGGGACTACTGACACGCCAGCCTCGTCACAATTGTATATCCTGTCTGGGGTTAGTTTGTTTTCGTCCACAGCTCGGATCAAAAGATCAAAAAACTTCCCAGCATTCACTTTGTTAAAAGCAGCTGCTCTAGCCCCACTTGTGGCTTCTAGTTTTCTAAGTATCAGTTGAGGGTGGCGAAATTTAAATCCACTTAGCCATTTTTTTCCTGCTATTATTTTTATCTTTATTAAAGATATGATGTTTCTTCAATTTTTCAGCCCACTTATATGCTAAAATCCTGAGGTCAAACGAAGTTAGGCCAAACAGCCTTTCTTCTATTTTTAAATTATAGTCAACAAGAAGGTCCTAGGACGGGGAGATCGAGGTTCGAATCTCGGTCGGGTGAACTTGGGGTGGTTTTTCCTAAATGGTTTTCCACTCTCCCTCCACGCAAATGTGGGTTCACTTCCTCTAATTTATCCTTCCCAATTTCTAATTCATTATCGTAATTAGTACTTAAAGCGTATAACCCGAACGGGTAGTAAGACGCGGTGCTAAATATATAAGAAGGTCCTCTTTTTTGAAAGAGAAAACAGTTTGAATAAGTTCCAAGGGTTGAACTAAAATTGGGTTGTGTTGATTTTGATAAATATTTCTGGAAGCAGAAACTGTCAAAACTCCCCTGTCCAGCGGCAGTTCCTTGAATTTTTTTATTTTTCTTTCAAGAGTATACTGTGGAACATCAATATCCTGGCTGCCTTCTTATAACCCATTTCTCCGCTAATAATGGAATCAATTGCACTTTTAATAGATTCTGGTGACCATTTCCACTGATCCGACTTCCTTTGTTAGTGTCTCACAATCCCATTAAATCTGAAAAGAATAAAATAATGGTTGAAATACGAGTGAGGCAAGATGGGGTACTACCCTGTCATGCCCCTTCTAAAATGCCTCGTCTTGTCCCACTGACGCCATTTAGCGTGTTTACTGTTTGGCTTTGCTTAGGTTTTGAGTAAGATAAAATTCAATCCTGTAAAAATATCCTTACAAACTACCTATCTCACAAAGATGATAAAAAATATGTTCTGTAGAATACTACTTACAAAAACACACGTTCAAATATGAGCCAATAAAATAAGGCCGGAGCGAAAATCACTAACTTTAGACTAAAACATTCGCACACTGCAAACAATACGAGCAAAATGGCCGCTGTGCTCAACTTCGTTTTTTTCATCTCTTACTACAACTAGTTTGCTACTTTTCCACAAGATAGAATTGGCTCTTAGAGCATTCCATAAGCATCTTGCATCTTGTAATCGTGACTTCTTGAATCAACATCGGATCGCTACGGACGATTTATCAACGACTTCATGATATAATAACATTGTTATTTTATCCTTCACCGTAATCTTTGAGATATAACTGTATATACTCCTGTTTGCAGCCCTTTAGCTATTTCTTAAACATTTTGGATTCTAACTATTTTCTGTCATTTTAGACTTGAACATTTTTTATTTGTTAAACTTAATATTTTTAGCCATATTTCTTGGACTAAGTAAATTTTAAAATTAAAGAATATTCACGATATTTTTGGTCATATTTGGATTTTGCTTTACCTGAGTATTAATTATTTGTCGTCTTTCTTGATCATTTCAGTAATAATAATTTGTTAGGATCTCAAATTGTGGAAAAAGTTGGTTACTGTATATTATTAATAATTGAGTATAATTTATATTTATCTGGTTGAGTTTTCCTATGAAAGAATTATCTGCATGTAAGATGTTAACTTTTGTATACTTGAGTCTGTTACATAAATTTCAGTCATTTGCTAAGCATATTATAAGTGTATATATGAGACTTGACCCATTAGGTTACCGTATGTAATCGTTTTATTTTGTTATTTGCTAAGTAATGTCCTGTGAATATTTTTTTTATATTATTATAAATTTTTATTTTTGTATTTGATATTGCTTCCCAAGTTCTGTTGTATATTTTCTGGCTTATGTGAATCTATAACACTTTGTATTTAGAATATCACTGCCCTCCTGTCAGCTAATGTATTTATGAAATTCTATGAAATAAAGTTTATTTAAATTTTCCCTAATTGTATTTTGTCGAGGAGTAATTGGTTTCCTTCCCATCCCCCTCATAGAATTGTAAACTTGTTACGTTACCGAATCAAAGTGTTGAGAAGGCAATATTAGAACCTGTGGGTTTTGACAGGTATGAGAGCAATAACTTCCTTTCAACTACCAAACCGGATTACAACATAAATTCTACGGCAGTTTTGGTCTGTTTTGATATAGCATTGTTTGCAAAGCCAGTAAGCCTGTAGATTATATAAATAATACTTAGTTTTTACATATATTTCATTCAACTGAAGCAGAGCATACTCCTCTCGGTTCATTAATTTCTTGGCAACAGTCTTAAGGAAATGTTTATTTTGAATGGCATCTGTTGGAGAAACCATCTTTTTTTATGAAAATTTTTGAAACATCTTGGGTGGAAGTACAAGAAAATGGTTATATCTCAAGAATAACACAATATAAAACACAATATATACTAACGGTATATTTATCTTGTTTTGTTTTAAACTTAGTTCAATTTTTTCCGTAAGAAATTCTGAGTGAAAATGTCAACACTATCACAGCTTGTAGGTATTCAAAATAGATTTGAATTCACCAGGTAGTCAACGCTGCTAACAATATTTTGTTATTCTTTTCAACAAAATGTAAATGTCATCTACCATCAAGATGTAGCTGATCAAGTTTGTTATAAAATATTTAATTATTGACACGGGAACCCAAGCAGAAGATAAATTTTACAAACGTGCTTTAAAGTTTTTATAATTTATTTGTGAGTTCATCAGTCAACTAATTGTAAACTATATCACGGTAATAAAAGTGAGGTAGTATTCAAGTTTGTACAAGTACTTATTTAATAGCTGCAGAATTATTGTTCTAAATTGTATTTATAAATGAAAAATCATGAAAATCTTTTTTTCGGCAAAGATTTATCTTATTACCAAACCCTTCCTTCACCTCTGACAAGAAATCTTGTGAATGTGGGGAATGCCAGGTTGCCACCGTAGTTCGGATTCCACTTTAAACTGTAGGTCCTTCATTTCATCTCACAATCACCCTACCATTACACATTAGCGTAAGTGCGTATAACCCGAACGTGTAGTAAGACGCGGTGCTAATAATAATAATAATAATAATAATAATAATAATAATAATATAATAATAATAATAATAAATAATAATAAAATCGTTTTTTAAATATGAGATATTTAGTTAGACCATATGAGTGTATCATTTATATGCTTATAGACCTTTATGCCTAGATTTCTGACAACAAGTACCAAGAGAGATACATTTTATTGTAATTATTGTAAATGTATTACATTATATATGAAAATTAGTGGAAAACCTCCGAGCTTTCAGTACATGTGTTTCTCCCAGATGGTGCGAGTGAGCGACATCAGCTGAAAGCACGCGCGGTCTGAATGTATGGGAAACAAACTAATACCAACCTTTGGGTTGTCTACTCACTATTATTACTGTTTAAGCAATTTATTACTCTTGTTTAACTTAATATTTAATTAAAGAAGTCCGTCGCAGTTTTATGCTAATTTTAAATGTGCGTGGAAATTTCTCCAAACAAATTTCACTTTAAAATTTTCAAACTTTTCAGTGTATATGTTACGGTAAGTGTGTATAAACCGGTAATTAGGAATAGTTACCTGTTAGTATGCGTGGAATGTTCAGAGAGAGTAAGGTGTGGGTGCATTGTTAGTATATTAAATTACTGCAGTATATGATGGAAGTAAAGCATGCGTTAGGGTGGATGGAACTTTTAGAGAGTTGTTTCACATTGAACAGGGTGCTAGAGAAGGCTGTTTTATGTCTCCATTGTTGCTTAATGTATTCATGAATAACTGTAAGAGGGATACTTGTGACTACGTGGTTGGTGTACAAATTGACACTCTGAATGTGAGAATGTTGTTTTATCAGGTGAAGATGTATTAATGGTTGAGAATGAAAGGCATTTTCAGAATGCATTAAATCGTTTGAAGGGGGTAAACGAAAGAATGGATCTTCGTATTAATGTCTCCAAAACTAAGGTGGTAGCTTTTGATAATTACGGATCAGGAAATGGTTTTCAGCGTAGTATAAGTGGAAAACTGTTAGCACAAGTGAATGATTTTATGGGTCTGGGAAGAATGTTCAGTAAAAATGGAAGGAAGGCTAGATGGTGAAATCAACAGACGGATGGATGTATCTCGGAGAATAGTTGGATGTATGTGGACTATTGCAAAGAATGAAGTATGTTAACGCCAACCTTGTTCTATGGATGTGAAGTGTGGATTAGTAAGGAGAAACACAAGAGCAAGGTGTCTGCGGTTGGAATTAGATATCCTATAGGGCCCCTACACGATCAGTCAGACTGACAGTATGCATCAGTATTTACAATGAGACCGTACACGGTCAGTCTTCGTATCATTATTTTTATCAGTCTCAGCTCCTGTGTGCAACAACATGGACGATAAGAAAAAGGCATGTGCAGTCTATGCTTGCTAATGAAACTGAAGGAAATACTGACGAGCGCGCGCGCACGGCCAGTCTTACTGTCAGTTTCTCCCACCACTTGCAAAACTGATGGACTGAGATGGATGTGTTCAGAAAATTCAGATCATACCAGTATGTTCGTAAGTCTGTCCATCAGTCCATCAATACTGCCCCTACACGATCAGTCGTACTGTCAGTATTAATTATTTCTTTATTAATACTGATAGTCTGACTGATCGTGTAGGGGACCTATAAGAAATGTATGTGGAAAGTCTCGTATGGACAGTCAGTAATGAATGGGTGCTGAAGGAGTACGGTTTGAAAGGGAATCCAATATATCAGTGTGAAAGAAGCGTCTTCCGTTGGTTTGGAAATGTTGAGAGTTTAATGTGGATCAAGTGACGAAGCAAATATATGAATGGTAGAGTGTGTGGATCAAAACGAAAGGGTAGGCCATCTAAAATGTGGCTAAATTTTGTGGATTAATGTGTGAAACAAAGGAATATTAAGAGTCTTAAGAATAAAAGAGCATGTATGACTCGGTGTACAGATGTTGTTGAAGTCAAAAGAATGTGTAAGGATAGGGAATTGTGGAGAAAGTTAGTGATGATGGATTAAGTACGAAGTTGTTTTATGAGCTATATCCACAATTTCTTGCCTACCCCGTAAGGTAACGGCGTAATTATGTATGTAAACCTATGTATGTATTATTCATAGATCAACGTTAATTTATAAATGTGATAAAAATATTTATAATTTGAACCTTAATGATCCGGATTTTACTTAGAATGATTACTTTTTTGTTACGTATTATTATATAAAGGCAGTTAAACCGAAATGAATAAATCCACGCAAACTTCTAGTAAAATAAAATGATATCAACATTTTTCAAATAAAATCTTCAGCTTATTAAAACCCAGTCCACCTTAAAGTGCTACTTGTTTAACAGTTCCAGGATCATTCTGTTCGCTTCTAGTTCAATTAATTTATAAATAAAATGGACTACAGATTTGTACGTAACATCTATTTAAATAAAATTAATAGTTTGTCTATATGTCTATCATTCACGAGAGTTGTACGATATCTACCACAGACAGAGGTCTGTGATTTTAAAATAAGTAGACCTTGTGCACAAACACGTGCACCTTGAAGCCGAAATTTCAAATAGTTATTGATTTTTTAAATTAATTAAAAACAAAAAACATGACGATATATTAACGCCGCGAGATATGTTTAGTACTAACTTTTGTACAGTTGTACAATGGCGGGCTATCATTGCTCATGTATGTGAAACTGTGCATCTGGAAGCCGTAATCCTAATTTTTATTATATAGATTATTTTTTAACCTTATGAACTTTTTAACGACTTTCTAACCTCTTCACCGTTTTACCCCAAAATAATTCTCACCGGGCAGAACAGGGTAGGCTACTTTACTCTATAATCCAATAAATACATAGACTTTTGTAATGCTTTTTAAAATAGGATTTTTTTAATGTCCTTATAATGTATCTGTTATTAATGTTAGTATGGACTTTCACTAATATAGACACTCTTTCCACATCTGCATTATGTATAATCCTCACCTCTAGTTTTAGTCTTCAAAATTTTATTCTATTTACATTTGATTTTACAATAAATTCTTCCTAAGAATGCAAGTCAAAATGTGCCCCAAATATCTAAAAATAAGGCTCCAGGAGCCTCCATCAGAGTGACGTAGTTACGATTACTCACCGATACGTCCTTAACAAACATGTCTAATTATATATTAACAAACAGTTTGAATTTATGATATTTTTTAACAATCGGAAAAGCTAGAAAAAGGCATAACCCATGTCTTAAAACCCTTTCCACTTGAAACAAACTACAAACTTTTGCAAGTCTTTATTCCCATGAGTATTTGTATGGGTCATAAGCTCACAAAACATACGTACCAGATTGGTGCCAACAGTTGGTCATGTAAGCTCACACACACATATTCTGAAAATGTAAATGGTTTCAAATGTTGTTCTCCAGTTAACAAGTAAGCTTTATGTACGCTTAGAAAATCTTTCACCGTTGTTTAATGTTAATCTCTGTGAAGGAACAAAATAAAATGTCTAGGAACAAGTACAAATGTGAGCATGGAGAAACCTGTATTTGCCAAGCTATAATTATTTGTCTGGCTGGTTAGGTGTACAAGTGCCCTAAGCCCCGTGAGATAGAGCAGAGTATACTACACGTCATACGGTGTTGCTATGCGGGTTGCAATATAGACGGATGAAAGTGAGTAGAGTTATGGTTTGCTACGCAGTTTTACCGACTCTCATGACATTTATTTTAAAACAATACACAATACTTGATTGGTTTTATACGATGTATGGTTTAAAAAAGTCGTGATTTAGTGCAGTAGTAAAACTTGTGTATATGAATTTTAGACTGCTATTGGTGTTTATTATAGTTTTAAATGCTTTATTTAGCTGTAAATAAGTACCTCAGTAAATCCCAATTAGTGATGGGTATTTATGTGGTTCAGCTGTTACCACCTCTTATAGCGAACGTTGTTGTAAGCGATGGTATGTCACACAACTGTTCGCCTTTATTTATTGTCCTGATAATTGGCCGAATGATTTTAATTAGTAGATCGCCATAAAATGTACAGGAAATATCGATATGGTAGCAAGTGAAATTGATATGGGAAATTGTATTTTTTACTTAAACATTTTAAATAATCAATCGCAAAACAAAAACTTATTTTCAATAATAAATTACTAAAACTAAACTAATTACTGCCAAAGTAACATAGCACTGAATGTAGTGTATAATGGGTCTGGTCACGAGTATTTCAGTGAGGGGAGGGGTATGAGTAATTAATGGTATCTACTAGTTTCACTTGTGGTCACGCAAAATAGGGAATCAATTTTGTATTATTTGATTCAGCTGATCATGGGTAGGTCGGGCTCCAAATGCACTGAGAGTAGTTTGTCCTAAGTAGTTTCTCACTTTCCCTTCAAGCAAACGTTGATGCACTTCCTCTGAATTCAGTTATACTTGTCTCTACCCCATTAGTGTAAATAAGTGGATATGAATCAAAACGGGGGTAAAGTTATGTATTTGAAGGTATTAATCATTCTCAGGCTCGGACATGATCTGTGGAATTGAAATATTGTTCCTTAGCTATCGCTAAACCTTTTACGGGGGACGCCTATTGGAGCACTGTGACACCTTGTATAGGACTAACAATCTCGCGTTATTTAAGAAGTGGTTTGTTATTCAAAAATATGGTTCACCTAAAAATGAAGGTGAAAGGTATCAACACGTCCCTATAACATTAAAAAGCTTTCATTTTATGTTTTATAATATTAAACAAATTTATTAAAAGATTTAATTAGCTAATTTTCATCAACTTTTCACGTGGAATGACTCATTTCTAATTTAAAAGTGCATGGTTATTAATATAGATCAAGACTTATTCAAACAATTTAAGCCTTTTTAGTTTTTAAATTTTTACAACAGAACATTCCAAGATAAATGAGAATTGTTTTAGAGGTTTTGAAGCTCCATAAATATAGTTACCATAAAAATATCATCAGTGTTAGTATATCTACATCTACGTAGATAAAACCCTTAAATATGTTTGAGTTCCACTGGGGTGGTTACTTATATTTTGTTGATGTGAAACCAAAGGGGGTGAGAGTCATTCTAAGTTTATTGAATCGCGGTTGGTTGACAGGTGGCTACGTCTTGGACACTGTCCCGTGGATGCAATACTTTGTCCACTGACCTACTTGTGTCGTATTACACAGCAACTGTCTCGTGATATGTTCAGTTACAAGTCAAATTACTACAAATGTATTATACCTAAAAAAATACCACTAATATCACATAAATACAATCATCATGTAATATTTATATAATATATTATATATATATATATATTATATAAAATATATTATTATATAATATATATATTATATATATATATATATATTATATATATAACATAATATATATATTATATATATATATTAATATATATATATATTATTATATATATATAATATATATATATTATATATTTATATATATATATATATATATTATATATATATATTATATATTATAATTATATATTAATATATATATAATATATATAATATATATATATATATATATATATATGTAATATAATATATATATATATATATATATATAATATATATATGATATATTAATTATATAATATATATATATATAATATATAAATATGTAATGAACAAATATAAATAATGTATATAATATTAACAATCAGTAACGACACATTATATATCAAATAACTGTATTTTACTCTAATTATTCTAAACAATGCTGGAACCAGTTTGATACCAAAAACCCCCGCCTTTCTACCAACAACCAAGACATATTTGAACAAATCACTAAAGTACCCACAAGTATAACAAATTATAACCAAAAGTAAAGAAAGTAATTTATTGATGTTGCAAGTATACAGTTTTTGAAAATCTTACCATGATATATAAATACAGGTGTGCCATTAGCCAGCCTTTCATTTAATGTACAACAATTTGACAGAAATATTGTTAAGCTTTTGTATTACGTTCTCTTGGAGAAATTAGCTTGACTTTCAATTAATTATCTAAACTTCTTGATGTCCTTGATAAATTTACATAATTTCATTTCATAAATGAGACAAAAGCTCTACTTAAGTTTGGGTTGTTTTATGGTAGTAACTATTCAACACTGTCCTTACCTTTATATCATTAAGGATGACAGGTAGGTTTGTGATATAAAGAATAACGGTTGATTCCTTAGAATGAAGCCTACAGAAATATAACAATTTAAAATGTTCAAACAATATAATTGACTTTAAAAAACATTAAAATAATGTAATTATAATTTAAATTAAATTACTATTATTTATACTATTAGTTTACAACAAATATATATCTTTAAATCATAAATGTTCAGGCTGATTTTTAAATATTGCAATTTAGTATGTTTGTGATTTTTATGTTATCACTTGTTTAGGATTTATATACGCTATTATACTTAATTAAATACCGTAGTATTTAAATTTGAGATAAATAATTATACTTTTTTATACCTATGATTGTTGAATAGTCATTTTATGCACACCGATTGTCTCTTATGTTCATCACTCTATTATTAACAGTTTGGCCAACTTTATCAATAGCATATTAATCAACCTTTAGCTCATATTTTTAATATTCATTAATACTAATGAGTAAATATTTCAGTAAGGATTATTTTACTCAAATATACAAATACAAAAATAAATTTGATAAAAAAAACGGCTTAAGAGAGTTTGATTAAATTACACTCGTTTATAAAGTATAAGTTAAAATCTGTATTTGATGTGTCACATGTCATTAAACATAATAAGAATGGTATCATATATGGTTTATTTAGGTAAATGTATAGTTCATTGACTTAGTGCATAAATAATAAAAAATACTCTGTACTTTCTGAATATTTGATATATATTAATGTATTTCTCGTAGACATTTACCATGTTTAAACTTAAATGAATAAACATTATTAGAGGTGTTTTATCTAACACAACAAATATAACAACGTTTTAGACTATACCATTACAGTGGGGTATTTTTAGTTTTAATTCCGAACAGAAGCTATTTTAAGCAATGATCAGCTACCTTAGGAAATAACAACATTGTATCCATGGTATATTTCTTGAAACGTGTCTTTCTTCTAGAACATCAACTTTATTGTCAATGTTTTCAGTTTGTAGAATTTAAAAAAAATTAACAAATGTGTGTGGTTGGTTCCTTATTTTCATAAATGGTTAATATAATCAAAACGCATATATTTTATTAGTGATCGTTGCTTTTATAAAGTAAACGCGTAATGTTTTGGTACAGCTTCTCACTATTCAAAATAGTTTCATAAGGCTTAATATATTATTTGTAGATAGTACATATATTTCCTTAGATAGAACAATAATTGTTATAATTACGTCCTTACAATGTTTAAAAATTTTCTGAACCAATAACAATAATGTGTAAGAATATCAAAAAGATAACCTATATTGTTTATGTTCAATTCCGGTTGAAGCGTTGAATTATTCATTGTTGTGTGGACTTACTTCAATTCTTAGACAATAGATAATCTTAAAGGCTCAGAACAGAAGAGGTACTCACTTACGTTTTGCCTTCACAATATGACAGAACTATATTTAAAAAATGTGTCACTGCTAGTCCTCATAAAATATTAATAAAAAACTACGATATTAAATCATATTAGTTATATATATACCTATATAATATATAGATATTGATTTATTTATTTATATTAAGCCCATTACTTTAATTTATAATTGTTTATCAAAGGATGATAAATTATTGAAACCATTTTTATTTGAAGTAAAAATGTACCTCTTATTTCAAACTAATTATTTCCTAGAAAAAAAAGTAATAGCTTTGGTAAATTATTTATTACAGTGCTGACTTTTCATTTATAGTGTATTCATTCGTGAATGAGCAAATAAAAATGTTTGGGAAGTTTACTTTAAAAAAAAAACTAACATCTCTTTTACTTATTACTTCGTCTTTTTTCTTTTTCTAAAATTAGGTATGGTAGACAAATATAATTTGTTCTAATCATTATTTTCCTTGCGTTTGAAATGTCATCCTGCTCGTTTGACATTCGATAGCTCGAGTATTGAGCTCTGTTGAATAAACTAATTAGACAAGTTTTGAAAAAGTCTCGAGGCTAGACTTCTCTTATTCCTGTCAAGTAGCAGGGTAAGGGAAGGTTCAGCCATTGTGACTTAGCTCCAGTTTATAAAGTGACGTTTGGATACATATAAATCAAGATATGAGCATCCCCTGCTCATGCTTGGGGTGGGGGTGGGGGTGAGAGGCAGGGGGTTAGGAAGTGCCAGGACTTTGGAGTCACGCACGCGAACCACTAACATCGCACCGCAATGGTTGGTGGTTAATGGGAGGAGAAGTAGTTTCTCCGAGCACTTAACACACAAGTGGGGCTATCAGATATTTGTACATTCTTTTTGTGAATTCTGAAATACTAGTAGCTCATGAGTATACCTTAGCCCAATTAGTTTTCTCAGTACCGCGTCTACTACCCGTCAGGGTTAAAAGAATATGTACTAATTACGCTAATGTGTTTGCAATAAGGACTGTTGAATTCATAGCAAGTATACTCGCATTGGTATAAAGGAAGAGTGGAAAACCATTTAGGAAAAACCACTCCCATTACACTCGAACAGAATTTGAACGCCAATATCCCGTCAGTCTATTGCGACGAGAATGATGCCTTAAACCAGCGATTGGCAGCCGCTGGCTGGATCCGGCCTTCCGACTGGTTTTATCTGACCAGCAAAACAAACAATTGTGTCCATAAAAAATATTATAATAACTAATTACTATATGAGAAATAAAATTTGAAATAGTTGCTTGATATTTTTTCTCATATTGACCCACCATCATTTTATTTTAAAACCCATACGACCCACGAGTTTAAAAAAAAAAGGTATCTGATTCCTACCTTAGACCATTTGGCCACTAGAAGTGAGTAGTGGGTTTTCGAACCAACATTTCTCATTCTTTGAAACATAAAGTCCCAGACCTTTTGGTTACTGACAAGTCCTTCCCAACCTACCCACGCCAAAAATCACGTGGTTAAGGAGTCAAGCTCGTTATAGACTATATCAGTTGGTAACATACTCCAATCAATAAACAGGCATACGGAATAGACGTCAAACTCATTAATCTGATTTGTAAATGACGAGGAAGTTGGGGCTTGAATTTTGGTAGGATGCACTTGGCAGAACTTCGAATGGGAAATATCACTGTGTTTTATTCATATTCCTTACACGTTAATATACAATTCCTATAAACTGCCCTTTACATTCCTACCCAACATATTAAACCGTTAATAAACCGTAAACCGTAAACCGAAATAATTTTAAAAAAATCGTTCTTATTTGATAAAACTAATTTATTGGTCCCTTTATCTCCCCCTATTCAGCCAATTAAATACAATTATTTGTCCCAATTGGAAATAGATCATCTCCCATTATATACTTAATTCCTGGCCGTTCATTCCTCGCAATGAAATGATATTTTTATGACCATAACATATAAACCCCCTTCCACCTTTCCAAATAAAACTCTGTTACCTTCCAATATACCAATAAAATGACTTCAATAACTGCACCAATTGAAAATTGTTGGTATTTACCCACATTTTCAATCAATACAAACAAAAACGCGTTATTGAGGAACACTTTTTTAATCATTGGTGGGCAAATTTTACAAAACCAATCTTTTTGTTCTTTTTTAAAAATACGTGTCCGGTCCTATCCTCCATGGAGTTACAGTGATAGAGGAATTGAGAGCTAAGGCTGCTAACTGGCGGTTCAAACGCTTAATAGTGCGGAAGCTAATTGGATATAATTCGAAATATTAAGAAATGTATAATCGAAATTCGAAAAATATATAATGTAAATATTGGTTTTACCCATAAATTATTTTTTAATTTTGGAAACTTATTAATTTGGTCAATTGGTGGAGGAGAGTAGACTATTTGGTATGGATTATAAATAATGAGCTGGTGATCGGTTGAACTTTTAACATGTATGGTGAGAGTAGTGCCTTTATAAGAGTGTATTATTAAAACCTTAAACATCTAAGATTATTTGAAAGAGTGGGGTTATAGCGAAAAAGTACAATAATGACTTACCTAATAAATGAGGTTTAAAGATTTAACTCAGATTGGATAACTTGTGAGTATTTCTGTACCAAGGTATTAATTTTAATGACCTTGGTTTTGGGTGACCATTTCTACCAATGTTTTCTGCATTATCTAAACAGTTCTAAAATAATTAAAAAATGTGTTTTTCAACATTTGTTTTGCAATTATTGATATTTGGAAGTCTAAACTATTTCTAATGTCTTACATATTGCTCTGATTAAAATTGTTCACTGAATCAAACAAAAAATTAAGGTTAATATATATGTCCTACAATGGTGTTATTTCTTATTTGTGTTGAACAGTCACGTGTTTTATAAAAGATAAGTAACGCAAGTCTTTCTTTCGGATAGCTTGGATGAATAATATAGCAATCTCTATTATATGGAAATCAACTAAGCAGTTTGCTCTCCAGAAAATAGATGTCACACACCTCCCAACTGTCACTGATTTCTCTCCTCTCTCTCATCCTACTTTTTTTTACTAATATTTATCCAAAGAAAAAGTAAGAGACAAGTCCAAACAAAGTGACCTTTTTTGTTCTTATCCAAGTAACAAAAGCGTGGGTTAAACTCCAACAACTTTAATTGAGAATTGTACAATTCTCTTGATACAGACAAATCGTTACGTCTCCACATTCTCTACTGTTACAGACAAGATTGCTATATCTCCACATTCTCTAATGTTACAGGCAAGATTGCTATATCTCCACATTCTCTACTGTTACATGCAAGATTGCTATCTCTCCACATTATCTACTATTAACAATCAATATCTCCACATTTCTACGTTAGAGCAATATCGTTATCAATTTCACTATCAACACTCACTTATATAACTTATATTTACCTAATAACTTAAATATTCTGTTAAAAAAACCATTTTTGCTGAGAATTAACGTGACTTAAACTTCGTATTTAATATGGAAGCACGTGATGACAACCATAGTTGCCATCATCGGACTTTGGGCTATGAGTTAATTAGGCTTAAGAACTTTGAGTTATTGACCAACAAAAGTTGTGGGGTTTTTCTAAAAAATATACTCACTGTACTATGATTAAACTTTTTAATACTAATTACTTCCACTTCAATAAAAGGCAGCAAAACAGATCTGAAAAATCTCGGCTTGGAGAAATGGTAATTAGAAAGTGGATATGTGACACTGTTGTACCGAGAATGTCCTATTATTTCTCCCAATCAGCTGGAACATGATGTTGTAAAGGTTCTTCATTAGGGACATAGCTGAGGTTACAGTGTGCGCGGGCAGATCAAAGGCGAACTTTCTTCGATATTTTTTTTACCAGTTGAGTTAAGTTACTGAAACAGGACCTTCTAGTCACAGTGACTTGCGGTTAGGTTACGACTTTATAGGCCAAGGTTCGTTACTAACCTGAATATATTTAACTTAGTAACAGCAGTAACCATCTCCGTGGTGAGGTGGTCAGTGCACCTGGTTACGAGCCTAGGGACCCGGGTTAGATTCCAGGCTGGTACCTTGGGTATTTTTTCCTAAAGGGGAACCAACCCTACGCTCACCAGACTTTGGTGAGCTAGGCTTAGGTTAGGTTTAAGTGTTTCCACTTGTTCCACACCCTCATACTCACCACTATCACCATTTTCAAATTTCATCGGTACATGGAAAGAGCATCCACAGAAAGAATGTAAGATTAGTACATTCGGGTGTCCCCTGGGCAGCGGTGCAGTAGTACAAGATAATCCTTTCCCTACTGTGCGACGAATTATGTAGCCCAGAAGCGCAATATTATTTAGTAACAGCAGCTATATCATGTTTACACATGAGAGGAAAGTGATGTTGTGTGATAGACTTAGCAATACAACTTTTTGTAGCACTAAACACAACTAACCAAACCTAAAAATAGCAAGACTAAACAACCAACATTAATACCAGAAACTGTAACGTCACTAACAACATACAATTCACTATTAATTAATATCTAATAATGTCTAGGTTAAAGTTGAAGCTTGCAACAGAGGCTAATTTCTGCTCATTAAAAACTTTTGTTTCTACTTATTCTTTCCACTAGAACCTAATTAGTGACACCTGTATAGAAGTTATCGCGAGAAGATAAATCTAATCAGAAAGAAAGGTAAGTCCCTTTTTGACCTAGTGACATGCAAGTGTGAAGCTTTTGACTCTTGTAACTGTAAAAAACTGATAAAAATAGCAACTACAGCAATAAATATTTTGCTTGATCAATGTATTGACTGAAAGGTGGCTGTTGGCAGCATTGATATGATATCCACAAAGAAAACACCTTTAAAGAATATATCGAAAGAGGACATAGTGATTATTTGGGAAAAATATACATACCATGACTATTCCTTCTATCAGCACATGACCGGTAAGAAAAGAACACTTCCAACAAAGCATATCAAGAAACAGAACTGAGTACATTACAAATGAATATTTGTTTAAAGGAGTATTCCGTGGTTGCTAGGATTTTATATAGGTATGGATGACATTTCTGACACATCTGGAGCGGCAATTGTCTCAGCCACACTCAAATACCTTGGCTTGGTTTCTAAAAGTGACTTATTGAGAGTTGTGGCCAGGAGTAAAATTAGACAAGCCAGGAAAAAATAAATAGTGTAACAAAGTTTAAGTAACTCCCGTGTTTATCTTAATTTTTATTTTTAATTAGTAAAATTAAATTTTGTTGGTGGACCTGATCTGCTTTTATTGTAAAGAAGGCATTTACCGCTCCTAGCGGACAACTATGAACTAACTCCTTCAGAGACTTGATTAAATTAAATATTATTTTCATATTTTTTGTCATATCTTTTGTAAGCTCTGCACGGTCCATAACACAATTTTAAATAGTTTTTTGTATCCATTAAAAACTTCAAGAGGAACCCAGACTTACCTGGAAGACCAAATACCATCATATATTTTTCGTTTCGAAGGCAACCATGACTCCAACAAGTTGCAGACGATACCTGGCCGGTCTTCACTGCGCTTGCGCGGACAGAGAAGTGAAGCCAGCGCGCAGGCCCGACCATGAGTCGAGATGTGGATTGCTCCCCCCGCACCCCCCTCCTTTTCACCTTGCGAAAGCTTATTTCGTACGGGGATGTGAGCATAAGGCTCATATGGTTTGGGTTGATGGACTCCCGCCCTACCGAAAAATTTGATGTTTCAGGTCAAATTCTGACCTTTTGGACACTTTGTACCATCCCAAATTCCAAACAACCTAAAATCATCTTTATTTCTGTCTTCTTTCTTGGTCCCGTTTATTTTACATTTCTCGAGAATTTCCATTTTTATAACTTACCTGGATTTGGAATTTTCAAAAAAATTGTATCTTATGCTACCAGCGGGGCCTCATCAAAGCCCGCGGAATTGATGCCGGGAGGCGGAAAAAGGCGCGAGAAGAGGACTGGCGCGAAAAATACAGAGAGGAGAGGAGGTGTTGAACGTGTGCTCCGGAAAAAGATCAGTGTTTAAGTGGCAAGATTTAATGAACCGGCACTAAATTGTGTTTTAAAATGAAGAACGGGCGACAGTCTTCACTGAGGAACCATTCGCGAACCTCTTCGACGGATATTCCATGATTTGTGGAGACTAGCGAAACAAGGGTGATTCTCAGCTATAGTATATATTATATATCCTTTTTTTTTTTTTTTTTCTGATCCTGAGCAAAGTAACTTAAGACACTTCAAATTCGTATATTTTTTTTTTTTTTTCTCTCTTGCTGCTACACCGCTCAAGTTTTACAGACCTTCACCGCTAGTGTACTCTCCCTGAAGATATCTATCCAAACGGAACAGGTCACGAGTTCGGGACTGTGCAAGGCCGGCGTTATTTTTCTTATTGTTTTATTTCATGTTTTGTCATGTTGTAACCTAGGTTAGGATTAATCTGTTAAGTAGGTACCCCAAGTACATTATAAGGAGTATAATTATGATTTAGAGTAGGCAGGGCCACATTTTTCATTTTTTTTGTCCCTAACAATAAAGATCTAGGTCCTAAACCTAGAGAATATTGTCCCTGGCTAAAGAAAAAAAAAAATACATATATATATTTTTTTGTAAGTTTTTTTCTTTTTGCATACTGTAATTTCCTGTTATCGCTGCATAACCTTCATTGAGGTAATACCCGCTCCCCGACTTCCACACTGTGGGTTACCTTCATGGACATCAACCTGGACGAGCCGTGGGGGTCCGCAGTGTCTGGCAGGTGGGTGTAGAGAGGAGAAGGAGATTGTTTCAAGGTACAACCCAGTGTAAATAGTTCCTTGCCCGGTTCAAACCACCCAGAGGACACCCCGAAGATTTTCTTTTTTTTTTTTTTTTTCCTTTTTTTGTGAGAGTCTCGATGTTTTTAACTGTTGCGTAATTTTTTTTTTTCTGTTGAAGTTAACTTAAGCCCTAGATATAGCAATAATTTATGTTTATTCAATTGTAGAGACCAAATTTTATTACAGTGGCGCCAGAACGCGGGGCTAGATTTAATACTGGAAAGGACTATTTATTTGGAGTGTACTTTGAAATGAGAAGTATTACAAAGACATATAATTTTATTTTTTTATTGTTAAGTAATGAGAAAGAGCAATTACAACCTCAGAAGTAAATCTAGACCTGTAAATAAAATTACAAAGCAGGGTACAAAGATAATGGACATGGAAGGGCAAGTCGGAGTTTGTCAAGAGGAGGATGAGGTTATGATCCCACCCAGGATTTTTGAGGAGAGTAGGGAAGAAGTCAGTTTTAGTGCCTTACCCACTCATCACCTACATGGGAGTGATGAAAACAATAAGAATGATTTTTCTACACCTTCGACCAGTAACGTTTCACCAACCATTTGTGTTTCACCACCACCTTCCCACACTGAACAACCACCCAGCCTTAGGACGACACAACCAGAGAAGGTTACTACCAACCCAGTTGATTTGTTGGGTGGAGTCCAACAGTTGTTGAACCAGCTAGTGGTCAGTCAGAGCGAACTGAAGGCACAGTTCGTCCGTAGCCAGGAAGGGTTGCAGGCCAGTTTGGAGAAGCGGCTAGGAGACATCCAGGGGCATTTTGAAGGGCAGTTAGCAGCCAGCCGGGAACGCACTAAAGAGGACTTGCAATTTTGTTTGGGGACACTAGCGACCACACTGCGGGACGAACTGGCGACAGAATTGGGTCATACTAGAGAGGACTTGGAGGGGAGGATCGCTTCCTCTGAGCGACAAGTTTCTCTCAGTCTGGCCGAAATTCGACAACAGACCGAGGTGACAATGAAGGAAGTGAGGCAAAACCTGGAGTCGAACCAGAAGGCCATTGACTTGAGACTGGACCGACAAACTACACTGTTGGAAGAAGGACTCAACAACATGAATTTAGAAGTTAATACGCAGAGACAAATGCAGACTGCTACGACTACGGCTGTTAACTCAGCAATTTCCCGCCTGGATGGGAAACAGGAGGACCTGGTTCAAGCCCAGGTCCAACTGGAGTTGAGGTTAGGGGAGACAACCCAGGTTCTGAATGACGTTAAAAGACAGGTCCAGGCGATCACAATAGGATCGGGGACGGGACATTACCCCAGTCCCGATTCTCTGGTGACACCCCTTATCACTCTACTGGGGAGAGGTCAATGGAGACAAGACTGCCCAAGTTCAGTCGCCGTGACGACCAAAATCCGGTGACACATTTGCGCGCACTGGAGGAACTTTTCGAGGGTCACCCCTTCTCAGACAAAGAGAAGCTGAGATTAGCGGGGAGTTCCCTAGTGGGCAATGCTGTACCATGGTGGTCGGTAAGCAAGGAGAGCATCACCGGGTGGAGCGAGTTCAAGGCTAAGTTCCTCGGTATGTTTTGGTCTGCAGAGACCCAAGGGCAACTTAGGGCTAAGTTGCACGCTTCCCGATATAGTGAGCAGGGAGGAACCTTAGAGGGCTATTTGGCGGGTATCTACGCCAAGAGCCGCAGTTTTGACTCACCGATTACAGATATGGAAATTGTACACATGGTGATTCAGCAATTGCCGCACAGGTTACGGGAGATGCTAGTCAGCGTAACCTATGACTCCCTCGAAGAGTTTAGGGCGGGGCTCCAGCGCATTGACGCACTGGAGGAAGACCGGAGGCATAACCGAGGGGTATCCGCTAGGTCTAACCCCCCTGGGAACTTTAGGGGAGGAGGTAGACAGGACGATCATCATCGCAGTTTCCAAGGTGGACCCCGCCAGGTAGACCAGTGGCGCAAGGATAGACCCCAAGGAGGACGTGGAGGTAGAGATTGGGGTAACAACCCCCAAAGACAGGGTGACTTCCGACAGCAAGGAGGTCGCTTGAACCCCGAAGCGAGGGATTGGAGGCCCCCTCGACATTACGACAACAGGGACAGAAACCACCCTTACACTGCAGGACGAACGGACTATCAAGGTGGGAGCCCCAAATCAGGTCAGGTAGATTATCCCGCCCTGTCCCATATATGCGACAGAATGGGAGCGCCCAGAACCACCAGGGAGAGAACCAGGGGAACAGGCCAGGTCGCGCACCACACCCCGTGGACGTCAATGCTATTATCCAGGAGGGAAATGGCCAACCTGCCCATTAGATTCCCCAAGTTGTGCGCAGGTGTTACCAGCGGGGGAGTTAGAGGTCATTTCTGGAGAGTATTTACATACCCTTGGGGTGGATTTAAGGGAGTATCTTTTGAAAGAGGAGGAGGACGAGGAGGTACGGCCCGAGAGGCACATTTGCCCAGAATTAATTCTAGAGGTGGAGGGGGTGAGTTTGAAGTGTTTACTTGATTCGGGAGCAGGCGTCAGTTGTATTTCAGAGGAAACGGTGGAGAGGTTAAGTGCTAAGGGGAGAAGTTTCCCATCATTTCCAGTCCCTCTAGTTAGGATCTTGGGGGCTACCAGTAGGAGGAGTCCACCCATTAGAAGGCAAGTGTGTTTATCTATATTGTTTCAAGGGAAGGAGACGGAGGCGAATTGTTTAGTAGTAAAGGACCTGGTGAAGCCAGTGATTTTGGGGATAGATTATTTATCTACGCAGAAGATTGTTATGGACTTTGAGAAGCGGCGTGTGTACGTGAGTCAGCCCCGGGACCAAGAAAATAAGAGCCTGCTGTTGGAAGAGTGTGATTGGTCGGTGAACGTAGATGAAGTGACAGTACGGGTGTTGACATACGAGTATGATCCCTCCTCCGGAATTCAAAACCCTTTTACCCCACTCCGTCAAGAAGGAAGGACCAAGCTTCAACCTCATGTGGAAGAAGATTTCAGAAGCTTAGTATGTGACCTCGACCACCTGAGTACAGGACAACAGAATAGTCTGTTTAGGCTATTATGGCGGTGCCGAAATGTGTTTTCTGATCAACCTGGGGTCAATACTTTGTACCAGGCAGACATTCCTCTAACTAAAAGGGATGGTTATTTTCATGTGAGTTACCCGTTGCCAAAGGCCTATGAAGAGGAATTGGACCTGCAAATTAAGACGATGCTAGATTATGGCGTTATAAGCCGGTGTTCTAGTCCATTTGTAAATCCTCTAGTATGTGTTATTAAGCGTGACAAGACGGTCAGATTGTGTCTGGATGCCCGAAGACTAAATACACTGATCCGGAAGGACTACGAGTCGCCGACGAACATCGCGGATATGCTGTTAGAGGTCCAAGATGTCAAGTTTATGACGTCGGTGGACTTGACGCAAGGCTACTATCAGCTTCGACTTAAGCCAGAGGTGCGTCACTACACCGCCTTCCTCTATAAATCACGCCAGTACCAGTTTGAAGTGCTCCCTTTTGGTTTAGCTAATGCAGTTGCGGAATTTACCCGTTGTATGGACCTAGTATTAGGGGAAACATGCAGGAGTTTTGCCCGAGCATATGTCGATGACATACTCATCACCTCGCAAACTTTTGAGGAACACCTAGAACATCTAGAGTGCACATTCCAGCGCCTCGCCAGCTGTGGTATGACTCTGAAGTTAAGCAAGTCCCTGTTTTGTAGGAAAGAGGTCCCATTCCTAGGTCATATTTTGACTTGTGAGGGTGTCAAAATGGATGATAGCAAGTTGCAAATTATTAGAGATTTTCCCCCGCCTACATCTAAGTCAGGAGTAAAGGGTTTTTTAGGAATGGTAGGGTTTTATAGGAACTATACAGACCGACTGGCAGAGGTAGGAGTACCACTCACAGATTTATTGATGAAGAAAAGCCCCTGGCGTTGGACCGAGATTGAAGAAGTGGCCTTTCAAGGGGTCAAAGATCTGTTCCTAAAATCCAGGACCCTCAGTCGGCCCTCGTTAGAGAAACCATTCTACGTGACCACGGACGCCAGCAACTACGCCATAGGAGCCACAGTTAGCCAGCTGGACGACCAGGGACAGCATAAGTATGTGGCGATGAACAGCCGAAAGCTCAACCCCGCTGAGAGACGGTACACTGTAACCGAGAAAGAGTGCTTATCTGTAGTTTGGGCTTTGCAAAGATTCCGCAGCTTACTTTTGGGCCACAAGATCATAATTCTCTCGGATCATAAAGCCCTAACCTTTATGAATACGTGTCGTCTCAAAAGTGACCGACTGGCAAGATGGTGCTTGGCCATTCAAGAGTTTGGGATTGAATGCGAGTACTTGCCCGGTAAAGAGAACCACCATGCTGACGCCTTGAGCAGGTTACAACTAGACGAGCAAGGTCATCCCGAACCAGAGGAGACGGCTGGAAGACCAGACAGTTTCTTAGTGTTACCCGCTCAGCTGGAAGGAGACATCAGCCTGGAAGAAGAATTGCAGCACATCAGCACATTACAAAGAGAAGATGATGAGATCCTCCCCATCATACAGCTGCTCGAACAACCCTGCACACCCGAGACACCATCAGCTAAAACATCCAGAACTCTAGACAAGTTTGCTCTGAGTCAGGGAACCCTCTACAAAAAGACAACTTCTGAACATCCGTTGGACCTTTCGGGGCAAGTTTACGTGCCAAGGGTATTACGGGATAAGTTGATTTTACATGCGCACCAAAAGTTAGGTCACTTCGGAGCTTTCAAATGTTACCATCTGCTCCGGAGATATGTTTACTGGCCAGGATTGTACACTGATTGCTATAGGCTGGTTAAAAGGTGTGACTTATGTCAAAGGACCAAATATGGGAACATCATTCATGAAGGAGTATATCAGGCCATCATTCCTGAGGGACCCAACCAGTTGGTGGCAGTGGACCTATTTGGACCTTTGCCCAAAGCTACTAGAGGCCTGACCTATATCTTGTCGGTCATAGATGTTTTCTCTAAGTTCTCTAAGTTATTCTGCCTGAAGAAAGCCACCACAGACGCTTGTCTGAACCGTATTCGAGCTTACATCAACATTGCTGGGACGCCTGGGCATCTACTATCTGACCATGGTACCCAATTTACCAGCAAGAAATGGGCACGCGAGCTGGAAGCTTTAGGGGTGCGGGCTACGTTCAGTTCGATACGCCACCCTAAGTCAAACCCCTGCGAGAGAGGCATGCGCGAGCTAGGGAGGTTCCTAAGATGCTACTGCCATGCCAGGCACACGACTTGGCCATCGTATGTCCCGTTGTTGGAGGACCTACTTAACTCACTGACCCATCACTCCACTTCACTCACCCCTCATGAGGTACACTTTGGAGAGAGGAAGATGACGTTCCTGGACGAGCACTTCTCCGATCCAGAATTGATGACAGGAAGGACAGGAGTCACCGATCCCAAAGTCATCCGACCTTTGTTAACCAGGAGAGCCGCAAGACATCTTCGTAAGGCAGCTGCCAACCGTCAGCTGCAACAAAAACGAAAGAGTAAGCTACCTTTCAAGTTGGGAGATAAGGTTCTTTTACGTAACAATCCAGTTTCGGATTTCTTTAGCAAAGAGACCAAGAAATTGTTCCAGCTGTATTCTGGTCCTTATTGTATTACCCGGATAATACATAATAATGCTTTTGAGTTGAGCGAGTTAGAAGGCAGCAACGTCCGAGGAGTGTTCAACGCCACCCTACTAAAAAAATGGGTTGATTAGGCCAGGGGGTTTCTCCCACCACTCACATTGGTTGTACAAATTCATTTATTCGTATGAGAGGTGTGATCCTGAAGCATGACAACAAGGTTACCTATATATGGTTACCCCGAGGGAGCACAGCCGCAGGATAGAGGCGGGCCCTTAAAATACAAGGGAAGAGAGGAAGCAAGATGAAAGAGAGAGAGAAAAGGAATAAAGTTTTTTTTTTTTGTGTGAAGAATTTTGTTTTATTTAATTTGTATTTGACGGATGTAACCTTCTGCTAGAGAAGGAGAAAGGAAAGGAAATGAATAAAGAAAGAAGACAAAAGCAAATCTGAAGAAATGAGATGAGGAAGGAAGGGTTGTATATATTGTGTATTTTCGTCATATAATATGAAGAAGATTTGTTCTGTTGATTTGAGTTTTTTTTGTTGTTGTTTTATTTGTTTGCTAAATGGAAAGAGGAAGAAAAGAGCGAAGAGGGAATCAGAGGGCTAAAGAATAGCAAGAGGAGAGAGAGGAAGAAGTTTACCTAATTTTATATAAGATTCTACTTAATTCATGTGTGAAGAGGATGCTATTTTTTTTTATCAGGCCCACTTATTGGTAATATTTTGTTATGGTCTGCTTCTAAGTAGAGAGAAGGAAGAAACGAAAATGAAACAGGGAAGGACTACATCAAGGGAAAGGAGATCGGGAAGATGAGAATATATATATAGTAAATTTTTTCCTGCAAGAGAGCCTGTGGTAGCCTTCATTTGTTTATTCTGAAAGTCAACAATCGTTCCGATGTATATATGTGTATTTTTTTTGTTAATTTTTTTTTTACCCTTACCAGTGTTTTTTTTTTTGTTTGTTTTTTTTGTTACTAGCTCTAGGTAGAAAGGTCTATAACCTTTGCGTAGGATGAGGATGACTAATTAAGGTTAACCATTTTTCTCCATGAAAGTTATCTTTGTACATGTTACTTAGTATACTTATATAGTTGTTTTTTTTGGTGGAAACACTAATCTTTTATTTATATCTATATTTTTTATGATTCTAAACTGATCACTGATCAGAAGCTTACGGGTAATTGCTCGCTTTCATATGCTTGTTTTGTAAACCAGCTAGAGAGATTTGTTTACTCGTTTGGCATTCTGTGGTAAGTTCAAGGTTAGGCCTAGAAAGTTTTAGTGACTATTTTAACCGGGAATTAGTAGTCTTTGTAATATTTCTATATTTTTTTCCTCACTTAACGCCTTGAGGAGTGGTCACTGTGGAGATCCAGGGTTCGACCCCGAGTTGCTTAGCTTAGTAAATTTCTTATTCATGTTTGGATGTAACTAGGATATAAAGGCGGGCCTAGGGCCGAGGTGATCGATCATTAATGTGGTAAATGTGTGTTAAATGGATGTTATTGTATTCTTAACATTTTGTTAAATCTTGGACAGTTTAAACTGTTGATAGGTTTTATAATTTAGGGTAAATTTTGTATAAAAATGTGACAACTAAACGTTTATTGGTGTGAACTAGCATGAAAATTCATGTTCATTGTAACCAAGTAAACAGTTTTTTTTTCTTTTTTTTGTTTTTAGTTTGGGAATTGTTTAAGTGAAGTGTTTATTACTTACGTGAAACTTGCGACAGACTGGTCATGTGATTTTTCACAATATTGCTCCAAGATTTGGTCTAATTCTTCAAATTTGAGGAAGTGTAACTTAATTAGTTAATTAAGTCACGGTGTGCTTGATCTCAACGAACATTGTGTTGACAAAATAAGTTGTACCAACCTGAAATGTATAAATATGTTAGAATTAGGGTCTTGTCAGGTGTTTTTGTAAATTTAACTTTTAAGGTTATTTTAGGTGACTCTTAACATCAAATTCTCTCTAGGTTCTAATTAGTTGCAAAGAGTCAAGAGGGCAATTCTGTAACAAAGTTTAAGTAACTCCCGTGTTTATCTTAATTTTTATTTTTAATTAGTAAAATTAAATTTTGTTGGTGGACCTGATCTGCTTTTATTGTAAAGAAGGCATTTACCGCTCCTAGCGGACAACTATGAACTAACTCCTTCAGAGACTTGATTAAATTAAATATTATTTTCATATTTTTTGTCATATCTTTTGTAAGCTCTGCACGGTCCATAACACAATTTTAAATAGTTTTTTGTATCCATTAAAAACTTCAAGAGGAACCCAGACTTACCTGGAAGACCAAATACCATCATATATTTTTCGTTTCGAAGGCAACCATGACTCCAACAAGTTGCAGACGATACCTGGCCGGTCTTCACTGCGCTTGCGCGGACAGAGAAGTGAAGCCAGCGCGCAGGCCCGACCATGAGTCGAGATGTGGATTGCTCCCCCCGCACCCCCCTCCTTTTCACCTTGCGAAAGCTTATTTCGTACGGGGAGTGAGCATAAGGCTCATATGGTTTGGGTTGATGGACTCCCGCCCTACCGAAAAATTTGATGTTTCAGGTCAAATTCTGACCTTTTGGACACTTTGTACCATCCCAAATTCCAAACAACCTAAAATCATCTTTATTTCTGTCTTCTTTCTTGGTCCCGTTTATTTTACATTTCTCGAGAATTTCCATTTTTATAACTTACCTGGATTTGGAATTTTCAAAAAAATTGTATCTTATGCTACCAGCGGGGCCTCATCAAAGCCCGCGGAATTGATGCCGGGAGGCGGAAAAAGGCGCGAGAAGAGGACTGGCGCGAAAAATACAGAGAGGAGAGGAGGTGTTGAACGTGTGCTCCGGAAAAAGATCAGTGTTTAAGTGGCAAGATTTAATGAACCGGCACTAAATTGTGTTTTAAAATGAAGAACGGGCGACAGTCTTCACTGAGGAACCATTCGCGAACCTCTTCGACGGATATTCCATGATTTGTGGAGACTAGCGAAACAAGGGTGATTCTCAGCTATAGTATATATTATATATCCTTTTTTTTTTTTTTTTTCTGATCCTGAGCAAAGTAACTTAAGACACTTCAAATTCGTATATTTTTTTTTTTTTTCTCTCTTGCTGCTACACCGCTCAAGTTTTACAGACCTTCACCGCTAGTGTACTCTCCCTGAAGATATCTATCCAAACGGAACAGGTCACGAGTTCGGGACTGTGCAAGGCCGGCGTTATTTTTCTTATTGTTTTATTTCATGTTTTGTCATGTTGTAACCTAGGTTAGGATTAATCTGTTAAGTAGGTACCCCAAGTACATTATAAGGAGTATAATTATGATTTAGAGTAGGCAGGGCCACATTTTTCATTTTTTTTGTCCCTAACAATAAAGATCTAGGTCCTAAACCTAGAGAATATTGTCCCTGGCTAAAGAAAAAAAAAAATACATATATATATTTTTTTGTAAGTTTTTTTCTTTTTGCATACTGTAATTTCCTGTTATCGCTGCATAACCTTCATTGAGGTAATACCCGCTCCCCGACTTCCACACTGTGGGTTACCTTCATGGACATCAACCTGGACGAGCCGTGGGGGTCCGCAGTGTCTGGCAGGTGGGTGTAGAGAGGAGAAGGAGATTGTTTCAAGGTACAACCCAGTGTAAATAGTTCCTTGCCCGGTTCAAACCACCCAGAGGACACCCCGAAGATTTTCTTTTTTTTTTTTTTTTCCTTTTTTTGTGAGAGTCTCGATGTTTTTAACTGTTGCGTAATTTTTTTTTTTCTGTTGAAGTTAACTTAAGCCCTAGATATAGCAATAATTTATGTTTATTCAATTGTAGAGACCAAATTTTATTACAATAGCTATATTACATAATACCCCCTGGCAGGCGCGGATACAGGGGGGGGTCAAAGGGTCAGCTGACCCCCTGTGGTGTTAAGAAAATTAATTTAGAAAATGTATATTTAGAAAGAAAATACCAAAAAATTAAATCATACAAGTTTTTATCTTTCCTAGGGATGTGCGAATGTTCTTTTAGTCTCAGGTGAAGCAAAGATTGATGCATGCCAAGAAAGGTTGAAGCTGAAACCAAATACAGTTTTTTTTTATCAAATAACACTATCATTAATTTTTAAATTATCTACTAATACTTCTAAATAAAGAGAAAGCTCAGTAGGGAAAAAACACACTATATTATATTATTTTTATGCTGACATATCTGAGTTTATTCCTGCTTGCGTTATAGGTAGATATAATTCAATATCAAGTTAGTGTTAAAATACTTTTTATTGCTGTTATGTGATTATTATAATTTATTTAAATGGGTAGTAATTAGGGATTTTCAAATATTTTCGTTATTTATAGAGGTTTTATTATAACTTCAAAACCTCTCAAGATTCTAAGGGTATAGTGGTTGTCGAAGTGACGAAGTCGAATCGAAGGTGATTTAGGCTTCAACTTTGACTTTGACATTTCGAAGATTTGCACACCCGTACTGAATTCCTAGTGCAGGCTGTTCACCTCATACACCTGTCTTCAACACAAGTAATGGACCGAGTTAAAGAGGGGTGGAGTGTGCTATTTTTAGAAAGACTTACCCCCTTCCAGTGAAATGTACGTTAATCTGTTTCAAACCAGTCAGAGGTAGCTGGAAATTTACTTTTAGTATACCGGAGCGATTCGTTCGAGTGGCCTTAGACGTGGAACATTTTACGTGTGTGTTTCGTTTTGTTAATGCTTATGTGCAATAAAGTGTAATTTATAGATATTTCAGTCTCTTTGTGATTATAATGATCTATGATGGTTTTATTTACTCCTAGTAAACTGTGAGTGTGATATTTGTGTTTTGTTTTTTATGGTTATTGTGCTACTGCCAATTGTCATTGTGATACTGTGACTTTGATACTTCCTCCTGCTATTCAATTTTGTGATAAATTATTGTCTTTGCTAGTTATGTTATTTGAATGCAAGTATTGATATTATAATGTCAAAAAGAAAGGGACAGACAGATTTATTTTGTTTATTCAAGAAAAAAAATCCTGAATCAACAGGAAACAAAACTGTGGATTTAATTGAAAATAGTGCGTCAGTGAACTTTATTTGTGACTCACACTCAACCAGTGGATCTAATTCAAATACTAAAATCTCTATAGAAAGTGTAGGACCAGAAAAATTTGATATTGGCAACTTTGTTAGAGCTGAAACTATTTCCGATGTCTTAAAATACCACATGCTAGTAGAACCGTGGACTCCACCACTAAGCTACAAGTTCCCTAATGTTGTTCAGTCAGGAGGTATTAGACATTTTCAAAGATCATGGCTGGACAAGTTTGTTTGGTTGACGTACAGTGCTAAGGACAATGGCGCTTATTGTATTGCATGTGTACTTTTTGGATCAAAGGAAGGAGGTAGGAGTAGAATATCTCTCGGAAGCTTTGTACGGACTCCGTTTCTAAACTACAAAAAAGGAAATGAAATTCATTGCGGACATGCCTCCAATGAATATCATAAAACAGCAATTATAAGATGTTCTGAATTTAAGAATACATTTGAAAACAGGACACAATCAGTTGAAGTCAGACTAAATTGTGAAGTGAAAAAAAGAATTGAAGAAAATCGAGCACGTTTGATACCCATGATAAAGACAGTTATACTATGTGGCCGACAAAACTTTCCCCTAAGAGGTCATCGTGATGATGGAGAGCTTAGCGAAAACGATAGCACAGAAAATGAGGGAAACTTCCGAGCACTTAAGATTACGTATTGATGCCGGTGATAGTGATTTAAAGAATCACATAAAAACAGCACCCAAAAATTCAACATTTATTAGTAAAACAACTCAGAACGAATTAATTGAAGCTTGTGGAGAGGTTATCCTTAGTAAAATTGTTAAGTCTATTAAAGCAGGGCAATTTTTTTTTCGGTACTAGCAGATGAAACAACGGATGTTGGAACAGTTGAACAGATGAGTCTTTGTGTTAGATTTCTGGACATACTTTCACTCAAAATTCGAGAATAATTCTTAGGTTTTGTGGAAGCGAGAAATCTCAGTGGCGAGGCTCTCACAAACTTACTTCTTGAAAAATTAAACAATTTGGGACTTAAAATTGAGAGCCTTCGTGGTCAAGGGTACGATGGAGGGTCTAACATGTCTGGTAAAATCAAAGGTGTGCAAGCTCGTATTAGGGAAAAGCAGCTTCTTGCTATATATGCACTGTGCTTCTCACAAACTAAATCTGTCCATTTCTAAAGCATGTTCTCTAACAAGTGTAAGGAACGCTATTGCTGTGGTCAGTAACGTAACAAATGAAGTAAGAGAATCCAGTAAACGAACAGCTTTAATGAAAGCAAAACTACATGAACAATATCCTGAAGAAACAAAGTGCAAACTCAAAACGCTTTGTGAGACGCGTTGGGTAGAACGACACGATGCATTTTTACAATTCTTACATGTTTTTGATGCAGTTGTATGTTTCCTACAAGTATTTGATGCGAAAGCACCATCATCAAAGTCAGCACTTTTACTCACCTCAGTTCTCAGGTTTGACTTTATTATAACTCTGCATATTGTTTCATTTATCTTCGGTCTAACAGTCACGTTGTCTCGTCAGATTAAAAACCCTTCGTTAGACCTGAAAAACTGCTATAATATGGTAGCAAATGTTTTAGAGACATTGAAAGATTATCGGAATAACCCTAATAAATATACAGAGGTCTATTATGAATCGGTGAATTTGGCTGTAAAACATGAAATTGACATCACTATACCAAGGACCTCTCGGACACAAACTCATGGGCCAAATGTTGCTGCATATAGTCCTGAGGAATATTATAGACTAAATGTTTACCTGCCATTTGTGGACTATCTTATTTCTGAATTGTCAACTAGATTTTCATCAACTGGACATGATAATATTATCACATTATACGGTTTAATACCAGCATTTGCCAACCAAGACAATGAAATTTTATTACAAGCAGCTCAAACATATGGTAATGGCCTTCCTGGGACTTCGTCAGAACTTTGTGGAGAGATTTACTTGTGGTAACAACGCTGGAAACATAAATCTAAGGCAGAGTGTCCATCTAGTGCGGTTGCCAGCTTAATGCATGCTTCAGATGGTTTTTACCCAAACATTAAAGTTCTTCTCCACATTTTGTCTGTTCTTCCCGTGACTACTTGCACTAGTGAGAGATCATTTTCTACCCTAAGAAGGTTAAAGACATACTTAAGGTCAAATATGGATGAGAAACGATTAAATGGTTTGGCCATGTTAAATATTCATCGAAGCATAGAAGTTCATCCTGATTAAGTTTTGGAGAAATTTGCTCAAAAGAATAAGAGGAAAATGCAATTAATGCATTTATAAAATATGAGGTACGTTTGAACAATGTTTTGTATAGGTTTTATAGTTATTATTATTATTATTATTATTATTATTATTATTATTATTATTAGTAGTAGTAGTAGTAGTAGTAATGTTATTTATAATTAGCATGACCCCCCTATGAAAATTTTCTGGATCCGCGCCTGCCCCCTGGATATCTAATCTAAGCATAAAGGTATATATTTTGATGGATGTAAAGATAAAACTCTTGTCATGGAAGACTCACGGAAAAAAGTTGTTTTAGAGGAGCATATAAACTTGCTAAAGGAACCCAGGGTCTGAGTATATGAGCCATCTTTATTTAAGGTCTGCAAAGGCATTAATTGTAAGTGAAGAGCTACAAAAAATGTTAACAAGAAATAATATTGATAATCGTAATATTGTTATTGGCTGTGATGAAACTGTGATTAATACTTGAATAAAAAGAGGGGTCATTCGATGCCTGGAATCAAAGTTTGGAAATACATTACAGTGGTTTATTTGCCAACTTCATGTGAATGAACTTATTCTGCACCACATATTCTAGCACCTTGAAGGTACTACACGTGGACCTCAGAGTCTTACAAGACCTATTGGTAGATTCCTAAAAGACTGTGAACTCCTTCCTGATGTGTTTTATAAAAGGGTTTGTTGCACCCTCCCAGAAATTTCCAATAAAAGAGATTAAGCATGGACCAACTTAATTAGTTGGAGATGTGTGAAGCAATTAATTCTGGATCTTGTTCTGAAGAATTGTCTAAAGGAAACACAGGCAAGATAATACATTTTCGGTGGCTTACAGTGGGAAATAGAATTCTCAGACTTTACATTTCCTTGACTCCACCTTATGAATATTTGTCGATCCTAGCAACTTTCATAGTTTAGGTTTATGCACCTATATATTTTGCTGTTAAGGCTCAGCCATTATGTATCTTTAGAGCTAAGCATTTGCACCGAACCATGATGTTGTCGCGGTATTTACCAAACTCATTAAGGGCGGTCATTGAATCAGTAATTCAAAGAAATGGGTTTTTTATATATCCGGAAAATATTCTGATTGCCAAGTTAGCTGGTGACAGAGAGAACATAAAAGTTTTGGCATTGGTCAGAATTTAAAAGCACGTCAGGAAAATAACTCTTCAAGGAAAACTCATACTTTTGAGATTCCCGAGTTTAATTTTGAGGCTACGGACTACATTGATATCATACATTGGGCTAAAGTGACAGTCACTGACCCACCTTAACAAAACATTTAGATGATAAAGTTATTTCAGAGTGCATCCTGAATCCAAAAACTACAGATAATATTTTATCAATAAATATCAAGCTACTCCTTGGTCATACTCAAGCCAGTGAAAGGTGTGTGAAACTAGTAACGGAAGCTTCCACTGTTGTTTGTGTACCTTAAAGATGGGATAGATTTTTAAAATTTGTTTGGACTCTCTTAAGCAAATGCCAGTTTTTAACACCAAATGCAATATAGACCACTCATAGATAATATTTTATTGATTGCAAATGTGATTGTATGTTATATAATTACCAATCTAACTGTGTTATGGGATTGCCAATGTGAGTGATTGTGATGTCAATGTTATTGCAATGTAATGTGATTATCAGGGCCCAGATTTTGATGATATTTCATCTTTTTATTGGTACATCACATACAATACTCATAAGTAGATGAACTCAGTTCATAATCCTCTTGTTGTATAAATTTTTATTTTTTAAGTCATTTTTTAATTTAATAAATATTGTTTAGGTTTTTTTCCTTTAAAAGTCATGTTTAGCCTTTATATGAATTTTGTGTGTCATTTTAGGCATTCATGTTGATTAAGCATGTATATTTTTAATGTAATCGATATTTTATAAATGCATAATTCTTTAATCGCACAGTTGTCGGAATGAGAAGATAATTTAGGGAATGAACCTTTTATCCTTTTTGCTAGTTTGGTTGTAAAATACACATTCCTGGTGAGCTACAACTAGGCTATAGAGGGTTGTGTTAGGAGGGAGTAGCTGTTAATTGTCAAGTAGGTACTCGCAAATCAATGTAATATTTAGCAGAATGAAGAATTTTAGTTGTTAAAGCCTTCATTATAAAGATACTTTTAGTTTACATTAGTCGTATGCATTTATTACGAATTTTTGTTCGTATTTTAAGGTTATTTTTTGAAAACTTAAAGTCATTTTTATAGGAATTTTAGATAATCAAAATTTTGGCCCTAGTGATTATGTTTTCATTAATTATAATACCCTTCTTTATTAGATAATTTTTACTTATTTTTCAAAACTTTGGGAGCAATATAACGAAATTAAATTTAACATAAAAAAATTACAGTTGTTATGGTGTAGTCTAAGAGCAACTTTCCCACTCCATCCAAAAACTGTTACCCAAAATAAAATCCCCTTCTTTATTAAACAATTTTGACTAATTTTTTAAAGCTTTGGAGGCTTTGGGGCAGTTTAACGAAATTGAATATAATATTAATTTCTTTACAGTTGTTATTGTGTGGTCTAAGAGAAACTTTCCCACACTGCCAAAAAGGGATACCCAAATAATACCTTCTTTATTATACAATATTGACTTATTTTTCAAAACTTTGGGAGCCTTCGGGCAGTATAATGAAATTGAATTTAATATTAATTTTTACAGTTGTTATTGTGTGATCTAAGAGCAACTTTCCCACACTGCCAGAAAGGGATACCCAAAATAAAAGTCCTTCCTTCTTAGAAAATTTTGACTTATTTTTCAAAATTTGGGGGTCTTGGGGCAGCATAACGAAATTGAATTTAATATTATTTTTTTACCGTTGTTATTGTGTAATTTAAGAGCATCTTTTCCATACCACCTAAAAAGTTTATAGAAAAAATTGCTCCACTTTACTGAACAGGTATTAAGAAGTGGTTGAACTCGGTGATCTTGGGTAAAGTGCTCCCCTCAGGACACGATTCTCATGAGTTCAAACCCAGCCGAGGTTGAAGAATTTTTCTTGATCAATACAAATCTGTAGTACAACTTTATTTGGAGGGGAAGCAAAGCCATCAGCCCCATGTCGATTGTGGCATGTAAAAGAATCCTGAAAGGTATGTTAAAATATCTTTCTCGGCAAAATCGGTAGGTCCTTTCACTTTCACTCATAGAAATTATCGTGCTAATATAATCAGTCGGTTAATAAAGTGCACGTTAAATACCTCTCTACTTAATAAATAAATAAAAGTAAGATGCAGTGCTAAAAAAATAGAATCGGAGTTCTTCAGTCATGTAAACGCGATTATTTATTCCAGTTACTTCTTGAAAGATTCTCATACTGAAGTCAGGAAAACAGTTTTCATGTTATAATTAAATATCAAATCTAGTTTAGTCTTTTTAATGATCCCTTACATTAGCCGCGTTAGTGATCATTATTTCCTAGATATCGCTTGATTATAATAGCTCTAACCTTGACGTAGGCCATGTTAATGATCGTTATGGGAGACTGGGGCATATTGCAACACTTTTCACGTTGTATTGTTGTTGTTTTTTTTTAAATCTTTTTATTTATCATAGATATAAAATATAACATTATATCTTTGTTTGGAAAGTATATGTTTGTTTATATGTCTTTATTTAAGTTATCAAAATTATTTTGAATCAAAGCCTACATATGTTGTAAGTTTAAAGGGACTTTAGAGGGGCACTTTCCAACACTTGTAGGAGCATGTTGAAACAGATATTCTGACTCCTTAAATTCGTCATATTCATCAGAAATGCAATTAATGCAAATGTAAAACTTATCTTTTTTTGAGCACAGCCAATGGGCCCACATTTTGCAAGCTCTGCACTGCACCCAGTCTTTAAGTCCATCGCGATATTCCTTGTGACATACCAAACAATATGTATGATCATCATCGGTTGAGCTATCTTCAAAAATTATGTTCCTCTTCACGGATTTTATTTTATTTTTTGTTTTATATTTATTCTTTTAAAAATTAGCTGCACGATTTTTGGTTAGCCTTTATTGTTTTATTTTGTGAAGCTTTCTTCTTCTTCTTCTTCTTCTTCTTTCTTCTTCGGCTATTTTTTCTGAGGCGTCTGTGTAGATGGAGCATAATCTGCTTCAGTAAATATATCAGGATTGTATGGATATATTTCTGCACGTCCAAATCCTGAAATTATGTTGACTGGAATTACGACGTGCAAGAAAGCGTTTCTAACAATTCCTGGAATATCGTAAATAGTCATTGTTCTCCCTGCGTTGCTTTTAAGCCAAGAATCGATGCCCGTGCTGCAAAGTCTCTTGAAGGGTTCAAAAACTGTCAAATACAAAGGTTGTAAACGGTGGGAACAATGTGGTGGAAATGATAGCATGATAACTCCTTTATTCTTGCAAAGATCAAGAGCACTACAGCTGAGGTGAGAGACCTGATTATCCAATAAAAGCACCATTGGATTATCTGGAGTAGGTTGAGAATGGGTGATAAAATGCTTTCTAAACTGTAAGAAAGTTTCCTGTGCCATCCAACCAGACCCATTTGAAGCACAAATATATCCAGGTGGGCTATCCCAAATAAAATTATCTTGAAACATTTTTCTTGAAAAAGGAAGCACGGGGTGATCTGCATTGCCTTGTGTGTATATAGTTGCTGCTACTCTCACCTTTTGCCCACACTTTGCTGAGGTAGTTGCACCAAACTGATGCATTCCCTTTTGTGCAACAATTTTGTTTGGACGCAAAACTGTCTCATCCATATTCCAAATTCGAGGCACTATAAAACATTACGTGATAAAATATCAGATAGTTTACCAAAGAAATGCTCAATATTGGTCTTGTTAAAACTGATTGCTCTGGCCAAACTGGTGGGCTATAGCTGACGCAGTGACAACCTCAGGATTACGCTTGAGAAAATCAGTGAGCCAATCAACGCCAGCTTTTTCATTTTCAGCCTTAGACGGAGGTATCTTGACTGTGTATTTCAAAGAACATTGATAATCAAGCTTTATTACAATAGAGTGGGTGAGATCAAACATAATTTCACTGGAACGATGAACATAAGCTTTTAAAATATTTTCTTGTACATCACTAAATATTAGTCATGGTTTTGAATATCCGCAGGAGGGAATAATTTCCTCTGTTTCTTGCTTAACATTGTAATTTTTTTAGCTTGGTTATATATCTTGATAATTTGGAATAATGAATGTTGAATTGAAATACTATCTTTCTACAGGAAAAGTCTTTGTGACCATCACTTTCTATAACCAACTTAGCAGCCCTTTACATAATATTGTTTGGTATCTGCCCTTTATCTGTTCTTCGCCGACGTGTTCTCATATTGAAATATGAAAATTATTGTAAATAAAAATCAGACAATTTTTTGGGGGTTTTTAACTGTACTGTCAAATGGGATTAAAATGGCCAAAGTCGTGAAGTTATCCAAGTTTTTCAATTTTTTTTATTTTAATGAATCAGATAGCCAAATATATCATCTATACATTTTATTGAGGCAAGCACCACTTAGATATCATATTATGAAAATTGAAAAATGACACCTGTACACGGGAATCGAACCTGGGACCTTCGGCTTAGTATGCTAATGCTCTTACCACTGAGCTATTCAGGATTGGTCCCGTGCCCATGGTCATTCTTCTCTCATAATTTTAAGGCAGAGTCTATGATGGACGTGCGGAAGTCGTCAGCTTATAAACATGGATTATATATAAGATCACAGCCATCAGACAACGCAGCCTCGGTAGTTGGCATTGTATTTAAGCCAATTGACAATTATATATAATTGTACGGGATTGCATATATTAATGAATCAGATAGCCGAAGCTATCATATATGCATTTTAGTGAGGCAATCACCACTTAGATATCATATTCTGAAAATTGAAAAATGACACCTGGACACCGGAATCGAACCCGGGACCTTCGGCTTAATACGCCAATGCTCTTACCACTGAGCTATCCAGGATTCGTCCCGTTTCCTTATTATCACTATTAATCAATTACTTATAAATTTCACAAACATATAATATAATGTCTGTAAAAAAAAATCTTGTAATATCAAGAGTATTTGCAACCAACTTTTCTTTGTGTCAACTTTACCCTAAAACTTATCAAAACTATTTTATAAAAATAAAATTAATGTTTGGTCACCTTTTAAACATGTTTTAACCAACCTAAAAATAGCTCAGGGTTGTTTTTCTATATTAAACCAAGAATCATATCAACATTTTTTTTTAATTTTCAAAACTTGATTTGTTTAAAGTTATTTAAAGTTTAAAAGTGGTCACCTTCACTCATTTGACAGTAACACCTTATAATTTCTGTTAGAAGTGTCTGCGATGTAAGGCACCAGATGGGAATGAATTTAAGAAAAATAGGCCTACACTACTTAGCGATATGAGAAGTATGCCTAATTTATATACGTTTAGTATATAAATACAACAGAACTTATAATTGATTACAAATGTAATTTTTACTTTAGTTATTACTACTTGATTCCTTTTTAATAATACTCATTCGAGCAAGCTAGCAAGAAAGTAATTCTCATTCCATATAACAATAAGTTGTTACTAGTCATATTTCAAATCTAACTTCAAATAAAATAATTTTAAATTATTCTCATCCCTGCGGGGTAAGCTGCAACACTTGTTGCAACTAGCCTCACAGCACTTTATCGCCATCTGAGCATTAAAATGGCGTATATATTTTTAATTTGTACTTATAAACTCTGGTGACAAATAAATGCCAAAAGAACGTTTTCTCTAATGATAATGGATTCAAATATATATTAAACTGTAAGCATAACAAAAATAAAATTTTAGATGATCATAAAATATTTACTCAGCATACACAAAACAGAAATTCCATTGTAAATCACGAATGAAATAAACACGTGTGTCCTCACTTGCTTGGTTGAATCAACTACTATAGTGCAATAATCTGTCGCAGTTGCACGCTTTATGTCACAATACTTCTCTAAATAAACGCTTTGCTACACCTGTTTCAACTAGCCCCTTCCTACCCTATATACTTTACATATTGGCCAAATTTGTTATTGTTATTTTCCTTAATAACTTTAAAGCTAGTTATATCCTTGGCAATGACCGTTCTGAGGATATTTATTCATTCATTATTTTCCTAAACTATCCATCCTAATACCTAGAATGTACCTCAGACCTAATTACACAATCTCAATTTGTTAACATCATCTAGTTGTATCCTTTATTTACAATAATATAAGTTGGAATAAAGCACCTAATCTAATGTCCTTTTATTCCTAATATAATTCTTAATCCTAATAGTGGGCCCACCCTGGGTATATTACACCCCCAGTACCCTGGCCCACTGGGTGTCTCACCATCCCCAGATCAGCGAGAGCCCCAGCGGGTGCGGGCATCCCCCTATCTGCCACCTGGGGAGGCGCCCTACCGGAGATTACACTCTGCCTACTTATAACTGATTCCAATGCGTATTGGACTAAAACTAAATTACATTAAAACTAATTATAATAACTAAGCTAAAACTAAATTAACCTAAACATTTTCTTCACTTGGCAGTTGCAGGGTCTCATGACGTTTCTATATAACCCTTTATTACAGCCGAAAGTCGCTGAAAAGACCAAGATGACGGACTAGACGACTGACAACCCCAGCCTAGCATCTCACTTGTTGTCAAGTGAGCCGGACCATCGGAGTGAAGGGTTATGTCCCACGTCTCAACTGATGTTACTTTTGAACGCTCCTCAGATGGTAGCTTAGCGCCCCCTGATTCCTCAGCAGTTTGCACTACTGGAATTCAGAGAGCACCTAGCCTCATCTGAGCTCCAGATAGCCAGGATTTTCAACACGATTTACCCCACCAGCTGGCACAATATTAATCTGTTCCTAATCTAATGTTTTGTGCCAGTTAGTAAAGGTTCTCTAGTTCAGATGTTAAGCCACTATCTCCTGTAGTTTCACTCTCGTCTTCAGTCTCTTCTTCTTCTTGTCCAGTCTCTGTTCGTCCCATTTGTCTCACCTGTCTCCTATGCTTCAACTCAGTTATGTACTTGTCCCGCTCTCTTTTCTAAACCTTGTCTACGATAGCATTCACCAGGATCCACCTGCCCACATCTCTCAGTATATGGTATATAGCACCCGCCTGGAGCGTTATCTGCAACTCTTCTCTAAACTCAGCAATAGCCATACTCTCAAATGTCACATGTTAAGGAGTAGCCTCCTTACCGCAGTCGCATTGCCCTGAGTCAGTCATTCGCCTAAAAAAAGAGAGCCACTCTGTACGGTCCATGACCAGTTATATAATGCACCAATCCCAGGGATGCCTGCAGGAATTCAAGTCCTAACCTATCTTCTACACTTGGAAAGAACTGATAGTTCTCCTACCAGTCACGCTTCCATCCCAATCTTCTTGCCATCCATTCAACAAGAATCATCTGACTTGATGGCCATTCATCACTCCCTCCCTCGTTAGCATAGCCACTCTCTAAAGTTTCCCTTTCCTTGACCAGAACATGGCTGCCTTTCTCTTTATTTCCAGGTGAAATGGCCAGATACCCAGGGCTATGCTCAGAGCATCTGTCGTAACAGTACTATACGGACCATAGAGCCTCAGAAGAATTCTCCTCTGAAGACTCCTGATTGTTCTCTACATTATTACTCCTCTCAACTGCTGCACCCGTGCGCTAGCCCCATAACGCACTATACAGGCCAGAAGTGACTGATGGTATGTACGGATTAAGAGCATATACAGTCTAAATGTCCCTTGTCCAATACTGATTACTTTGTTCATCACCCTCAATGCCCTTGCACTTATGGGCTCCACGAAGCCACGCTTCTCATCCAACACAACGCCCAGGTACCTGGTCAATCTTCTACGTTTATTGTTTGTCTTCCTATTTTAACTATTGATTCTCTCTTAAGCACGCCCTTGAACAGCACGTATGTAGTCTTCGTGAGTGCCAAACTTAATTTTACTTTCTTACGCCAAAAGTCCAATCCAGCTAGTACTGCATTTTTCTTAGCTTCAAGTTGCAATCGTGATATAGCCTCCACAGCAATCAGTAAGTCGTCCGCAAAGGCAACCACCCCCATCATTCCTGGAAGCACTTCAATCTCCAGTAACCCCGGCTCAAGCCCTACGTCCTAAAAGATAGGACCACAGATCGATCCCTAGGGACAACCTTTGGTTAATTTCCTACTTATCGATATTCCCGGACACTTCAGGTTAGAATATATGTATCTACAGTAGTATATAAAAACCCTGTAAAGACTCCCCGGACAATTTATTTCCCTAAGCCTCGTAAGCAGCGCCGGCCACTACAGGTTATCGAAAGTTTCTGAGATGTCTACGAATATCCCTATTACATACTTCCCACTAGCCCCATCATCAAGGTCCATGGCCTCGTGGATAGCCTCCTCCGTGGATCTGCCCCTCCTAAAGCCGTACTGCTGTTGCTGCATGCCAACAAACTGGCTATATTTTAGCAACCGATTGTACAATCTTTTCTTCTGCAAACTCCCGCACACATTTAATAGAAATATTGGTCTGTACGACTTGGGGAGCTGCAGATCTTTGTCTTTACCTTTACTCAGAATCACCACTTCACTCTGCCTCCACACATTAGGTACCCGGCCTTGTTCCATACATTCATTCATCAAACACGCTAGGAAGGGCACTACCTGCTCACTGATCTGCTGAAGTACCTCAACCCTGATCCCAGCATGGCCAGGAGCCTTCTTTATCTTCATTCCGGCCAATGTCCTCCCTATCTTATCTGCCGTCACTAGTTCCGTTATATCTATGTTGTCATAATTTTTGACCATATCCCTTCTGTCTGTCTTATGATTATCATTGTCATTCATGTCATCATCTGGAAGCAATTTATCCATCAACAGTTTGGAATATTACTTCCAACAAGACGTCATACCTCCACATGGCGTCCTTAACGTACAGATCATTGCTGGGAGCCTTATTTTCCCAGTTGCTATTTGAAAGGGTAGTCCCCAAACGTTGTTTCTCAATTCTTCCTGTACATAACGCTTCCAGCTCTCCCTCTTCTCGGACATCAAGGTAGTCTCAAATTCCTCCTTCTTGTTCCTATAAATGGCGAGGAGTATAGTGCAGCCATCAGGGTCGGAGCATCTCTGGTACACCCTGCGCACCACCAAGGCGTTAAGGATATTTAAATAATTAGTGCTGGCCGTACTAATGGTCATTAAATATTTAGCATTAATTCATGACATGGGTTTAGTTAATGGCCGTTAAGGTGGTCGTGCTTTATATTAGTTCTTATAACCTTGAACGTTAAAGCTTAACTAATAGTCTTTGTTTGGTGCGCAAGTAGGGGCACTTGGAGTTGACAATAATTGAGGTCCTAGCACTGTTTAGCACCCTGTGTAGTAATATACTGAGAACTATTTTCAATTGTTCTCCCTTATATACTTTGAAGGGAATAAATAGTGGCGAAGGAAATAATTCGATGGTTACTTCCAGAACTGAAAAATAGGATGGATTCCCCGGGGACTATGGGAGAATGGGGATAGGGGGAAGAAGAATTATTGGTCTGGAGGAGAGTGTCAAAGGGGTGTCGGCTGTTGGGACAGTTCACGAGGAAGAAGAAGTAAACGAGAATCTTCTTTTTTTTAAAATAATTTATAGATACTTCATGGTAGGACCCAGGTGCTCATATATATATATATATATATATATATAATATATATATATATATATATCCTCCATAGATATAAATCTTCAAAGAGGAATCGTAGATTTTTTTATCCATAAAGTAAACATATATATTCTATAAAAGTTATAAGAATACATGTGTTCAATGAGTAAATATAGATTATTTATCGAGGAAAACTATAATATCTTATCATCATACAGAGGAAACTTAGATCATCTTTCCCCACAAAGGAAATATATATTATCTCTCTCCATAAAGGAAATATGTTTCTTCTCTCTTTATAGATTAGACATAGATCTTATCTGTCCATAGAAAAGTGGTATAATGTGAGTCTCACGGAAACAAGGTCTAATTCATGAATAACCCATAACTAATAGTGAATAGTGCATAGTGTGCTGTGCACAGTTCATAATAATTTTTTTAATGCTTGTAGTGAAACGTAATGATTAAACTTTTACTTAACTATTTTTTCCCACTTCAGTGGCTGCATGATCTAAGATACTACTCTAGCAATAAGCTAAACTGCTTGCATGCTTGGATAGCTATTGTTACGCCCTCTCTTTTCTACCTCGTAGCAATAGGCCACTAAAGAAAATACTACAAGGATAAGAGGGAATAAGCTAACATAATAATAATGAGAAATAGCATCAGCAAGAGTTAAATGTAAAGAGTAATTTAATTCATTCAAAAATAACAGACAGTAAGTTAAGTGGCCTTAAGTATCTAGTAGAACGAAGAAAAACATAGTTGATTACATTATTGCTAAAAAAGATTAATTCAATTAGACCAGGTTAGCTATATATCAATAAAGCTAAAACTATTAATAACCATATCTATTCAAGAGATATAAAAAGCTTGAAGAGCCTTTCTAAACTGTTACAAAAGCGTCTGAACATCTACAGACATTACGAAAACATATACCTTTCCAATGTAAAGTTATATCTTTATATTCCATATTTTTACTTTAAATATCACGAGAGTATTCTAATTTTACACAAAACGAAAGTACCTTCAAGTGCTATGATGTACATTTATACTACAAACATTACATTAACTAACACGAGAGTTTCACACCTCAAACCTAATGTAAATTCAAGCGGGACTACTTGAATCGGCATCATTCAAATAATGAACAAAGACTATCATTGATACTAAGTTAAAGAACATTTAGAAATTTGCCACATTTCAAATATAAATATATGCGAAGAATAGCCAAATTTACGTTACACAAAATATCGGAATGTATATAAATGATTTTAAATATACAACAACAAAAGCTAGGATAATACGAATAGTCAATATACCCAGATTATTAAGATAGATAATTTTAATATACATCAATTAACATTTCTTTAAGTTAGAACAGCAAACATTGAGAATTTACAAACATCTTTAAGAATAAAGCCCTTACGTGGCGACACGAAACCGAAGTTACTTTTAGTTTGAAAATAGTATTAAATAATGCCCATACTTAATTATCAAATATCAACCTATTTCGACTATAACAATATTAAAATAAATAGTTAAAGTTTCATAATTCAAACTTCCACGAAAAACTATAAAAATGTACAGAGTATTATAACTTTCCTTCACAAAGTCCATAGTATTGGAAGTCGTCTCCTGACGATATAGAATAATAAACGCAGTCCGTTCATTATCCCGTCGAGTTCAAAAGTACATTATAAATAAATATCACATAGGTACATCCTCGATGGTGCCAAATTCAACAGTCTAGTTATTTCTTCCACGCTTTCATATTATATAGATGTCTTACTGCGTAGGTATGATAGGGGGGAATTAGTCCAAACTAAGCCGATGACGTCACATTTTGGAGGGTCACGCCATCTTCCTCACGTAGGCCATCATGCTTGTTGGTCGCTGATTGGTTATCCCGCTCCGTATAGACGATACTCGGGTTTGTTGTCAAAAATCTTTTTAACTGCTTGACTGCTGACGTCAGAGATCAGGTGATGGTTGCTCAAACCATCCGAAAGAGGGCAGCCATGTCCGCATCCATTCTTCGCCAGGTGTGAAGGAAACCGCCCATCAGATATGTCTAAACCGGGTTGGTCGGAACAACAAGTGCTGATACACCAAGGCAAAGTTGCCCCGCTCCTCGATTTAGGACGTTTTGAAATCAGCCAGGTTACTAGGCTGTGCAAGCCAGTTTATCCAGAGGGTACGTATATGAACAGTTTACATTGTAGAGAGTTGATAGTGAATTTATATTGAATGATATTGTTTGTATATTGCTTGAAGTGGTATGAAACTACAATAGTGAAAAATACTATTGTAGGCGATTTGAATAAATGTCGACGTTTCTCGGAGTGGGTAGTATGAATCGGACTATAGTCTATGCAGCATCGGTTTGGGTGGGGCTTCGATTGTAAAATACAACTTTTGTATTGTTACACTATGCTATCTTGGCTTTGTACACTTGAACTTTGGACACAATTTAATGATAATAGAATATCTTTCCGGATGTAAGCGTATAGGAATTTTGTATTACTTTTGGTTCAAACAAGCTACATGTGCAGTTTGGGCTATGAGTTTCCGAAGATCCTGTGTACCTGTCTAAATCCCTAAACTCTTCAAGTCTGCATACAATCTATAATATGTTATTGTATTTACAATGTAGAATATAAGAACGTATCTAATAAGTGAGTAGGTATTACTTACGGCCAGCCTCAATCACTCCCTAAGTAATAACTAAGGAAATATCGAGTGTTATCTCTATCAGAAAATTACAAAAATCAAATTTTAAATATTATAATAAAAATAAAATAAGATTGTGATCGAGCATTGCAAGTCAGGAAACGCACGCTCCATTGAAGTTTTATTTGTCCCGTTACAACTACAGTAAATATCAGTTTTGCATTTAAACAACAAATTAGTGTAATGGACTTGACAACAAACCTAAATACAATCACAAAAGCGGCATTGTGTAAGTTATTTGTCCATCAGGGAACCTAATCTGCGCTCCCCCAAATGATTTCATGACATGACAGTTACTTGATTTGTCGACAACAAAGGACGGCTACCAAACGATCAGATAAAAACATATCTGGAAGTTTGGGGAGTAATGGACGAGCTACTAGCCCAAAAAATTAACGAGTTAGTAGAGATTAAAGTGGGATTTAGTTTTGATTAGCGAGATTAGGCTGTAATTTAAACGTTGGCTTGAAAAGCGATTTATGAAACAGTTTCTTCAATAATGTTCAAACGTTGTAACATTGTCCTACAACTATTGTGCCATTGCTAGGTACTACGTGAAGATTACGTCCACTTTATAAACGAAGGTATTTATAAGTAAGCAACTTTTAGATTAATCCCAAGACAGTCATGATTAACCCCCACTTCAGTGGTAGAGTGGTCTAAGGCTCTTATAAGTGAACTGCCGATGACTTGGAGATTGGGGCTCAAATCCCTTTCGGGTGGTTTTAAGGTGGTTTTTCCTAAATGGTTTCTCACTTGCTTTCCACACAAATGTAAGACCATTTCCTCTAAAATGCAACCTATTACATTCCTAACCTAATGTTTTAAATATGTGGATAATCCAAACAGGTAGTAGGATACTGTGCACATAAAGAAGTAACGCTTAACACTAAACACCCAACACCCGACACTAAATGGTCTAGATTTTTCTAACTCTTGACAGAAAAACTGTGGACCAGATATAGATAAATATATACACCAAGTTTTCGTATTGAATGTCAGTGCTTGTAACAAGTTTAATAAAAAAAAGTTTGTTATTTAAAAAGTTAGTGTAGGACACACAAAGAGCCAAAAATGTATATATAGACAACACTTTCTAGGAAATAGCTAACACCTTCGGTAGTAACAAATAAAATCACTACAATTATTTTATATTAGTTTGATAAGGTAATTTACAATATTTTAAAAATTCAAAGACATTCTGAACAGTAACCGTCCTACTGTAGGTAACGCAATAATATTCTTCTAATCCGGTTCAACTAAGGCATACTTCGTAGTAATATCCAGATTACTATTACCACTGTGGGCGTGTAGACTTAGCGTCAGGCTCATCTAGCCTGGTATGTTGATGACGTGGAGGTCGGGGTTGGAATCCCGGCAGAATGTACTGAGGGTGTTTAATTCATAAATGATTTCCCACTCTCTCTTCACACAGACGCAGAAAAGGTACATTTCCTGTGAGACCTACTTAAATAAACCTATCCCCCGTTAGTGTAATTTATATGCGTACACCCTGGGTGGGAGGAAATGCGATAGAAAAAGGTGTGTCATCATAGCCAAATATGGCTGAGAATTAGATAAGTTAAGAGGTGTTGGACACGATCGAGAACCTGATTAACTAAGTTGGTACGGCACAGTCTACACTGAGTCAAAGATGGTGCTATCAAATCAATAACCAGGAAGAATATTTTGCCTTATCAAAAATAATAAACCGTTTGGATAAACAACCCTCTACTCTGAATCTCATACAAGAAAGTAGTAATATTCAGTACTAATATTCTAGTAATAAGTAACATTGCTGTGGAACGAGTCAAGGCCTCGTAGCTCACATCAGAGAAGGGGTGGGGGTGAGGGATCGTTATATTACTCTCCTAAAAAGAACTTTTATTAAATACAAATTCTTGCTTTATTACATGTCACGTCTTTCTAAGAAACTTAAAAGGACAACATTCTCTTTTAAGATTGTATTTGATATATTAAGATGGTCTACGTTTTGAAAAGCATACATACAAGGCCTTCTTCCTGGCCAAGAGAAGCAATGGCTTATGTCACAGAGATGATCGTGAGCCCTTGGTTCGATTTTTCCCAACGAGGTCCCTATTGCTTCGGGCTCACTTTGAATTCTGTTTCAATTGAGCGTGAATTCACCGAACATTTTGACACATATTTGATTATTTTGGGCTTAGTCCTAGCCTGAATTCCAGAAGATAGGAGCTAGTTTCCAGTCAAATCCGGTTAAAAAAAAATAAGCTCCAGTTGTATCTGAGGGAGTAGGGATACTTTGAGAGAATCATGGATCATTATAGCCCGTCCACGTAGTATCTGAGTGGTCAGGGTATTCTTTGAGAGGATCGTGGATTATTATAGCCTGCCATGTAGTATCTGAGTGGTCAGGGTATTCTTTGAGAGGATCGTGGATTATTATAGTCTGCCCATGTAGTATTTGAATTGTCAGAGGAGTCTTTAAGAGGATTGTCGATTATTTTAGATTGACTCTTTTATATCTGAGTGGTCATAGGAGTCTTTGAGAGGATCGTATGTTGTTCTAGACTAACCCTGTGGTATCTGAGTGGCCAGTAGATTATTTAAGAGAACTATGTATTATTCTAGTCTGACCCTGTTGTATCTGAATGGATAATTGAAGAACAAGAAGGTATGCCATCCTTTTATTTAGTTATTTATTTATTTCAAAAGATAGATTTAAAGCAATTATAACATTTGAAATATTGTATTTTGGGCGTTTAAAAGGGTTAAGAAGAATATATGTTGTGGTTTTTAAATAATTATTGCGTTCAACATCAAGTATTATTATTATTAGCACCACGTCTTACTACCCGTTCGGGTTATACGCACTTACACTAATGTGTAATGGTAGGGTGATTGTGAGATGAAATGAAGGACCTACAGTTTAACGTGGAATCCGAACCACGGTGGAGGACTGGCATTCCCCACATTCACAAGATGTATTGTCAGAGGTGAAGGAAGGGTTTGGTAATCAGATAAATCTGTGCCGGGGACCGAGGATTGAACCCCGGCCGCCAGCACAGAAGTCTGACACCTTACCCCTAGACCGCCAGGTCACCAACACCAAGTAATTAAATACTTAATTCAAGGAGCAGGTGTTAGTAGAGTAATTGAGAGAAAATTCACATGAATAAACTTGAATAAATAATGGGAAGCCACAGTTGTAAGTCATATGCAAATAATAGTTCATGTCTTTTAGAGGTTATATTCTCGACACTCTCGTTAACTTAAAACCAATCTATTACTGGCCTGACGCCTTAAGCCGTATAACCATCAATGTGGATCAAAATTGTGAGGTTATTAGTTCCTGTTCTGCACTCATGGTGAAATCCAAAACGATGATCCGACTAGGTAATGAAGAAAATGTAGTGACCCAGGCGAGATTCAAACAAAAGTTTTGATATGGTTTTATATATTTTCGTATATCTGTGGAGATATAAAAACTACAATATTGCTTTTTTTGTACTATTTACAACTTTTATTAAATTTATGATGGCAAAATGGCAGCCAAGCAATAGCAATATTTTAGTTTTGTTCTCAATAAAAGTATTATTATTTTTTCTTGTATATTCCAGCGTTTTCAGTCAAAACGGAAAACAGTTTATTTGTTCTGGTTTTGTCCCTGTTTCAATATAAAAACAATATTTAATATTTTCGAGTACCTCCCATATGAGTTTTGTTATTAAACTGTTTTATCTGCAACAATGACGTATACAAATACCGGATGTCCATGTTGCGTGTAGGGTCGTTTTAAGACCTTCGTACGCCTTTGGCACTTTTCCCGCGTGTCTAATATTTTACTCATTTTTATACTAATTTCATAGTTTGCATGCACAAAAAACAAGTAATGGATCTTGAAAATACTCGCAAATTTTAATGCACCATAAACGCCTCTTAGCTTCTGTTGACACAATATCCTATGTCTGTTAATGGTTCGCGATACGTGCAATGCAACTACGTATAACAAAATAGCCCTGTTACACTACTGTGTATGTAATTGTATCATTGAGGTTATTGAGAAATGCTATGACTTAAATGATTGTTTTAGTCATTCAAATAGAAAAATTAATATTTTAAATTAAAACTTGCTGATTTTTCTTACTTGGGATTTTTTAAATGTATTTTTTAAGTTAAATATTGCAGGCCCTGAAAGGTTCTTAGGCCCTAGGTACGATGCCTAGTCGGCCTAGTGTATAAAGCGGCCCTAGTTGCGTACCTATTTCAATAACAATGTTAAATGAACTCATTTATATTTTTTAAGTTAATTATTTTACTTAAATACCTACTTAATAAAGGTACTAATACAAGTATCTCGGTAAGAGATAATATTTATATTAAATTCTATATCGATTCCAACCGAGCAGCTTTTGCACTATTAAACTCCTCCAATATTAATTTTGACTTTATCAAAATCCAAACAAAACCCACAATCTTTACCATGGCAGGGGTTGGTTAAAAGCAGTTTGTAGGGTCACCCTGTTAACATGCCCGACTTGACAGGTTCAGAGAGCAGATCTAAAAGGGAAATCTAAGAGGTTGAAGTTGACCGTTCAGGTGGACCAACTTGCGTGAACCAAACTTCCCTTGGCCTGAGACTTCTCTTCCCGATACTCGGCATAAGTCAATATAGTATGAATAGAGTTAAATACAATGCTGTCAAGCTTAAGAGCAAATATATCATTTTTCTAGGAAAAATTGTTTCAACTGACCCTTTGAGTTGAACACATAAATATTGTAAGGAGTAGGTAAATCTATCAGCATAATAAAACTATAAGGTCTGTCTATACATTTGAATTTTTCTTGGTGCTATATTTTATCTAGGTAGTAAAAACTATAAAATTTCGAAACAATATATTTTTAGATTTATTATCCGGATGTTTGATTGTTGCCAGTAAACTAACAAAATTACTCAACGGATCATTATGCGGCTGTTTGTTGTATTTCTTATTTTTCAAGGAATAAGGTAAGCTAAATACCATCTCGCTATTTCAATAGTAAGCGAAACATTGTCGAAGAAATTGGGCGTGTATTAAACATACGTCATAGATGGTTGGTGCAAGTAAAAAGGTATGCACTCAATCCGTGTAAAGGGGGTAGAGGGCTAGTTCGTGTTTCTTCTAGAATCTTCATACACACATTAAGAAAGCATTATTCTTCACTAGGTTTCATTCTTTTCCGCATTTGAAGTTATCGGCTATGTTGAATGAGTTAGCACTGTGAATAAAATTCTTGCCTACTGTTTGGTACTATACAAACAGCACAATTTTGTTTGGTGTTATGGGTCGCTCACTATAGAATAATACTGGCGGTCTAAGGTAAGGTGTCAGACTTCTATGCTGGCGGCCGGGTTCAATCCTAGGTCCCGGCACAGATTTATCTGATTACCAAACCCTTCCTTCACCTCTGACAAGACATCTTGTAAATGTGGGGAATAACAGGCCTCCACCGTGGTTCGGATTCCACGTTAAACTGTAGGTCCTTCATTTCATCTCGCAATCACCCTACCATTACATATTAGCGTAAGTGCGTATAACCCGAACGGGTAGTAAGACGCGGTGCTAATAATACTTTCAATTTAATTTTTATTGTTTCTTATATAGTAAATTTAAATTTTTTATTTTGGTATACATTACAACAATGTATTCAAGTAAGCGATCTAAGCTTGATACAAGGAGTAAAAATAAATGTAAAACTATTTATTTTTGTATACTTTTCAAAAAGCCCCCCCCGCCTCCACCCCTGTAAGAGAGCCACTGTTAGCGTGATTCCATGTACGTCATAAATTTAGATAATTTTTCAGGTATTTTATGGGTTTGCGTGTAAATTAGGGTTATTTAGTTTAATTGCTTAGATAGTATATTTAAACTATGCTTTTTATGTTTATTGAAACAATGCCTTTACGTAAGAAAGTTAATCTTGACGTAAGATGTTAAAAAACCCGTTAAAACTTATATTCAAAATACCATATATCTGATTGGCACTATAAATACAAGAGTTAATAAATTCTTATAATGTATGGCAGATATATACTCACGGTGAGATAATGTTTCTGGAAACGCCTAAACTTGAGTAAAATGCCCCAGCTGACGGTTCTACACTGCCTAGATAAGCTACAACTAACGGACATCTTACATCTTGGCTGGACGATAAAATGAGGAGTGGTTTCCTCACCGGCCATCTGCTAGTGCTAGTTGTCAATTGGCTCATTTTTAGGAAATTATTCCCCTCTTTCCTTGTAAATGTCCCTCCCCAAATACGTCAGCCCATATTGTATAAAACAGTCATCCCTCGCTTCACATTTTGAACAGGCTGACTGGTGCTGTCTTTCTCGACGTGGCAAATGCCTTCGACCGTGTTTGGCCCGAAGGTCTCTTTTTCAAACACCTCTCCCTGAGCCTTCCCTTCTACCTAGTTAAGGTTGTATAATCTTATCCATACCACTGCATCTTCTCCACTACTTTTGGGGACGCTACTTCCAAGTCAGAAGCATACGGGCTGGAGTTCTGCAGAGTTCCTCGTGGGCCTGGTGCTCTTCAGTCAATATGTGAATGACATTCCTAAATCCCCAGACATCAAGTTGGCACTGTAGGCGAACGACACGTCTCTAGTAGCGGAGTAGTGGTGAGGGCAGCTGTTGGAGAGGTGATTCCAGATGCACCTGACGCAGTTGGAGGGGTGGCTGACCACCTGGAGGACAAGTATTAACGTGGAGAAGAGCACAGCAGTCTCTTCAGATGGAAAGAAAATTCTACAGGCCAGCCCCACTCCAGCTGTTTGGATAACAGATCATATGGGTGAACAGTGTTAAGTACCTGGGACTTACGCTGGACACCAAACTTACCTGGCGACTACACTGTAACGAGAGACCTAGCATTGGCGTGGCAAGGGCTGGGAATCCTAGGCCCACTGCTTAACAGGCATAGCGCCCTGTCCACAAGTAACGGTCTGACACTGTACAAGCAGTTGCTCAGAACGATCCTCGACTATGCGTGTCCCACTTGGGGCCACCTGGTAGACCCGTATATGAGGAGGATGCAGGCGTTCCTGAGCGTGTGTCTGAGGTCATTGTGGACGCACATTGGTATGTCTGGAATGAGACTCTGGACCTGGATATCCTACCATCAAGGACCACTTCCGGAAACTGGCACAGTCCTTCTACGACGGACTTTCTGGTGCCACTAATCCTCTTATTCAGGGGCTTGGGAATTACGTCATCGACCCTAGAGAGTGCCATCGACGTCCCAAAGCCCTGCTCGGATAAGTAATATGTGACAAACAGTGTTTTGGGAGGCTCTCACCAAGCCCCCCATAGATTAGTGTCTCTGCACGTAACTCTAGAAACCCTTATTCAGTTTCCCAATATACCTTTTGTTTTACCCCACCAATATTAATAATATGTCTTTCATTGTTTCAGAAACTTCACGAAACGCGACAACCCATCTGCTAGATTCTGAAACCACACGGTGTGACCAATTGGTCGGTACATGTTGGAACTTGCTCTCGTGCTCCCCATCAGGGTTCATCAAAGCATGCTAATGTGATTCCGATTCCGATCCACAGTTTGTATTCAATTGTAATGATTCTTTGGAGGAACAGCCTGGATCAGCGAACTAACCAACTGGTGACCACGATGTGTGAGGCGTCGGCATCTCCTCCTCACTGCAGATGTAGCTACGTATGTCAGTATGAGTATCTGGATTAGTAACCTTTGTTTAAGTCGTCGTGCCCTATGTTTCTATGTCCATATGACATAGTCTTGTAAGTCAGAGTTTTGACTAGTTTTTCTAAGCCCATAAGGCATAGTTTTGAGTGTTAGAGTTCTTGCTCTATCTTTGTATGTCCTTAAGGCATAGTCGTATATACCTGGGCAACACACAGACGCCTTATATTGTATGGCCATGCTTCAGATAACATAATGCTTAGGACCATAAAAGGTTGGAAATCAGGTTATATATTGCTTTGTTCCATGACCTAGTTGGGATCTTCGACTGAAACCAGTCCCTAATATATCTAATGATGCACCTATATATGGTGATCAACCTGTGGGTGTGCTACTAGTCTAGAGTAGTGGGCCTGCGGGGTCTAGTTCATTTAGTTCGGCCCCCTTCAGGCACCGTTTGTATTTGTTAATGTTTAACTGTTCGCACTAGATATAGTGTGTCTTAACATAAGTAGAATGTTGAATATACTATTGAATGACCAGGCAGTACTAATGAGGAATAGACCGGCCATATTATCTTAAAAGCCTAGATTCCTGGTAGCTCGCCATTAACTATTGGTAAACTTATAGTTTCTCTTCTAGGAACGTAATCTGTTTACTTAATAGTTCACTTTGGAGCTAGCTCATGCAAGCTAGCTCATTTAACTTCTAACTTAGTAACTCTTTAAGCTATGACTTTCTAGTGTTAGAAATTATCAATTTAAATTGTATATACTTTGTAGGTTAAAGTTCCACAGCCATCAGGCTGGAGTGGAGTTGTGTATCAAATTATTTCCTTAAATTAGTAGTAGTTGGGGTTGGCTTAATGCTGCCACTTGTACAATTAATGTATGCAAACACTTACAATTATAATAATTGTACACGTGGCAGCATTAAGCCAACTACCGAGTCGAAGGTGAATACGTTTTCAGATAGCTCGTGATCCTAATAAAATAACACATTTGTAATCTGACGATTTCCACACATCCATCATAGACTCTGCCTTAAAATATGAGTGAAGAATGACCATGTGCACTGGACGATTCCTGGATAACTCAGTGGTAAGAGCATTGGCGTACTAAGCCAAAGGTCCCGGATTCGATTCCCGTGTCCAGGTGTCATTTTTCAATTTTAAGAATATGATATCTAGATGGAGAATTTCTCACTAAAAATCATAAATAATAGCTTCACCTATTTGATTCTTACTTTGACGAGCTGCACCTATATAACATAGGTGTTTCACTCCAAATATTCCCTATTAGGATAACTATGTTAAAAGTAATCGATTTAAATTATCTTGATAAACAAAGGACTGCCTTGTGTAAGATCTAGTAAATTCATATGTAACTCTAACTATCTGTTTAAATTTAAATAAAATAGATTTGTTAAACTTTTATATCTATCTCTTATGCTTGTTCCTTCCCTTGCTTGTTATACATATTTTGTTAATGTATTCGTCTCGACTTCTATCAAATAGTAGAAGCGGCGATATATTGATACAAGGACTGAAAAATTCAAAATACTTGTTTTGTTTACTAATTACAGGTGGTCGTTATATGTGTCGTAACCGACAATAAGATGATTTGCTGTGAAAAAATTAATTCCCGGACTTTAATGCGAGAGAAGCCCCGAGCAAAAGCTAGTTAGAAACAAAATAAACCATCCAATTCTCTTTGAAAATGTTATAACTAACGACGCTTTTGTTTGTTTTATTGTGGGGTCAGTGCCTTACTACCTGTTCAGAATATTCACAGTTAATAATGTTAAACATTGTAAATGAGAATTAAAAAACAATAGGCCTACTGGGTGATCTAACTTCATTCCAGAATGTTCTAATGGTGGGCCCAACTCTGACCTAAATACATTAAATGGGGCTATGATTTAACATGAAAAGATGTATATCCTCTTTTTAAGAAAGTATTATTTTTCCAATTAATTGTATTCTTCATATTCAGGCTATTTAGCTATTATATTAAGTTGTTAATAACTCCTGTGTTAAGACTGGTCCCCAAGTGTTGTTTTGGTTGTTTGAATTGCACTTTCTAAGCCCACAGATTATATCAGCCCTAAAATTACAAACATAGTTAGCCTCTGACAGTAGTTCTAATACTATATATTCAGTCCTAGACATTTACAAATCGAGTAACAAGGCCAACCTGTAGACAAATATAAACAATTTTAGACACTAACTCCTGTAAAAGAACCAAGGGCCCAAGACATTGAGTTTTAAATTAATAAATTTAATTTCAATTGAAACTATCCCAAAAATTTGATAGCTACTATTGTGATGTTTTGTTTTCCCACCAAGTTTAAAAATGAAATTGAATAGAAACCATATATTGTCTATAGCGCATGCTCACAAATGATTCTCATTATAATGTAAATGGATATGTTTGTATCAAAAGAATTAAAATTTACATAGTAATTCTGTGAACCATAAACCTCACTCCCTCCATTTTGTATTATCGTTACTATAACCTTAAGATTTCTCTTTGGACTTCAAGTTGAAATATCTCTCATAATTTATCTTTTAATTGGAAGCTTGTATGTTTCCTTTATGATCAATTAATATATAAAAAAATTAATAACATCTTCAACAGTGCATTATAATCATAGATAATAACCGTTTTTCACATGGCTAAGACATCAGTTTCACAATTTTGATCAAAAATTTAAAAATTACGCCCTAGTTACCCGTATTTGGGAGCGATCCCAGAACAAACAAACAGTCATACACATTTTTGAATGGCAGCCATCTAAAAACCAATAACCAGATACAAAAACAATGCACACATTTTTTGGGCCTAGATTTACAGAATTTCCCGCCAAACTTAATTAAAATGTGTCTACGTATTTGACAGTTATTACGTAGCAAAATTCTGGATGGACAGATAGAAAAAATGTAAAATGCTCTAGTAAAAACATAACCTCAATTCGCTAGGTCCCACTGGACTTGATGGCGATCAGGATTTCCAATTTATGGACAGAATTATTATATAAATTATATTTTAATACTGATTATTTCAAAATAAAATCCTTTTGTTGTGTGATATATTAGGAATTCACTATATCTCTATAAATCAAAGCCAAGTAAGATTTTGTTGGCCTTTCAAGCCAGAAACATGGTTGTAACGTTGAGCCAATATTCCACCATCAAGTGGCTCTCTAGGCCTGGTAAGCCTTTCATGTCCTCGATATGAAGGATACATTTCTTGAATCCTTTCCCCCTCCCACTCTTGAAGACATCTTCATTTTTACAGTCAGTTTCTTCTAAAATGGAACCGAAGGTTCGTTACACATAAAATAGACACTAAATACTTAATAATTCTACTTAACCGCACTGATAGTGTGCGTGAATGATCAGAGAGTTGACTGAATAATGTAGCTGACTCAGCACAAGAGGCCTAGGTTTCAATTCTGGCTGATGTAAAACTCTCTAGACGAATGTTGGTGTGGTTTCGTCCCCTGGTTTGTTGTGGTTAGATAGCTACTGCTGGCACTGTACTTACTACTAGCTATCATCTGTGAGTAACTGTTCCTTGTCATACAGCTAGCAGATACTATACAGAAGAATTCACTTGGATATTTCACACGCCTCACGCAACAGGTGCTGACCTTACTCTTTGGAATAGACCAATACATTTCATGTTTTCTACAGCGGGGGCCGAGTTATCCAATTATCTCATTTTGGCTGATCGATAAGTGAATCTTTTATTCCCCCCTCGGGCTGTTAGAGGGAAGTGTTCGTACGAACCTGTTGATCAGTACTCAAACTCATTGGCTTTAAATTCATATGACCATGGTTCCATTTCTTAATCTGAGATGGGAATTCATGTTATTTTGTAATGACCCCGCAACACATATCTGTATGAGTTATAGTATTATATCAATTTCACGGCGTTATTGCCTTTTGGTATTAAAAGGTCCCCTGTATTTTATAATACACACCGCATTACACAACTGTTTGAAATATAGTGTTAGATATATCTCACGGCGTTAGTGTTTCGAATATTATTTATAAATTATACTTTTAAACTTGGTCCCAGGTTAGCTTCAATATTCCAGCATTAGTTTACCATACATAGCACATCACTTCACTCAATGTACAACATAATATCGGAATAGCAAAGCTATTAAACCTCCAAATAATTGAAACCCCTAGCAAGCAATATTTATTTCGCTGTTACATTGAGATATTTAGGCCATGTGGGTCACTATCACGTGAGTCCAAGTGATAGGAGTGGGATGTTCATGGGCTATTTTACACTATGTAACAAGACCTGTTGTATAACATAAAAGCTTAGTAACAATGTTTTATGTAATATGTTATAAAACTTTGTTATATAACAACATATTCTATCTTCAAAAAAACCAACTAGAAATGTTATAAAACTCCCCAGTATTTGAATATGTATCCGAGAAAGGACATTGTCCTCGCCGAAGTTGCGTGTGTCATTCTATTCACGAGAAAATGCAAACAAAGGAATTGGGTTAAGCCTTCACTAGGTACGAGGGGACGGTGCAGTGTTAGTGATATATCCATTCATGAGCCATGTTTTTATTTCTATTTTTTTTTAAATCTGAATATGTCGTGTCCCAAAGTACTCGTTTCTCTCGGTATATTTCAATTAATAAGCGGATCCCTTCTTTATCCTACTCCATGTCTAAAATGCACTCAACAACACAATACACTTTCTCTCTGAGAAACTTAACACATGTCCTCCTGTCGTAAGCATTGCAGCCAACTGATCTGGACTACGTTGCAAAACATAGCTCAACGTGTCTAGACGCATTTATAGCAATGTCACAAGTCGTGTTATACAACTTATGTTTATCTTTACCGAAACTAGATTGGACACGTGTGACCTGTTATACAACACGCACAAATTGTACATAAAACTTAAATATATTTTATAACTTGGTGATTTTTAAGATTTCTACAACATGTCTGTAAAATATTATAAAACTTTGTTTTATACCCAGTTTTCTTATCTAGTGTAAACGGCACACCATTCACGTTACACATAATTAATTTCTGGGAGGTTTATTTGTCTCCTAAAGCGTTGAAGTGCTGCTAGTCTTCCATCGCTACAACATTACAACAGCGCGGGGGTTGGGTGGTTGAGTGAGACAAGGACTTGATCTGTTCTGTTACAACTTAGCTATCTAATATTAGTAATATTTGACACGTCAACTGACACCAACATACATTCTTTCACGTCCGGTTCACCCAACATATATGTAATATTATTTGGCTGGGACAATGTTATAATTGGGTTAGTTAGTAGGGGTAGACAGCGAATGAAAAACATTGAAGGCCCTATCGATAGTGTAACATCGATGAGAAAAGAATATAACCTGGGAAACATTGATGTCATCAAACAAAAAACATCATTGTTTTATATTTAAAATATCAGCGATTTTTTTAAAATCCATTAAATAACCATAAACTAAGTGCATGATTAAGAGATTAATCTGACACGTCAATAAATATTCAAACAAATTGTAATCATAAATACTCATTGAATAAATAGTATTTTTAAAACAAATAAACATTGTATCAATGTCTCTAACTTTAGTAAAAAAGAATCCATGGTTGATAATCCTCCCATTGAAAATCAAACTTTTAACAAAAATCTATGTTCGATGTCCATCCAAAATAGTTAGGTTGTTGTGCTTCTTATACGAGTTACTTAAAGATGGGTTCATATTATCTTGGTTGGGATAGACATTTAGTAATCGGAGACGGGAAGTGATTAGTAGTTCACCATAAGAGAAGTCCCAGGCACTAAGAGGCCCCAATTGGTCAAGTGTGTTGAGTGTCTGTGAGCTATGATAAAAACAAGGATCTAGATATACGAGTATTATAATAACGCGTGTAAATGCGATGTTTTAGTTTGTTTGTTTTTTCACCGCGTCTTACTACCTGTTCAGGTTGTACGCAAATGTGATAATTACTCCAGTGAGTTTTAATAAGCAAGGTTAAATTTATAGGAAGTGTATCCATATTTATGTGGAGATATAGTGTAAAACTATTTTGGAGAAATCACCCTTACTACACCCCAATCTCCCTCTCATCGGCATCTATTGCAAGAGTGAAGCTTTATATCAAGCGGCCACCAAAGCAGTTGATATTTTTAGTTAATTTCAGTTTTGGTTAGGAGCGATTCAACTAAATAAATAAAAAACAGCTGGCAGGGGTGAACAAGGAGTATAAGACGTTTAACTCAGAGAGTGGAGGAGATTGGAGATTTGGTGGACGAGAGAAGAGTGGATGTCCTGGGCATGAGGGAGACCAAGTGGAAAGGGAGTGGCATGGAATAAGTAATGAATGACTTCATTTTACATTGAATGGGGAATTACGAAGGGAGGAGAAACGGAGTAAACTGTGTAGTGAGAGAAGGACTGCAGGCGGAGGTAGTTGGGATGAATGATAGAATAATGAAGATGGCAATGAACGACAGAGGAAAAAATGTGGAGTTGATACAAGTGTATGCCCTACAAGTGGGGTGCCCAGGAGAAGGAAAAGACAAAGTTTGAGGAAGACCTAGACAGGCATATGGGAAACGAGTTTCAGATAATAATGGGTGATCTGAATGCAAAAGTAGGAAAAGATAGAGTATATTTTGAGAAGGTGTTACGAAAGTAAGGATGGAGAGAGAGAAAGAAGTAAGGAAGAAGGTTGTTGAAGTTATGTGAAATAAATTAAATGAAAGTGGAATACAGCTGGTTTAAGAAGGAAAGATAAATTCATAGATCACTAGATACAGTTGGGGTGGGGAGTAAAAGTTGGTTATAGACTACTTTATCATGGATGAAGAAATGAAAAGGCAGATCTTGAACATCAAGGTAATATAAAGTGTGTCCTTAGATAGTGGCCACAGGGTTTATGGTGGCAGACAGAAGGGTATGGGTACATAAAAGAAAGGTAGTAAAACAAGAAAGAAGAATAAGTGTGTGGAAGCAAAAAATTAAGAGGAAAGAGAGCTGTGACTAAGAAAGGCAATAATCTAAATACCCAGGAATGATATTTAAAGTGTAAATTTTGAATGGGAAAGGTTTAAAAGAGTCTGGTGAGAGTGGCAGAGGAGGTATGTAGGAGGATAAGTAATAAGAGGAAGTGGAAGGAGACACTCTAGTTGAACAACAGGGTGAATAAAGCGGTAGAAAAGAATAATAAAGCATTCAGAAAGAAATTTAAAATTAGGAATGGGGGAATAGAGGAAGAATATGGAGATAAACAGAAAAGAGCGAAGCGAGATGTGCGGGAAGCCATGAAGGCTTGTATGTAAAAATGGACGGAAATTCTGGGACGAGACGTGGAAAAAGTAAGAAGGTGTTATATACCCGAGTAAGAAACAGGAGAGAGAAAATATGAATAAAGAAGGAAGATCGTTGTAGACAGAGGAATAAAAGGAACTATGGATGAGATAGTTTGAGAAAATGTTCAATCTGGAAGAATAGTGAAACAGAGGATCAAGAAGAAATAGTAGGAGAGGAGGAAATAGGACCAACATGAAAGAGGTGGAGGATGCATTAAAGAGGATAAAACAAGGAAAAGCACCGGGCGTGGAGATCTGACTGGAAATGATAAGAGCACCAGGTGAAGTAGGTATGCAATGGTTATACAAGGTGTTGATAGTGGCTCGGAAGGATAGAATGGTACTGGAAGACTGGAAAAAGGGAGTTATAATACCTATTTTCAAGAAAGGAGGCATTATGTGGTGTACAAATTATAGGGGATAAAGCTGATATGCCACTGTACAAAAATATATAAGAAGATAAGGGAAAAATTAATAGGAAATAAAATTAAAACAAGGTGAGAGAGGAACAGCGTGGATTTAGGGAACAGAGGTCTACAATAGACTTAATCTTTGACATGCGACAACTGATGAAAAGCAGGTATGAATGTGGGAAAGACTTGGTAATGGTATTTATGTATGTGGAGGAGGATTGATAGCGTTGATAGAAATAAAGTTTTGAAAGCGGTGGAGGAGGCCAAAGTGGAAAAAGTAGTTGTAATGAGAGTAAAAAACATGTATGAAGTTAACAGGAGTTTTGTTAGGATGGAGAATGGAAGGATGGTGTGATTCCAAATAAAAAGTGGAGTGAAGAAAGGTAGTACCCTTTCACCATTACTTTAATAGTAATGGAAATGGTCATGAACAAAGGGGCAGGAAAACTCGGGGAGGAAAGTGTGAAATACATTATAATTGATGATGACTTGATGGTATTAGGGAGAAGGAATAGGAAATACAGGAACAACTACAAGAATGGAATGAGGAAGTTAAAATATGTGGAATGAAATTTAGCATGGCAAAGTGTGAAGTGATGGTAATGATATGAAAGAGGTTAAGTCCTAATAAAGTTATAAGGTTGGAAGTATTAGAGCCGAGAAAAGTAAAGATAGTAAAATATATTGGAAACGTGATTTAGGAGAAAGGTGGAATTATAGAGGATTTAATGAGAAGAGGACAGCAGGGAGAGTTGTTATATATGTGCGGAAGAGATCTGCTATAGAGGATAGGAGTGCCCTTGAAGTATAAGAAAGTGTTTTACAGAGCGGACTTTGTACCTATTGTCATAAATGCAGAAGAAACATGAACATTGAATGTAAGAGAGAATAGGAAAGTGGAGACCATGGGAATTAAGTTTGTGAGGAGCTTGTTAGCTGTCACGAGGAAAAACAAAATTATGAATGAAGTTATCTAGGAAATTATAGGGGTATAGGGAATACATGATATAGTAGAGGAAGCAAGACTCCGATTGTATGGGCATGTAATGAGGATGGAAAAAGGGAGGATGCCAAACAATATTTTGTAAAGGAAGTATTAAGTGAAAAGATCGCAAAGGATGCCAAGAAAGAGATGGGAGGAGCAGATAGCATAAAGTGTTCAAGTGAGAGGAAAATAATGGAAGAAATTAAAGGAGGAAGAGACAGACACAGGATGGAAACAGTTGTTGATGAGGATGATTACAACGATGATGATTATTTACGGTAGTGTTGTTGTTTGAAAATACGATGGTAGGTTTTACCATCGCCTCTCCATACGAATGTGGATGGAAATTCTCAAAACTGCTTATCCCTTGTGTTTTAGCCAGGGGTTCTTAACCTGATCTATGAGGTCTATGAACTTGTATGGGGGGAAAATTTAAATTTAGTTTGACTATGTTTTAAATGTGCTGTATTGATAGTTAATGCAGTCATTAAGAAGCACATATAAGAGTAAATCATAATATTTTCTTTAATATATTGTTAACTGTATTTCAATATAATTTGTGTCCGTGGTAATCCTGTTTATTTCATTTTATGAATTTAAAACATTATTCTAAATATGGACCTTCAGGCTTTAGTAGACAAACAAAGAGATCCATGGAGGGGAAAAAAAAGTCAATTTTGGGTTGTTGTGAATAAAGAGGAAATAGAGGGATGGGTGATGCTTTTAACATCAATCTTGACGTGAAACAACATCTGACACCCCCAAGACTCGATCTCAGGCCAGCTCTAGGCAAGACACAACTTTTCAACTACCCACCCTGTAGCCTACCCACCTCCCCCCATATTTTGTTTCCATTCTGAGATCACCCCTATCTCTCTCTTTCTCTCTTGTATCTCCCATGGAAGGGGTTGTATTTCAGCCCCTAGATGGGAGAAAGTGGTGGTTTTTATTTTTCTTAGGGTGGTTTTAGTGGGAGCTGTTGTGTTCTTTCTTCTTTCTACCTTCACACGCGCTCACGTCACTTGCAAACATTCGGAACGTACACTGCGTGCTAACTATGTTGAGAGTGAAAGAAAGGCAGTAAGGTTTCTAAAGAAACCTGGTTCTATTCCAGGAGTCACCTAAAAGTATTACAATGTTTGTGTTTTTATTGCTATATAGATAGAAAGTTTTTTTTAATTTTCATAAACTGATGTTGATTTTAAAATAACTTTTAAAATGTCATCTGGTCATTGAAATTGAACCCGGAACCATAATATTTGTATTCTAATGCCCTGACCACTAAACTAATTAGGTTATCTTGTATCGAGGACAATTTTTCTCCCTTATATCTTTAAGCATGGACCTGGATAGCTCAATACTTAGAGAAATGTCCTAAAAATCACACAAGATTCCAAAGCAAGTCCACCAGTCCAAGTTTAAATGGTAACAGCTTTTATCTTAATTCAAACCATAATTTGACTAAATAAAGCTTGATTTCCATAGTAAACCAGCTATTTTAAAAACAGGAAACTCATATTGTCACAATGTTGGAGAAAGTTAGGGGTGGAATTACAATTGTATCTACTTTCTAGTTTGTTTTAAGATAGTGTAAGCCATAATAAAGTAATATTGGAGTATTTTGATCATTTTCTATGTAAACCTTATAATTAATAAATCAAACAAGACAAATTTCTAGAATCACAAATTTGATTGACTTTCAATCAATGTTGGTTTTTGCAAAAAGTTTCTAATAAAAATAAGGTTATTGCTTGGATTAGCTTTTACTTGAGTATGCTTCTAATGTAACTTATGTTCAGAATTGCATATTAAACTTACGACTCTTAAAAAAAGTTATTTATAACCGTTCATTTCATATAATAAACTTGCTTTGTTCCAAGTACTTAGTGTTAAAACTATTCCTCGGCTGCCAATCAGGAGACAGGAAGATCTTATCTGTCTCCTACCGCAGAACATGCTCCTTCTTCCCAGCCAATAACAATGTTTGGTAGAGGTAAAATACGATACTCATAAGGCTCTGAGAGTTTGATTCAAGATTACACATTATACGGCATCCTTCCTGGCGTGATATTGTTCCAGATCCCACCACACGAAAATATATCGTTCTGGAATATCGATATTGGTATTGATATCTCGTACTACTCTCGTGCTTTGGAACAAACGAGTATCAGCGCTTGGGTTTTACTCCTTTTTCGTGTTTGATGTTTAACGTAGCGTGGAGACATTTCATTCCCTGGCTTTATTCCAATTTTTAGAGAGGGACATTCTGAGGAATATACAATCTTTCCCAGTCCTGAAACTAAACAGTACTTTGGAATATACAACACTTTCTACCGGTGAATCTTAACATTCCTGTGCAATATACATACCTTCCTACACATCAAGCTAAACATTTCTATGCAATATACATTTCTTCTTACCCCTCAATATAAATATTCCTGTGAAATATACAACTCTTCTCACACATCAATATAAATATTCCTGTGAAATATACAACCCTTCCCATTCCTCAATATAAACATTACTGTGCAATATACAACTTTCTTACCCCTCAATATAAACATTCCTGAACAATATATAGTCTGTTCAGCGTAAGAATTGTTTTCTGAGAAGGCCTTTTTCCCTACAAGAAATCTATTATATAGTAGGATATTGGTAAGAAAAAAGACCTTTCAGAGAGTAATTACTACCGTGAATGGAGTATACATCCTTTCCTATATATACATCAAGCTAAACATTTCTATGCAATATACAATTCTTCTTGCTCCTCAATATAAACATTCCTGAGCAATATACAACCCTTCCCACACATCAATATAAACATTCCTGTGAAATATACAACCCTTCCCGCTCCTTAATATAAATATTCCTATGTAATATACAACCCTTCCCACCCCTAAATGTAAACGTTCCTGTTCAATTTGCAAACTTTCCAACCTCCAAATCTCAAAATTATTGTTCAACCATTCACACACCTAAACATAACATTTCTGTGTCATATACAAATAATATGAATACAAACCTTGATATATTTATATATCAGTAAATTTGAAGCCCTTTTATTTAGAGCTCAAGTTGCAAAATATTGAAATATAGACCCTATCCACGGTGCATTTATTAAACAGTTTCAAACAGTGGCGGCTTATGTATAGGCACTGTGGAACTGCAGCACCCCCTATTTCCACTGATATTATCGATAACATTTAATATAATGAGTGCTTTTTACTTTAATTCTTTATTTATTTTTGTAGTACAATATATATTCTATAAGTTTAATGTCAGTACTTCAGTAGCTATTCCCCGGTTTATGAAAAAATACAAAAATCTTTTTATGGAACTGTGCGCTTCACAGTGCCAGCGACGTGGTGTTTGAACGTTGTGCGCATGCGCACATAGAAGGGGCGTGGGAAGAAAGGATGAACTGCCAGGTAGAGAGAGCACTGTTGCTCTCGCAGTGCCAGCTCTGGCGTGATGGTGGAAGGAAGTTCTTGTTTACTCAGCATGTGTTGTGCTTAAAAACCATGTACCATATTCTTCAATGTGATAAAGTGTAGAAGATTGTATAATTAGATTATTATTCTGCTTCCAGCTATTCTATTTGATTAATTTTTGTTCGATTCTTTTATTTAACAGAAAACTTTAACCATGGCCTTGCATCCCAAGAAATAAGTTCTGTGACTGTAAGTGAACTTCAACAGCTTAAATTCTCACAGCTATCTCTCCATGATAAAGTAACAGTTAAGAAAATAGGTCTTTCAACACCTGATATTCTAATATCTCAGCCAGGTAAAAGCAACAACAATAAATATATTCTTAGCTTAATTCTGAATGGTACCAACGGAAAAGTTGGCTTTGAACCATCCTAACGGGGTGAGGCTCAAACTACAAGAAAGGTAATAAAAAAAGGGGGGACTTTAGGATGAATGCAAGAGTTTGTACTTTTGATGTTTAATGACAACATTCAAAACATCAGATCTGGCAACTCCACCTTTTGCAGAGTAAATATATTGGATAGTCCATTCAAAGAAGGTAAAGGATATATACTGTCATCATGTTCACCATATTAGAAAACTTACTTAAATTATATTGCGCATCTAGGGTGTGGTGGGAAAATCTTATATTACGGAAGAAATCATGTCAAGAAGATATTTGTAGAATATAGAATATCAAATTTATTTAAAATGATTAAATATTGAACATCAAATATAGTTGTAATATATATAATTGTATAATATTTATGGTATACACCAAAACGTCGTAAAAATGCTATAGTATTATCAGTAGATTTTACAAAGTTCATACCAAAGGAATAATCATTTACTTTACTTTAGCGCCGACAGAGTAGATAGGCCACAAAACATTAATAGGCTTTGGTTCCTTTTTTTAATGGCAGTCATAATGTTTGTGATGATTAAGATACGTTACAAGAAAAAGCTTACAATAATATAGTTTATATATTAACAGTTAAATACCAAAGCGTATTTACACTTAATAACCTCCTTGAACTAAACATAAGAAAATTACCCTAATTTGGTATCCACAAATTTACTCCGAATAATTCATAACATTAAATAGTCACGAGTCTTTTGCAAAGGTACAATTGTTAATCCTAATTTCAACCAACTCAATGTTCCCGGAACATGCATTTAAATATTTCTCACAGAAATATCAAGTTAAAAACACATTCTAAATTGATGTAAAGAAAATCGATATCCCTCAAAGGTTAGTAATCGATTATTATCCAGCAAGAATTACAACTCGACTCGCATAGTGATGCCAATACCCTGTCACTAATCGATATCAACAAGGTCAGATTAAATTTACTTCTATTCTCCATATTTTAAAGATAAATTGAAATGACGCAAAAAAGGAATTTTGAATAATGAATATTAATAGAAAGCGAAGTTAAAGTTGCCAGAAGGTAATTTAGATCTTACATTATAATACGAATGAAGCCGGAGCTTCTCCTTCTCCTAGTACGGTTAAGGCCCAATTGTATCGATAGTAGGCTCAGATGCCCGTATAAATACAATCAGCCACAGAGGGGGAAAATACGGGAGACATAGGGGGGAAAACATTCAGGATCGCTAGGGAACATATTGCGCATGCCTAAGACGAACTTCGGAGAAGTTCGTGGCTGGTCGGGAATCTTCCCGATGTGGATATCCGCATTGCGTCAGTCAGTCCACTTTACGGGCATCGCTGATTTGCGTCCCATTCTTCAAGTTAGTATTAGTTTTGTTTCGGTCCCGCGAAGTTACGTCCGACTTGTGTTTATCTTGCATGGAGCCTCGGGCAGCGGGAAAACGGGGTAAGTCAGCGACTTGTTGTTGTTTAGAGTCTATGGTACACCATCCGATGCTACAGCTTTACGGCTGTGAAGTAAAAAATGCATTGTTTTGCTTCCCGTGTTAGCAACACCCCCACTAATTTTAGCTACGAGCCGCCACTGGTTTCAAAATGAAAGTTTCTTGAAATAAAATGTATATTGAAGTGTACTTGATTCGAGAAATAAATTACAAATAAGCTCCTAAAATGAAATTTATAGTTTGTATTATTTTGTCCAGCTATTTAACCTTAATTGAAGATGTTGGACTCTGCCCTTTTATTGTAGAAACAACATCAGTATGTGGGGTATTTCACAAGAATGAGTATTGAATGTTTGCAATATTCATTATGGAAAAAGTAATTTTACTACATTCGATTATGAAATCAAAAAATACTAATGGTCCAGATCAGTGGCGGAGCTAGGTCTGAAGCGGCCTGGAGCGGTTTAATTTTGGCGCCCCCCCCCCCCCCCCATTGTTTCCATCCAAAATTTAACTGAACCATAACACCATATAAATTTAAGTAAACCTAACAGATTAAACTGACTTTAAAAGTAGCCTATGTTGGTGGTTTCTTATTATTCTTGTTCCATAAAGAAAAGAAATTAAAAATTTATTTTCTTTTTGTGCGTGGATTTACATTTACTGAAATGTATGTTGTATTGAAATGCAAATCTGCTTAGTTTTTTACTTTTACACAATATAACAACTAAAGTTTTGGAGTTTGGAACTAATAAAACAGAGTATTTTAATATAGATAACATTTCTCATTTATTGTTGATCACATAGAAAAATATATATAACTAAACTAAAGTAACACTTATTCACAAACGACATAGTATTTTTAAAGAAAAGTTTATCATTTACGTTTTTTGGTCCTTACTTTTTTGTCAATAGGACATTAATTTGGGAAATACATCACAAATTAAAAGTGAAATTGTTTAACAAATGCGTTACCAACACAAAAGCCTCCTAAAAAATAAAAATAAAATTTTGAAAAGACAAAAAATTGTGTAGTGAAAATCTTCACAAATTGTTGGAGGAACTCAAAATTGCATATTAAATTTTCTTTCGTGATTTGGCACTTGCAAATTGTGAGATGGTGTCTTCTAAGTCTATATTTCTTGCTCTGGCTTGCTCGATGGAGATCGTTGCTAGAGAACTCAGACGCTCCTGTGACATGGTGCTACGAAGATAGCTTTTGATAATTTTCAGTTTTGAAAAGGATCTCAGCACTTGCGGATGTAACGGGCATTGTCAAAAAGATGAGGCACGCGCTCATAACATCCGGGAAGCTGGCTCCAACTTGAGCACGCACGATCACAGTATTGGCAAGGTCTCTAATACTTTTAAGTTTTTCAATGTGGCTTGAAAAACAAGTTTTAAGTCTTTCAAGCTGTTGGCCTAAGTTAGGAGAAATGTCATCTGGGTATTTAAGTACTAGAGGCTTGCACGAGTCTAGAATTTCTTTGTCACCTGAGTCAGTTAAAAAAAATGGTTTCAAACATTTGAAACACGCACAAATCTCAGTTATTGACCATTGAACCATGTTATGTTTTCTGTTAAGAGGCCTTTCTTCACCACCTTTTCCCTTGTTACACCCTACCATAACTGACGAGTGTTTTTACTAAAATAACTTTTTCATAGACTTGAGCTTAGCCTGAAAATATACATTTTCCCGTTCATTCCGCCTCCCTTTGCCCGTCTGAGCCATGACGCCCTGGAGCGACTGCTCCAGTCGCTCCTCTGTAGCTACGCCACTGGGTCTAGTTAAAAACCCGACATCGTTTCATATTAATCTCGACTGCAACTGAAACTTGTAAGTGCTTCTGGATATTTTACTGTCGGAAGTTTATCCTATGTTGAGTGTGTTCAGGCCAGTTTACCCCATATATGTTATAATGTCCACACATGAGTTTGTCTTATAGTAAACTTGTTCATTAACGGAACTGGTTTCGTTTAGCTAAAATTTGTATATTTTTCCTTCGGCATTTTTACATTGACGTTGATGTTTGTGTTCTTGTTTGTGATTAATTTATTTTCAACTAAGATATCTAATTTTACAAAGCTCAATCCATTCAATAGGCCTGTAAAGCATATAGGCTTCAGTTTCAAATATTAAAATATTAAATGTGTTTCAGAGAGCTCGATTTTAAAAGCAAATAACTTTAAATATTGTATTCATAATATTCGGCCAATGTATTGTGTATGTTAGCGGGGGCCACTTGAGTACTATCTGAATTTTGAAGTCGTCTAGTGTGTTACCTATTATTTACGTTTATTAATGAGTATTTTAAAATAAAATATTGTTTTGTATTATGAAATTTAATGAATAACTCAAAAAAAGTTTTAAATATCTTAATAATCTTAAGCGTATAGCCCAAAAGGGTAGTAATACGCATTGTTAAAAAAAAAAGCCTAGATTTTAAAGAAAAAATTATTAAATTGACAAAGTGAGTGTCTTGGACAATTTTAATATCATTCAATTTAATTTAAAAATGGAAAATAATGCCTTCAGGGAGTAAAAATAAATTGGATATATGTTAAACAAAATACTTGGATAATATTTTTCAAATCATTTTGATATCCAATATATTTATAGATAATATCAACAAACAGGTTGAAAATCATTGTAATTACAACACTGTCCTTATAAAGGGGCCCACATATTAACTAATTTAAATTGGTTAAAAAATTACAGCTGGCCACAGTAATCAAACCCAGCATTCTTAACTTAGTGCGTCAATGCTCTACCACTGAGCTATCCAGGTTTCATCCCGTGTTCAGAGTTATTTCCAGTCAAAGTTCACAGCAGCACTCTAGAGTCGTAGATGGCTGTGGTATTTGATATTTCACGAGAATATTGGTTGCTCACATGTAGCTAACGATTCCAAATGTTCATAACAGACTCAGCCTTAAAATATGAGTTAAGAATGACCCTAAACAAGGGACAACTCCTAGATAGCTCAGTTGTAGAGCATTTACGTGCTAATACAAAGGTCCCGGGTTCAATTCCTGAGTTAGGTTTTATTTTTAAAATAATTTAAATGATTTAAATGATAGTTATGTTCGATTCAAAGCTTGTCTTCAACAGCCCACCAGACGATTACTAAACATTGACCTCAATAAGTCCCCTGTGACATGACACTGAATGACATGGCTGTCGAAATATCACTTCAAAAAAACCATTCCCCGCTGGGAAAAGTTTTATTCTGTGTTTACCTTTTACATGTCCGCGTTCCACCCAAATAGTGTGCGCATGCCACCCAGTAACACGCGTGTCATTGATTTGCCATCCCTGAGTATGTGCTTGAAACGTTTTTACAAAATACCCCCGTTTCCAGCTTTAAACCAATTTATATAGTTTCCTAAAAAAAAGTGTGCAGTATACTATTGTGATATATTCTAATATTGCCAAACTCAAGGTATTACATCATAACGGGAGCCCACAGTAGAGCTATACAGACTAACCAGCCACCGTCTGCTGGAGAAGATAGTAACAGCTTCTTCAGATATAGTGTGTCATGGGGTAAGAATTTGTATCAGCTGGTCGTTAATCTCAGTTTTCTAGACCAGGGTTGCTCCTTTTTAATTCAATTAGCTCCTCAATATTGTCCTCACCCAGATGAGTTAGACCCCGTTTCAGACCAACTGCTTCACAGAAAAATCTTGAAAGCACCCATTGGGAGTTAAGGTATTTAATCATAGTACTAAAACTGTTATTTATGTGCATCAAATTATGTTCTTTAAACGAAAGGAAATAAAGTGTTAAAAACAAGTGAACCCAGTTATTGTAAAACAGTTAGCTCGATACACTCGAGCCTATCGCCAAATTTCCCCGTGTTATGAGCGTTTCAGGTACAGGAAGCAGACCCTTGCTAGATAATATATTCTACGTTTGACTGTTTATAGTTCATTAATTTAACCCTGTACTAGAGCGAGGCTATGTTAGAATAAGAGGGTCACGGTGGTCTCCTCTTGCCGTTGTCGCTGGTTCATACGCCCAGGGATGCTAGAGGGATCAAACATGGTTCTGACCAAGATCAATGGAAAAGGGTCAAGTCACGTGAAACATCAAGGTCAACGTATTATAGGATTTATTTCAAGCTTGTTTCTTCCAGTTGCTCAATTAGCTAGTTATTGATAACTAGAGAAATACAAACATGTGTATAAATGTACAAAAAGAATTTAAACATTACCTTTGGCAAAAAATATTTATCTATTCGTATTTTTTTTAATAAAAAATAAATAAATGGTATGGGATGCCAACATGAGTTTCTCTCTCTTTTATCTTAAAATATAGACATTCGTTAAAAATTCGTAAGATCTTAGAAAAAAACATGTACATTGTTGCAGAAACACTCCACCAAATAGCATTAATGAAATAATACATATTATTTTAGAAATATTGGAAAAAGAGGAACATCGCTGTCTACCAAAGAGCATAAAATTAGATTTCTGTTTTTAAAAAGCACCATAAAAAATATATATTAATAGTGCATAATAAATTATTAATATATATTTATATTAATAATATATTAAAATAGATCATTATAAATAATATTATAATATACATTAATATTATATATAATATACATATTATTATATCTCAGATATTAGGGATTTTATAAAAATATATTTCAAATAAAGGATTTTATATTTAATAGTACTACTACTTTACAATGATAAGTTATTTCGTATCTCAAATAGTTGTGGAGATGTGATCAAAATTGGAAATATCTCCACATATAAGTTAGGACCTACCCTTAAAATCATTTGATGGGAAAATGAGAATAGACATAAGACTTACAATAGTAATCAAAATCAATCAATCCCTTAGTCAAAATAGTTAGAATGGATTTTGAGAAAATAGAAGGTCTCGTTTTGCTCTTTATCAAACTACTGTAATGTCCCAACTTGTAAACCCTATTTTTTTTCGAAAAGGAAGGATGAAACTGCAGTTTAATATTTTATTTGCATTTTATATTTAAATTCAGGAATTCTCTTTATTTTGTAATATTATTTTTAATTATTCATTTGCATTTTATAATATTTAAGCCCTTCAGGCAGATTGGAAGTCAGTACATTTCTTTTATTATAAATTTACTTACTGGGTGCGCTGGACGATGAAAAAGAGATGATCTAGTACTGAGTTTTTGTTCTAAGATAAACACACCTTTTCCGTAGTACGGAGCAGTTGCATTGTCCAGCCAACCAGAAAGCCAGGATTCAAACTACTCTAATGTGATAGGTCGAAATTGTCAGTCCACCCTGGTTCAATCGACGATGTATCAGAATTTGAAAAAGACGCTAGGTAGAAACGAACGCACACTGTTACACGAGGAGACGCGCAGTGACTAGGGTGGCGACAAGACGTGTGTTGCTTGTCGTCGCATATTTAGCTATGATATAGTGTACGGTGACTAGCTAGAGACGGGTTGTTTGTACAAGCTGAGGTTGTCAGTTATTATAGTAGTACACACAAAGGAATACTCTAACAATAAATTAATATAAAAGTGAGCAAGACATTATACTAACATAAAGCCACATGGCTGACTCACTCACTGACATTAATGTTTACCCACTTACAGATGAGCTAGAAACATGAAATTTGGTAAAATTATAGCTTCTTGCCTGTAACTGACGGGAAAATTCCAAAAAATTAAAAGAATTAATTTTTAACCCCTGAAAAAATTAAAATATCGGAGCAACTTTAAAGTTGGTGTGTACCCTTTATGAAGGTATCGTGTGGATAAACGGTAGGACATATCAAAAAACTGCTCTGGAATTACATTAGTTTACATACACTTGCAAAGAAAACCCACTGGGGTTAGGGGGCGGAGCCCCCAACGACCAAAGCAAGTATTTATTGTATAAATGGGAATTTCCTTATATGATAATCGCGTTGATAAGCGAAGCTGAGCTAGTCAGGGATAGGTACCATTACCATAACTAATCTTTGTGAATTTTTCAGTTGGCCACCCAACGAAGAGGCCATTGTGACTTTACATTTGAAGACAAACAATATGGGTTTTCATCATATATTCTCATTGAGAGTTTAATAATCGGTACCCATCGAGGGGCCTTTCTTGACCTCTTTCTTACCCTTAATTTATGGGGCTGGATATCTGATTCCAAAAACTCCTTCGGAAACCCTATTCAAATCCTAAATATCAAGTTTTAGTCCCAATGGTAAAATGTTTTCGACTCCAAACAAAGATACAGACACACATACATAAAGACGGCATCACGAGACAACATTTTTGGTCTCAGAGGGTCATAAAACGTGAACATTTATCAAAATCAGGATTAAGATTTTCTGTCAATCACAATGCTTCTTTCTCCGATGGGTCGAAGTAAAATAAAAATAATAAACTAGTGTCAAATCTTGAAAGCACTTAGTAAAAATATGTCAAAACCCCCTTCTCGTATTTTATTTTATTTTTACACTGAGCTATTAGCTCGAGGATAACGTTTTGTTAAGAGGTTAGTTTTAAAAATTGTTTATTTTATTTATTTAAAAGATATATTTTTTTGTCTTACCTGTAAAGATCTAAGCAGTTTTAAATGTATAAAAATTTGATTTTTATTAAAATGTGTCACTTTAATTTAGTTGTTTCCTTACACATAGGTTCAAATGAAATTTCAACCATTTTATAAAAAGAAGTTGGTTGAATGGATTTAGATTTCTTTATTTATCTATAAGATAAAAATTAATAGTACTATTCCATTGAAACTTTAATTTTGTCGTGGCGTCTTACTACTCGTATGAGCTATACGCATTACTAACAATATAGTTGGCTAATAGTATTATCATGCTAGAAATAAGCTGACTGCTGACCAATACCAATAAATAAATAACATGGGCTACTTTTGAATGGTATCCAGTTTAATGAACGAGTACCTCTGTATGAAGGTGAAGTGTAGTGATGTATGGCCGTCACACGTAGATTGGAACATTTACTCTCATTTCGATCATTTTGTGACATTGATACCAAATAATCTTCCCTCCTACGTTCAGCCCCATCGATGTTGATTTCATACGGAGGATTAATCTACCTTTTTTTTATTTCACTAAAATCATCCCCTACCCTTTTATTTGGGGTGGAAAATGGACCATAAATACTTTGCAATTTACTAGAAGTAAACACGGTAACTCACTTGAAAAAAAAAATGTGAAAATTAAATTAACTCTTCAACATCGGATGATTTGTATTAGTAGGAGTCAATACATGATATTAGAAATATTTCTGGTGCTCATGTTGGGTGTTCTAGGTTAAGTTAATTTGTTATAATTCATCCCTCTGTATGTGTTCATCCTATTACCTAATATGATAGTCCTTAATCCTCCAAAAGTGAATAATGTACGAAACTTGAAATTATCAACTTAATTGATGACATTCCAAGTCACATCTAATTCCACTTGTGGTTTCCTCGTTTAAAGGTTTTATTCTCGACGGATTGTAGTATATTTATTTATAATTGATATGTCACTGGCACGTTGTGTGTGCGAGAATGTATAGTTTGGACATTACTATTTGAAACTCCATGTTATCAGTTCTGCTGGCCTATTTTATTTCCTCGTGTTAGTGTTAAGTGTCTAGTCTGTAAGTCTCTACCCCTGTATATGTGTTACGTGTATATGTATTTGAGGATATTAAAAATAGGCTTAAAAGTCTTACAACGCAGTTAAACAATTTCTATACCACCTTTAGTTAGGTTTAGCATATCAAAAAAACTTGTTTGACAAATATTCGTGTTAAAGTACGGGATAGATGTCACTTATCAGATACTTACGAGATACATAAAGGGTTGAAACAAGTAGATGGACTCTCCCAATCAGTTTTTAATCCAGCTTTTTAATATGCTATTAGCAGCATTAAGCCAATTACCGAGTCGAAGGTGGCTGCGTTATCTGATAGCTCGTGATCTTAATAAAATCACACATTTGTAGCCGACGATTTACGCACGTCCATCATAGACTCTGCCTTAAAATATGAGTAAAGAATTGCCCTGAGCACGGGACGATTCCTGGATGGCTCAGTGGTAAGAGCATTGGCGTACTAATTCAAAGGTCTCGAGTTCGATTTTAGTGTCCAGGTGTCATTTTTATATTTTCAGGATATGATATCTAGATGGAGAACTCCTCACTAAAAAGCATAAATAATAGGTACGGCTATTTAATTCTTAAATATGCTATTAGGATAACGCAAGAGAGTAGGAAAGAGTTGGTTTTCAAGGGTACATTGCAGTTATTAGGATAAGCAGATAATTTAGCTTTGTTCATCAATAATAAGCAAGCTGTTACAAGAAATACATAAATTTTACTAGAGGCTAGTAAGGAAATAGGTTTAGAAGTGAACGCTATAAGGATTGAGTATAATGATCACACAGAGAATAAAGATTGAGGACGATAATTTACAGATTACTGTGAGCAACATAATTATCAATTGGCATGGTTAGTCAATTAAATATTTAGAAATAGTTTTAACTAGTAATAACGATATTAGATTGAAAATTAGGAGTAGGATACATCAGGGAAATGTATGCTCTTACTCTTTCAATAAATTATTGTCACCTTGCTTCCTAACCAGGAATGTATAGATCAGAATATACAAAACAATAGTTATACCGGTTGTTCTCTATGGTTGCGAAACATGTTTCTTTTAACTTCCACGACGAACATAAATTTAGGGTTTTCAAAAACAGGGTTCTTAGGGAGAAATTTGGTTCAAAATGTGATGGGGATACTGGGGTGTGAAGGAGGTTACATAATAGTGGTATACTTATTCTGTATTCGTCACAATACATTGTTAAGATAGTAAGATTTCACATATTAGGGTGGGTAGGACATGGACTACGAATGGGAGAAACTAGAACCATGTTCAAGGTACTGTCTTGTAAGCCCAATGGGAAGAGACAATTGGGAAGACATAGAAGCAGATGGGAAGACATAAATACGAATTGGAAGATACCATTAGACTGGACCTCAAAGAGATAGTATATATAGTAAGGGGAAATAGATAGAATTAGCTCAAGATAAGGATAGGTGGCACATTTTTGTTAGTACGTCAATAAAATTTCGAGTTCCTACTGGCAATGATAGAGTAAGTGTAGAGTGTTTAGTGTGTCTCCTAGGTTAACTTTTTTTTGTTAATATATATCACTGTGATGTGTTCGTCCTGTTAATAATATATTACAATTTCTGATTATAGTGTTGATGTTCTAGGTTAAGTTAGTTTGTTAATATATATCAGTGTGATGTGTTCGTCCTGTTAGTCAACCTGTACAGTTTCTGGTGCTAGTGTTGCTATCCCGAGGGAAAGCAGTGTGTAAGTCACGTCCTGCTAGGGGATATAAGGTTGTTTGTCTGCTATCAGAGGTAAACGATCAATAGCGGCTATCAGTCGGGCCGGTTATGACCACGCAGCAGTTTTCAACTAGGATTGAATCTCCCACCACGCGGCTATTATTGACCCAAGCAAAGTGTTTACGCTCACAATCAGTCGCTGTTATCGCACCTCTGATCATTTACAGGCGATTTGGGCTAATTGAAAACATGATTTGTTGCGTAGGCATTTATTTCATTTAAAAACTTTTTGTATGATTATTGAAATATTTACCAATAATACTAATAGATTATAAAACAGATTTGTAGATTCTGAATATAGATAAATGTTTATAAAATAATGCGTACATACAATTGAAACACTGCCTAAATAACTTGATCCCATAATAATGACCAAGGTTTGTTTAGAAGGTTTTCTTCAAATTTTTTGAGAAAATTTTGCACCTATCAAAATGAAACGAATGCACTTAAGATATCTTAAGCTTTAAAAAATGCCGTGCAGTTATATAAATCAAAAAGACGTTATCACCATAAACATTAAAAAATTATTTACAATATAATAATAACAGGATCCTAGTTCTCCTCACACATGACTGTATTGTTACATTAAATCACACACACATGTATTGGTACATTAACTCACACATGTATGCATTGTTACATTAAATCGCACATGTATGTATTGCTATATTACATCACACATGCCTGTACATTATATCACACATATCTGTAGCTATACATTACATCACACGTGTTACCAGTATTTCTAATCATCCACTTGTTCTTGAAGAGCAAAACACACGCCTCATAATCAGATCTATTTGGTAACACGAGTCTGACAGCTCTTGTCAACACTTGACAAGTGGAGCTATTAGTGTTTGGAACTACACTTTCGCTTGAAATAAGTGAAAACTGAATGTGAGGAATGCCAGGACTTGACCTGATTGTTTCTGGTACATTAATATGCACATTACTTTGGGTCATTGTTGACCTCGGCAGTATACGAGATTATTCGGAAGAAGCTCTTTGAAGATAGGACAGTAATTAACAGTAGAGGCTCGTTGGTTCAATTCCCACTAATGGTTAAAGTTAAGTAATGTTTTGTATCCAAATAGCGGGGATGGTATTTCTTGTGAATCACGAATTACTCGGAACCCACCCGTTGCTCGCGACCCATGAATATTAAGGTGTTGACTCCATCCAGACCCGATTGGGTGGCCGAATGGTCTAAGGTGTCACTCTCGTTGGCCTGCTGATGACGGGGAGGTCGGGACTACTGAGGGTGTTTTTTCCTAAACTGTTTCCCACCCTCCTTCCACGCAAATTTGAGTAGATTACCTCTAAAATGCTTTATCCACCGTCTCAATTCAATTTGAGTATTTTTAACACCCCTACTTACTACCTGTTCAGGTTATACACATTAAATGATAATTAATCTAATGGGGTAGGGATTAGGAAGGAAGAATTTTAGAAGTAATCTACCCGTATTTGCAGGGAAGGAGAGTGAGAAATCATTAAAGGATAACCACCCTCAATAGACCCGACCAGGATTCTAACTCCGATTATCTACGTCATCAGCAGGCCAGTCTAACACGCGAGTGAAGCCTTAGACCATGCGGTCAATGAAGTGGGTCCCATTAGAGTAATTATTATATATGCTTATAACCTGGGCCGGTAGTAAGATGCGGGGATAAAAAAAACTTAATCCAGACGTGTACCAAAGCAGATTTTAACGATCTCGAGCACGGATGGAGTATTATTTGTCCACTGGTAGCTGAGTGATAAGAGTGCGTGACGTCATCGCTCAAGGGTCAGCTATCAGCTCCTCTAGTGGTCGCGAGTCTGATAGTAGTCAGAGGATTAGGCCCTCTGTGACAGTGCAGCACATACATGTGTTAGTGTGTAGTGTGCTAGTGTGTGTGCTAGTGTGCGTGTGTGTGCCTACCACTCCGTGGTTATAGGTAAGTTTACCTCCAGTCGTAGCCCTAGCTGGAGACGTGGAACCAACGTAGCCAGCTGGGCCCAGCCACTGATAACCCTACTTTGACCCACTTTGGTGGCCACCTGGTCTAAGGCGTCACTCTCGCTATATACTAGACTGCCGATGACGGCTAGAACGGTGTTTGAATCCCAGTTCGGTGTTTTGAGGGTAGTTTTTCTTGAATAGTTTTCCACTCGTTCTCCATGCAAATGAGGGTAAACTTCCTTTATATTCAACCTTCCTCATCCCTAACACAGTAGTGTAATTAATACATTACATATAAGTACAACCCGGATGGTTAGTAGGAAGCTGTGCAAAAAAAAAATTACTTTGTGGGTATCTTGTTTTATTGACCTCTAGATGTTTACACTTTCCTATTAAGGGGGTGGGGGTGAACATGAATTGATATCAGTATTTTTCTAGTTTTTATAACAAAACACATTTTTGAACAAAATAAATAAAAGTTTTCTTCATTAGATACATTTAATTCAATTCTCGACAGCTAGTAATCTCAACATATTTTGTATATCTGTCAGGAGCATATTGGCATTTTGAGCAGAAACTTTTTAAATGACGATAAGAAGTCTTAGTCAAATTCCAGCATACCTATCAATATCTATTGACGCTACTATAGTATAAATTTAAATTAAACGTCTCAACTGAAGCAATAATTTATTTATTTTGCCCTAAAATGTTTTTGTTATAAGTAAAAACTGTTAAAATATAGACCTCAACTCGAGTTTCTTTCAACCCAACTTTAATATTATCCTCAGAGCCACCATATTTAGACTAGTGGTTACGACACTTAATTCTGATCTAGTATTTTATTCCTCATATTGTGTACCGAGGGTTGGCTTACAGATATCTTAGATTGAATGCTAGGTACTGTATTTTATTATGTGAACACTCCTCAACTTCCTACCTTAGAGGAGAAAAATATAGTAATCCTTGTTGTTAAGTTTATGTGAAAGCTAACCCACACAGGTAGTCAAGGCGTAAGTCTAACCTAGCTTGGGCTGTCTGTGATGGGGATATTTTTTCCTAAACCGTTTCCCATTCTCTATCCACACAACAGCCTCATAAGCATCTTCCTAATACTACCATCATCATCCCTGTCTCTTTAGTGAAAGTCTAGAGTTCAGCCTGTGGTTGTTAGCTTTGACATGAGGAACTGTTTCATGTGACTTGTGTTACTCTAACTCGGAACCTTCCTACACAGAGCTATCCACCTTCCGTGAACATCTAAATTGAGGAGACACTGACCTGGGATATCATCATGTTGCCACGTTGCGTATGTACTCTACTCCGTGCACGGGGCTTGTCCATGGTGACGTCACGGCACGCGACATCTGGCAACATCGTCGCAAGGAGCGTCTACTGCAAAGGAACCCATCAACAGGTACCTCAGAAACTTTGTTGGATCAAACCCCGGTCAGGAAGAGGTTTATTAATAATCACGTATCCACCCTAGTGGTCACGTGGTCTAAGACGTCAGTCTCTCAATATACTGACTCGCTAGTGACATGGAGGTTAGGGTTTGAATATCTGCAGGGTGCATTAGTGTGGCTTACCCCACTATGAATCTCTGTTGTTTTTTGATTTCCTCTCCTCACTTGTATAAATCCCTTGTGTTATCCCCATTGTTGAATACCCCCTGTGTTTAGAAGTAAGAACTAAAATAATCTTCACGTGATTAGAAATAATGTCAAGTAAAGGTTTAATATTGACCCAGGAGTTGGTTACCTTCAGCTTGTGTCGAGAGTAAAACAACATTTAACTCTAACAGTTGGTATTTGCTGGTTGCAGAGACGGCCGACTGAGGTATTATTGTGTCCATCTTGTTATAGCTCCTATTTATTAGTCCTTGGTTCAATCCCATAGTTTCTGAGCCTTTTATAAGCAAATTATATTTACAATAGCATCATTATTATTATAATGGTCTACAACCCGAATGGGTAGTAAGACACAGTGCTATATATATATATATATATATATATATATATATATAAATAACTATTTTAATAAAGCTTTTCCCTAGTCATTCAATAGATTTAATATGCAATCAAGCTATCCGTAAATGAACAAGACCATCTGATAGTCAGCCAGTTCGTCTGCTAGTCAATCAGGCTACTAGTCGACAAAGCAATCTACTAATCAAATACGCCATCAACTAGTCAATCAAACCATTTGCTAATAAATCAGGAATAATGATAGTCAAAAGTCGTTCCATTAGTTAATAAAGCCATTCTATAATCAACAAGTTCAAATTATAGTCAATCAGGCCATCTTCTAGTCAACCATGCCATATTATGCTCAATCAGACCATCCGTAGTCAATCAAATCACCTGCTCGCAAATTAAATCATCCGTTACTCAATCAACTCGTCCGCTAATCAATAAAATCATCCGCTAGTCAATAAATTGTCCACTTGACAATACGACTGGTCAAACAAATCATCCACTACTCAACCATGCCATCTTCTGTTCAATCAGGCCACCCTCTAGTCAATCAAGCCATCCACTATTTAACAATAGCCTATGATGTGACCCACATTAATGTGCATGAGGAGTAATGCATCAATCTCACCTGGCCCAGTTTTCAAGGGACAAGGAAGTTGGTATTTGAATCCCGGCTGAGACTTTTATTCCAAAATTATTCCTTACTCTTTCGTCATTCAAAGTGGGGCATATTTCCATTAAATCCTAGTTTTCTCCTTCCTACCTTTAAAGTGTAGTTAAATTAGGATAGCTCGTACGGGGGTACTGTAAGGGAAGATAAAACTATTAGGTTTGTGTGTAGAGTTCCTATAGAAAAAGTTTTTGAGACGACGCATATATTTCCCACATGTCTGGTAGACGTGTTGAACCCTATGTTGATGTTGGAAATAATTTTGAAAATTCCTTCTTCCCGTCTCTTTCTCCTCCTACTACTTTCTACAAAGTCGCTACTACACTATTTCTTAGCGACTTGTAATTTCCCTCGAGATAAGTGGGGGAAGTACAAGTTACTGCCAACTTGGGGTTTTGAAATTGCCTTCAATGTGAGAGCATCGACTTGAAGATGTGGTGTAGTTTGAGCGGAGCAAGAGCTTAGATTTGTTTGATGGATCCTAATAATATAAACACTGTTGTTCCTAGGCTGGAGTTATAGTTTTAATAGTGACTAGTCCCAGGGCTTGATTTTATGTTATATTCGTAGAATTACCCCATAGTCGGTGTTATTGGCGTGTTGGACCTTCCTCATAATTAACTTGCAACCAAGAGAAATTTAACAGTTTAAATCCACCGGGGTTTGAACAATTGGTAGCCGTGACTCTCAAGGCTAATTGTATGTAGTATTAGGTGAATAATTGATAAACCTTACTCATAACTTGGAGGCTGGGATTCAACCACCAACTCTATCAGGGAATGTACAGTAGCCCCATGGCTTCTTTGGTGCTGACTGACAGCTCACAGCTGACTTCTGACAGTCAACATTTAGGTATAATACATAAATGTTGACTGTCAGAAGTGACAGCTGCTAAACACATGTTTTTGCAGATCAGATGGTTCGGCGTAGGGATACATAATTTGGTTTGGTAACTTTTCAAAGCTTTTAGCTGTCAGCTGTGAGCGGTCAGTCAGCACCAAAGAAGCCATGAGGATACTGTATTATCAACAGACGCACTTCCGTATATACCTTCTTTATCCTAGTGCCTTGTTCTAAATAGTTTTGATCTGCTTGTGAATGTGCTTGTACATGAAGTGGTGGGTCTTGTATATATAATGCCAAAAACTATTGAATATATAAATAGGCTAGGGAGGTCAGCTTTACTAAACCAAACATTTTGATCCTGGCTTCTTCATAAATGCCAGAGTGAAGCTATCTTTTTTTATATGCAGGTCGTAATCTGATGAGCAATAACTGAGAAAAAATATTTGTGTTAGTATCTAGCAGGGTTCTGAGTTGAATAATACGAACTACCCACTTCTGTAGCCAATGGTCTAAGGCGTTACTCTCATGCTGATGACTGGAATATCGGGGTTCAAATCACGTCGGGTCCACCGAGGTTGGTTCTTTCTAAATGGTTTCCCACTTTTTTCCACGTAAATCCAGGTATATTACCTTTAAAATGCTTCCTTCCTCATCCCAGACTCATTACAGTAACTAACATATATGATCAGATAGTAAGACGCGTTGATAAAAAAAAAAATCTAAATATTGCCAGTGAAACTAATCAAGTGGTACAATCCATAACTAGCCTTGAAAATGTTCCAGAGAAAACTCAACATACTAATTACCAAGAATGCAGCCAAAAGGTTTTGGGAGACCAAAATATGAACGATCTTTCTCCTTTGAATATTTGGTGGGCGGAATTGTAAGGTTGAGTTTCGCTAAGAAAGCCTCTTTCCGCATGCGTGAATTACCTCAACCGCATTATTCTTGCCCATTACACGACAAGTTACAAATATACAAGAATAGTTAATGTTGATAGAATTAACATTAATTTACTGTTCTCAGACTGCGAGACAAAGGGTTGATAGTGGGCTCCATCCACAGGTTAAGACAAGTTTGTCCCTGCACTAAACATGAGCCTGTATTTGTTACAGCCGGTACAGAAGGTCATTAAGAGGCCCGTTCAGACCATGGAGAAACGAAGGGCCACCTTCAACGACCGCAGCCAGTTCAAGTACGCGCGCCGTCTCGTCATCAAGCTTGGCAGCGCCGTCATCACCAGAGAAGACGAGCATGGACTGGCGTTGGGACGCCTAGCCTCCATAGTCGAGCAGGTAATGCTTGAGTTACTTTATTTGTGGACGCGTTAGTAGGCCTAAAATCCGTTAGCCTAAAGTCATTGGGCCTAAAAGTCAGTTCGTCTGAAAGTCATTTGGCTTAAAATAAGTTGGCCTAAAAGTCAATTAGCCTAACATAGGCTGGTCTAAATTTGTTTGGTCTAAAGTCAGGTGACCTAAAAGTCAGTTGGCCTAGGGTCATTTGTCTTAAAAGTCAGTTGGCCTATAAGTCAGCTGGCTTAAAAGTTATTTGGCCTAAAAGTCTTTTGGCCTGAAATCAGTTGGCCTAAAATTCAATCAGTCTATAATCAGTTGGAATAAATTAAGTTGGCCTAAAGGTCAGCTGGCTTAAAAGTCATTTGGCCTAAGAGTCTGTTGGCCTAAAATTTAATCAGCCTAAAATCAGGTGGCCTAAAAGTCAGTTGGCCTAAAATCAGTTGGCCTAAAATTCAATCAGCCTAAAATCAGTTGGTCTAAAGTCATTTTGCCTAAAAGTCAGGTGGTCTAAAGTTAGCATACATTTTAGTTCTACTGACGGGAAACCCTTCATTCCACCTATAACATGACACAACAGTTTGTAGATCAGGCTATCACTACTTATGGACCATTCACTAGATGCTCGTGTGCGCTTACCTCGTAATAAGAGCACTGAGACTCCAGCAGTTTGAAGTGCTGCCTTCTAGAACTAAGGATCTTAAGGATATTGCTGTTGGAATACTGGATTATTTGAGATTACAAATGAGACGTCACCAAACCATGGAAAATATCATTATAATCAGGAAGTCCCACGTGTTAGTAATATATAATATGTTGTCCAGGTGGCAGAGTGTCAGATAGAAGGCAGAGAATGTATCATGGTGACCAGTGGAGCAGTAGCTTTCGGGAAACAGAAGTTAACTCAGGAACTCCTCATGTCCCTCAGCATGAGAGAAACCCTGTCCCCCAAGGACCACACCAGGGAGGTCAGTAATGTCTTAATTTATGAAATCATTTGTACAACTCTACACTCAAAACATTCAAATGACTGTAGGCATTTTTAAACTTTAGTGAATTTGAATCCTAATTTTCACAGATATTATTCAGCCAGGATTAGCTAGGATTGATTTTTTTACGTAGGCTCAAATATTTGCATACAAAAAGAGATGCATGTTTAATTTTGCCATATCAAAGATAAAAACTAAAATAATAACTTTTTATTCATGCCAGGGTTGTATGATTGGTGATATGTTTTAATTTCATGTTATGTTGTTTGCTATTGTAAATATGACACCTCAGTTAAAGTACGGGCAGAAAAGTGAGCAATTCAAACAGAATGGCAGTTAAATACTGACGCAACCCAGCTGTGTGCTGCGGCGTGTATTATCATCAAATACAGGGGTCACTGTAAATATCCTTTTAACATAAGCTAGTGTTGCACTTTTTAGTTGCAAATGTTTAGGTAAAACAAGGGAAACACTGTCTAGTGTCACGTCCGATTTTGTTAGAGTTAAGAACGATAATTAAGTGGGAGAGAGAAACAAGCCAAAAAAAATATTAGAATAAAAACTCCATGCAAGACCTGCCAACTTTTACGTAAAGGGATATGAACCCTTCTCCACCTTGAAATATTTACAAGCTAAAATAAAATGTTATTTTACAACACATTAAATGGCAAATATGAATAGTTATGTTATTATTAAATCCTACATTATACAATAGCATTATGCATCCAACATGAGTGGTCACCTAAGGCATACAAACCTCCAAGGTATTTGCTATCGGCTACATCTGGCTATTTTCAGGGTATTTGATGCCATGAATCAGAGTTAATGGTTTCTTTGTTCAGTTAAGAACAAGACAACGTTTGATATATATCTTATAAATATTATATCACATAGTTAAAAGTATAAGCTAAATTAATTCTACTATCCACCCCCCTTTCCCATTAACGAAATAGAATCCCAGATATGTACCTGAGATTCTGATAGGAGATTGAGTGAGGAGTCAATGGCCTTGAGGCTCCTGTGGTCTCCAAGTCTAGTGTGTAGCTGAGAGCGAGGTTATTTCAAATAGTGCAAACTAGAACACATATTATGTGTACAAGAAGACAGTCTAGGTAGAACATTGCTTATTTAATAAGGCTCAGTAGTGTGAATTCATGTAAACATTAGCAGCGATAATTTACAACAGCAAAAAATTAAATGATCTAGTTTGATGCTATAGGCAATTGTTTATAAAGCTTTAAATCACAGCCCCTAAATAGAGTAAAACACTACTAAAAAAAGCACAAAAAAAACAAATTTATTTTTTTGTTTCTTCATTTATCAGTCAATGTGGAATTTTGTTAACGGCTGTGATTCTATATTCTTAGTTGTAATTATCTCTATATCTAATGCCAATAAATTAGCCAGCCTGATTTATCCCCATCAAGTTGTTAGAATTTGAAGCAGGATTGCAATTGGGTGGGTGTTACTGACTCCCTCCCTCGGCGGGCAAAGTTTCCCAGAGGGCAAAATGGAGTAAGCAAACATTTTTGTGAACTCTTTTGACACGATAGCTTAGATTAAAAAAAACTAAATGCAAACAGCAATCTTGAATCGAATTATTTGCAATAAGTATTTGCCGATTCTCAAAACCTACTGTTCATCCAAGGTCCATCTAACTATGAAGAAGCAGGTGTAGGAGACAAATGAGTAAATAGCTTTCATTAATGTTCTTTCATGAGCTGTACCACTACGGTGGGTGTCAAATATTGTTTTAATTCACGACTAGTATTTTGAAAGTTGAATATTTAACTCCATATCAAAGTTCTATCACTTTATTTGATTTATATATGGGAATTTTGATTCAGTTGAGTTGTTAAGACAATACATCCATTTCAGTGCCCACAAAAAGTGAAACTATAATCACCGGTCATTTCAGTTTGATTTTAAGTTTAAATTCGCATTAGTTTTCCCAATTTGCAAATTTACAACAGTTTTGCATGCCATAGTTACATTTCACTTACTTTGTCAGACTTTAAACAAACATTTTGTCTTAAATGGTGGGATGGTGAAGAATAAAAGGGACACCACTTTGGTGGTCGAACCGTTAAATGGGTGTATATATATTTAAAGGTCGAATGTTTTAAGTCTTCACTCTCGCATTAGACTAAACTGCCGATTATGGGGATATCTATTTTCGATCTGGTGAACTGAGAGTGGTTTTCTTAAACTATTCTCCCCTCCACCTCCTCGCAAATTCCGGTACAGTACTTCTAAATTCAACCTTACTAATTCCTAACACATATGTCTATAGCCCGAATGAGTAGTAAGACACAGTGCTAAAAAAATATATTTTTCTCGGTTTCTTGGATCCGAACACCATTGAATATGAAGAATATAGAAAAATATTACAATAAGGCTTATATTACAATGTCCCTAGTTGTGTGTGGAGAGTGGGTAAATTAAGTTGATAGAAAATATATTCAGTATTTTTTGAGTAGGATAGTTATTGCTATTTAAACCTTAACTTCGAACTTATTTACTTTTGTATCGTAGGTGAGGTGGCGGGGTGGAGGGGGGCCATTTTATTATTCACCGTTGGTGCTATAAAACTTAGCTATGCTTGGCCGGGAAAGGTCACTTATAGCTTTTATGGTTTTGTGACAGTAAATAAATAGTTAAAGTTTTCATAAATTTCAACACCGAAAGCCCAAAAGATTTTTAAAATGCATAGCTTTTTGACGAGTAAACCTTTAGCTAGAAAGTCAAGGGAGAACTTTTAATGTACAGTAAAAGGACACAATTGACCTATATTTTAATAGCCAATATTGAAACGCTTTACTTACTTAATCTACGGCACTAGAAATTTGAAAGTTAATCGTCGCACCTACAAAAGTACGCCACCTATCTTGAGGTAGTTCTATCCAGTCCACCTCATTACATCTTATCTCTTTCAGGTCCATTCTAATGTAATCCTCCCATCTGCGTCTAGGTATTCCCAATGGTCTCTTTACATTGGATTTGCCAGTCAATGCCCTGAACAAGTTTCTAGAAACTCCCATTTGTACTGCATGTTAGACGCTTTACTGTTAGTTATTATTGTATTTATTATAACATTAATGATTACTAGCCTTGTGTATGTAATGGCAATCCAAACAAGTTTATTTACTTGATATAATTCTTGTGAGTGGAGTGTATTTTTCTACATTATTTGCCAGACTCATTGCAATTCTGGGTGTTTGACAGGATGCCGGTTTGCTCCTAGAACCCAGGGCTGCCGCTGCTGTGGGACAATCAGGACTTATGTCTCTTTACGACGCCATGTTCGCCCAGTACGGCGTCAAGCTTGCCCAGGTATGTTCTATTATACGTCCATGACGTGAAGGAAAACTGGCAGTTCAACTGGTAGCGCCTCCTCTTTATATAGTTCTGAACCTAGGAATAATGATTCCGTTTGTTCAAAGCGGGCATTTCGAAATAATGACCAACTTAAGACTCCCAGAAAACAAATTTAATTGCCCAAACACAATATCTGCAATATCCTACCCACGGTTTTAACAAACCCAATCTTTTTTCTTTTTTTTAAAGATTTAGCTAATTGGTTAAATTTTGAATCCACTTGTTTGAATTAAAGAATTAATTGTAATTTAGTATTAATCACTGATCAGTTGACTATCTGTCAAAACACGAGTAAACATAAATGTTCTTATTTATCAATGGTTCAATGTAAGTATAAATACGAGGGTCATAAACTCTATTAATAACCATTTAACTAGTCACATGACCCAAGGCGTTAGACTTGCCATAGACTGGACTGATGGTGTTGAGGAGGTTTGGGTTATATTCTTGGCTGGATATACTGAGGAGTGAGGGTGTTCCACACGTGACCAGATATATTTCTACTTTACTTTCGGTTAATTTATTACGCATTTACTCAAGGTTATTCCCTACTCCTTGGCATAAGCCACTAATTAACTGGGAGTTGAACGTATTAATAGTTTAAAACCACTCCAAAGAAGAAGATGATGAAAATCCCAAATGAAATTTTATTAACCCAATATCTATAGCCGGTTAGAAAATGAACCTAACATTGGAGGCTTGAGTTCAACCCTGACTGCAGGACCACGTATAGAGGGGGGCAAAGGGGGCAACTGTCCCAGATCTCACATTCCAGGCGGTCACATTGCCCACAGAAAATTATTAAATTCAATTACAATTATTATTATAAATCTCGCATCAAATAGTGTACAGATAATTAACAGCAAAAAGTATTCGCTTAGCGATAGGATTCCATTCCAGATTCCTGAAAACCCCAATTATATGTAATTTACGATTTACGTTATTCGAGTAATGTGCTACAGTACAATAGAATATGCCATCATTGTGCTACCACTGTCAATCCACAGAAAACTAACATTGCAATGGTACAAAGAGGAATTTACTTTTGTTAAGATAATTTGTTTTCATTTAAAAAATAATTTATTTAATGGGTTGATCAATATTCCATAAAACGTAAGAAATTATTAAGTAACATAAGTACCGAGTACATATCAATATTTTATAACGGCTTAGTGTTAAAACCGAAAAACTGTCGTACCTAAACCTTAGATTTTTCAAAACCCGGCCTCACAGATTCTTAAAACGGCCCTACTCGACTGTATGCATTTGAGATGATGTTTTCATAAAATAATTTATAGTATATTTAACAAAATTGAATGCTGGTGCAATTTATTAAAATGTATTGTTCTTTTTTAATAAATACTGTGTATGTCAACAAGTGAAAAACTATGCAACCTTCTCATCCTGTTTCCTTAGATAGGATATATAAAAGCTTTTATAAAAGCACTGGCACAATTCATCTTCATCGTCCTAATACTTTAGGTTTCATTATTATTGTTATTATTATTGTTGTTATTACGGTAGTTAAAAGATAGAATAGTCTCACTCACTGTAAATTCCTTTCAAAGTGTTTTCACGTGATCGGGGCCTATTCCTTGCCCCCAGTTTGTTTGATATAACCCCATGTAAAGCATTAACTTATTTAGAGGTGATAAAATTGGAAGGTCATCGCTAAAAGAAGAATTCAACTTCAAGATGGCCCTCTAGTTCGTTATATAAGCTCCTAATATTTACATTTAGAATCGTCGATTAGCTTCATGAGAGAATACTTATCGTGAATATTATCAGTTAATAGATTACACATAAGTGTAAGACACACATTATGATTAAAAAATATACTTTCAATAGCTCTAAGATTTTATCTAAAGAAGACTTTTAGATGTGTTCATATGGTGAAAGTATAAAATATAAACCTGTTTAATTCGGCGTTTGCAAACCTGTGGAAATAATCTAGGTTCTAGAGAAACATTCACTATCCTTAGGTTAACACAATATACAGGGGTATTCTAGTCGCCATATTAGATATTATATGATAACCCGCTTCGGTGGTCGCGTGGTCTCAGGCGCTACTCTCGCAGTGGAATAGGCCACTGATGACGAGGATATCGAGGTTAAAATTTAAGTCGGGTGTACTGAGGGTGGTTTTTCCAAACTATTTTTCCACTCTCTCTCCACGCAAATTCGGGCATACTTTCTTTAAATATAATCTTTCTAATCCCTAAAACCATCAATTACTCCATAGATATCAATCTTTTACAAAATTGTTTTAGCCACTTAAAAACCTCATCGGTTAATTAAGCTTAATTTTAGGGCTGGGGCCAAAATTTAAAAAAATCCTGATGTATAGCCCTATAAAATCTAAAGATCAAGTTTTAACAAAATCCATTAAACAGTTTTGGATACATGGCCAGGGACAAATAGATAGATTGTAAAATCCTATATTTTTGGGTTCGAACACACATATGACGTAAAGATTCATCATAATCTTGAGGTCAAACATTTTTACGATTATAATACTTCCTATTGATATGAGAAATTAAAAATCAAATATTTCAAAAATCAATAATTTTTTAAGTATTATTAAATAAATGTTCATATAAAAAAACAAAGGGATACATTTATTTTTATTCTAAGAACCTACCACCAGCTAGGCTACCTGTTTTTAACCAAATTGTTGGAGCCATTTCTAAATATTTCAAGTTTTTGAAAAATCATTCATCAGAAAATTCAATCATTCATAGCAAATTTTACACCAAAAACATTTTTATAATATTATTTGTCATGTCAAACGCTCCACAAATACGCATTTGGAACCAAATCGTCAAAGCTATTTTTTAAATATTTCAGATTTCTGAAAAATAAGTCATTTGTAAACTACTCTTGAACAAAATGTTATCCAAAGAACGAGTATACAGTGTAATATGTAATGTAAAACACTCTCAACATCTCCAATTGGAACCAAATCATTTGAGATATTTTTAAAAATTCCAAGTTTTTGAGGAATCAGTCATCAGTCCATTACTACTAATATTAATGTTCATCCCATAAATAAGTATACCGTGTTATGTGTTATGTCAAACATTCTAAATATATCCATTTGGTACCAAATCATTAGTCATATTAAGTTTTGAAAATAAGTCATCAGTAAACAACCCATTAACAAAGTATACTGTACTATTTGTAATACTCCACAATCCCCAGATACACATTTTAAACAAAATTGTTGCAACCGTTTTCAAATTATTTCAAATTTTCCTAAATTTATTACCAGTAAACTACCTGCACTAAAGGCAATTTTTGCCCAAAAACCAATTAAATATTGTTAATTGTGTGAAACAAATCCTGGATATGCATTTTGAACAAAATTGTTAAAGCCATTTTCGAAAGTTTTAGAATTCAAAAATATTCTTCGTCAGTAAACTAATCTTTGAGAGTTAGTCTCAAAATCAAAAAATGTCCTGGTCAGGGATCGACAGGCAGACAGACCAACATGGGTACATACAGAATTGTAAAATTCACTTTTTTGGGTTCAGCTTCACATAAAATATAAATATTCACGATAATCTCTAGTTCTATTTTTTTTCATGACAACAATACTTTCTCTTGATAAAAGAAAATAAATAAAACGCATATATTATGTTTAAATCTGGTTCCAGATTATTGAAAAAACTATACTTTTATTTCCAAAATAAATTAATAGACTCGTGTCATCTGTGGAAAGCTTTAGGCGTCCCCTAAATCTGCAATAGTTACTACCACCAACATACGAGTATAAACTCTGAAAAATCCTAATACACCTTCTCGGGAGTATAATGTGCTTTATACGTTGTTAATGCTATTTATTACACCCAATCCCTCAAGTATTTTAAAAACCCTCTAGAAATATATATTATTTTTTATAGTAATAATAAAATCCGTTCTTTACATAAGCAATGAAAATATGGCAATAAAAAAACTGGCCTAACCTGACCCCACTACGTATTTTAATATATAATTGTATATTGCAAAGGCAAATAGCAATGCCTGAATATGTTTGTATATCCCTGTAAGCTACTTTACTTAACCTAATGCGAACTCCAATGCAGTAAACTTGTTATATATGCTACCAGATAATCCGATGAAAGAGAAGTCAATACAAATAATATCTTGTTGGAGTATATGAACAACGAACCAAGTTAATAACAGTTTTTATCATATTGATACTTGGACAACTAGGAGCTACGCAGGGGCTTGTTCAGCACCTTGTTATGTTTTCAGGTTCTTGTAACCAAACCAGATTTCTACAATGAAGAGACACGCAGAAACCTGTTCAGTACCTTGTCTGAGCTCATCTCTCTCAACATTGTGCCCATCATCAATACCAACGACGCCGTGTCTCCACCACCTCAGGCTGACGATGACTTGGCAGGGGTAGGTCATAGGAAGGTCAGGTCAGCTCTCTATATATTTACCTCTACCTGTCTTTGTCTGGAGCATGGCATGAGGACTAACAGGGTAAAGTGAGTATGTGAGCACGATATTAATACTGCACTAGGATGCAGGGCATGAATAGTTATAAAGGGCATCGGAGTATACCTGGCTTAGCACTATTATTATAATTAAATAGTTTTACATTCCTATGGGGTTTCCATAAACTACGTTATGCTACATTTGTTTACATCCCCCCCTCCCTCTCTCTCTACCTTCCTTCTCGCACATTGTCACAATTTTGTGAGCCCTCCTTTTAATACTACATCACAATAACACACCCTCACCCTTTATTTAAATACTATATTAATTGTAGAGTCTATAGAACCCTTTTATTGAAACGTGTTTGCATGTGTTCAGCAAGCTTGACGATCGAAGTCGATGAGTCGATCGTTGTTTGTTTATACGTGCGCGAAGTCGGGTTTATTAACGCAGAACGCTGCTCGATACGCTTAGTTGTAATGTGACGTCACGCAGTAGCAAACTACTCCTCCCATCTCGTCACGCTTTGTCACGGCAAGCAATACCACCCCCTATATGCGTACGTAGTTTATGGACAGCTCCTAAATGGTACCAGAACATAAATGTAAAAGCACTTTTATAAATACGTGTTTAAAGAGTCCTAAGTGATGGCAGAGATTATCCAGCTTATCGCGATATTTTAATGCATTGTTCAAACAGTCCTAATTAGCAGCAGAACCAAAATGGCTTTGTTCCATATTATGATGCAGTGTTTGAATAGCTATAAATGTTAACAGAGCATACCTGGTTCAAAAATAGATTATAATAATTAAAAAAAAATTAAATCCTAAATGTGTAGCAGGGTATAACTGATTTCACACTATATTACAATGCAGTGTTTGAACAGTCCTAAATGTTATTAGAGCATAAGCGGCTTAGTGACATAATATTATTCTGTATTTTAACAGTCGTAAAATGTACGAGAGTATGTTTATGTTGGCTAACGAGCCTAGTAAATAAAAATCACATGATAATCCCCCAAATATGATTGCGGCATGTTTTCTTTAAACTGTATTTATAATTACTTTAAAAAAAAGACACATCAACTAATCCATTAAAGAAACATATTCTTAATTTGCAATAAGGTGATGTTTATAAATTTGTTGTGTACTGCATTTCATGTTTGTTACTAGTTTGAATGGTTATTTATCATGAGTTTTTTGTCATAGGTATTGACGTAATATTAGATGTAATGATTTTTCACGGAAGAAACTAAATTAGACTTTCTAAGTACACATAGCTTGGCAATCATACTTGTTAATCACATCATTTAAGTAGCAATATCTCTTGCTGTACACCCTTGTGTCCAGATTTCTATTTCAGTGTCTAGGATCCTATGAAAGACCTGGAGGACTTGAGAGAAGTTCCCATGTTTACCGACTACAACTGAGTATGATAAGACAACTAGTCGGCGTCCCACGTATTATAAATATTTAATTCTTGTCTACCCCTGTCAGTGTTTGAGATGTATTGTAGGGAGTTGTTTGTATAGGACATATTATTGGTAATTTTAAGAAATTCCAAAAATTAATCAGCATAAGGAACATGATGGTTTGTCCACCATGCTAGAATGCCATTTTGGAACAGCATGCTAGCCCACCATGTTGGACTTCTATTTTGAACCATCACGTCAAGCAACCATCATGGTCATTCTATTGATCTATATGCCATTTTAATCAACATTTTTTTAGGATGAAAGCTAAAAACAGCCTTTCCGCTCTGTTGCAATGCTATTTTGGAGCATATAATTGATCCTTAATATTGAACCTTTATGTTTAACCGTAATGTTGAGCAACCATATTGGCCCATTGTGAATATGTGTGCCAATTCTCCCCAGCAGGTGATCAGCATCAAGGATAATGACAGCCTGGCTGCCATGCTGGCCGCGGAGGTGCAGGCTGATCTTTTGATCCTGATGTCGGACGTAGACGGGATATATACCAAGCCCCCAAGCCAGGAGGGTGCACGGCTGCTAAGAACATACACCCCAGACATGAATGATACCGTGCAGTTCGGAAAAAAGTCAAGGGTTGGGACGGGTGGAATGGATGGCAAGGTGTGTCACTCTATTGCTACTTGACAATACGTTAAACCCTTAGTTTCAAAATAATCTATTCCTCTTGAATGAATACCATATGTAAGCTTTTTAAGAGTATGGTAATTAATCTTTGTCCTCCTTTTTAATGTGGCTATGAAAAAACCAATCGAGCTATCACATAATATTTATATATGATTCTGAAGAACAAATTAATAAAAGTGTGTAATTTAGGATTGTTGTTTATTGTAGTATTTTAAATTTATATAAGGGCTATAGAATAAAAATAAAATGCTTCTATTAGGTTTGCAGTGTTCCGTTGATGACCATTATACTAAGACAAGTAATTATATTTATTTTATTAAAGTGAAGGTCTGTGTTTATTGTACCAGGTAGAAGCAGCAACATGGGCACTGGAACATGGTGTGTCAGTGGTGATATGTAATGGGATGCAGGAAAAGGCAATCAAGACTATCTTGGCTGGAAGGAAAATAGGAACCTTCTTCACAGACTCAAACCATGCCTTGGGAAGCACCCCAGTTGATATAATGGCAGAGAACGGTAGGGTTTCTTTGGCAAGGGATATATTTTCAGGGGGAACTAAATGTGTTACTATTCCAGGGTTACATTAATCCTAGGAAATGAAGGAAATGATAGTGTTGGGTAAATTCAGTGAACTCTACTAGAGTAAAACTTAATTAATATCCTACAAATTTTTAAACAAACTGAGTCTGCGAAACTTAGTCTTACCAACACATTGAAATATCAAATTAATGGACTGTCACATTTTCTTTGCAATTTATGAATAAAGTTTTATATTTGGCTAGAACAGTTATTGTAAGTAGTTAACTGACTCAAAACCCACAAAAATATTTTTTGGTGGTTTTCTTAATCATTGGGGCTTTCAGTGGCAGCTATAATGTTTCTGTACAAAGTGTGTTGACATTTGCTAGCCCGGCAAGGTAGCCGTGTCCTACAAACCTTGGCCCCAGAGGACAGAGCTCACTGTATTCACACGTTGGCTGACCTCCTGGTCTCCAGACAAAGCAAGATCCTTGAAGCCAACGCAAAGGACCTTGCGGAGGCCACCAAGAACGGCGTGGCTGCCCCTCTCATGAGCCGGCTCTCACTCAGCTCTTCCAAACTCAAGAACCTTGCAGTTGGTGAGAACATTACTGGAATCAGCTTTTCACCTTAGATTCCCAATGAAAACTGTGTCACTGTTAGATTTGGTTTGATCCTAGTTTATAAAATATAAATTGTTTAGTTTGAATAATGATGATTTTATTTGCTGTAGAATCAATCTAAGTCACCAAGTATCTGTATAAACACATTAGTAAAACAATAAATAGCATACACAGTCTTCCACATTACCACAAAGGGTTAGAAGCAACAGATATCCAAATATTTCAAGTAGTTCAGATTTGACCACTACACCAAATTCACAATAATACAGAATATGTCCTGGAAGGGTTCAACCCTCTGTTTGAATAATTACTTTTCTTGGTCTGGTTGCAGTGCTCCAGGAGTATTAGGGAGGATTCCCGACTTAAACTAAGTAAACAGAATTAAAAATATAAAAAGCATCCCCGCAGGCTATCTGTGACTTAAACTATTTAGTTTAAGTAAGTTAATATACTTTGGCGATTCTCAGTGTTGAATAAAAGCACTACCAGTTAAAGTGAATTTGTATTGGTTAAATTAGATCCTCTACTGGCTATTTAGTTTTTCCTTATCGATATTTCCTTGATGTCTGAAATTCCTGTCTCTATGTTTGTATCCCGAAGGTTTGAAGCAGATCGCTGAGTCAAGTCACACCAACGTTAATAGGGTGTTGAGAAGAACCAGATTGGCAAACGGTTTGGAATTGTCTCAGATAACAGTTCCTATTGGAGTTCTGTTGGTCATCTTCGAATCTAGGCCAGACTGTTTGCCACAGGTAGAGTGATTACCTTAATTGGTCAAGATAACCAAGTGAGGAATTCGTATTGAACATATTTCAAGGCATAAAGTGTATGTGCATGGTCAATTTTATGTATAATTTAACAAACTATTAATAAAGCCATTAAGAACACCAGTCTCTCAAATAACAAGTTTACTAAATGCTGTACAATAAAATACTTAATAATTAGTTTTATTGAGAAATATGGAATAAAAATAATCTAAGAATGCTTTATTCACAGTATAATGTTATTTTATTAAAATCTTGTCCACATTTAACATTTCAGCCACTATAGGTGGGCTATTTTGTGTTTGTACAGAAGCATATCACAATGTCCTAGGTGGCAGCATTAGCGCTCAGTTCTGCCAATGGGCTGCTCCTGAAAGGTGGTAAGGAGGCTGTACACAGCAACAAGGCGCTTATGGAGATTGTGAATGAGGCTTTAGAAAGTGTTGGAGCTACCAAGGCGATATCTCTGGTAAGATACACTTACACTTGTGTAGATATGTATAATAGGATACTAGCTGAAATACCCTGATTTTCCAAGGTTTAGTTAGATTCACACAATATTGTACACGGTAATTTTTAACACTCATGCTTTGTTCGAATTTATTTTTATTTATGATCACACTGAATCCTACATCTTAAAAAAAGGAGTATATTAAAATCAAAATAATATATATTTGGCTCGGTAAAAGCAAATAGGTACTAGTTTTATTCAATCCAATGCCTCATTTTAAATTACATTGCATGTTTTCGCTTCTGGTGATAGCATAAACAGATTGGCTTGTTCGCTAACTAGGGAGAAAGTGACGTAAAGCTGGCCATGGGAGAGATATTCCTCATTTAATTCCTTACCTGATAATTAAGAGCCTAACCTTGGGATTTATTGATAGTGATTGCGAAGTATGGTTTGACTAGAAATTATATCCTTTAAATTGAAACAAGAAACTTGGGAAATTATTGTAATTCTTATTATGAAAACAGTTTCTCGCAAAACACAGGTAAAATTAACGTTTCTATAACTTGACACCTTACTTACTTCACTTTCAGTCTGGTTCCGTTACACAATTTTGGTAGAGCAAAGTTCCTGCGCAAAGTGATAGAAACCCTAACCTTTACATTAAAGGCATGACTGGGTACACCCGACGTATTCAATTATTTCAAAAACTCAACTGAGTAAGGAACAATTTCGTATGAATTGACGATTAAGTCCATCAAATTTTACTGTACGTGTGTTCAGCTCCCACATGTCTTTCCAACACTAAATATATAATAATTATAGAGGTTGAATCATTCCTGGGTGACAGAACAGCCATTTCTTGGAACCAAGATAGGTGGTCTTATCAACAATTCATGGTTTCTACAAACGTGCAAAAATCCAAAGTCTTGAAACATAGTTTGCAGTTTTTCCCTGGTACCTCCCATTACCGATTTGTAATAAGGTGATAGCGAAGGAACCTGTTCTGTTGTCCTCATTCAATAAAACACGCATTTTCTTAGCTAACGAAAAAAAATGTATGTGCTGCCAAATAGAGTATTTCTTCACGCGTTCATTGACCTGGTTACTGGTTACATGTGTTTGAAGTCTCCAAAAAATAAGACAGTTACGCCTCCCATAACTCTGAAGTTGGATCTCAAATCTTTGAGCGGTCTATTTAGTGCTTCTACGGGCATTTTGTGAAACTTTGAATATTCATATCAAAACAATAAGTGGGCCCTTCTGAAACAATTTATTTTATTACCACATCTTACTACCTGTTTAGATTATACGCATTCAGAATGGTTGCTCTACTGGGGTGGAGATGAGGACGGAAGCATTTCAGAGGCAGTCTACCTGAATTTGTCTGGAAGTAGAGTGGGAAACATTTAGGTGAACCACCCTCAGTAAAACCGACTGGGATTTGAGCCCCGAGCTCCCCATCATCAGCAGGCCAGTTTAACATGAGAGTGATGCCTTAGGGCTTAGACCATTTGGCTACTGGACCGGGTTGTAACAATGTCGACGTAGCACTTTGGTTTGATACATCGCAGAAGGAAGTCTCATTGAACACGTAGCTAAGGGGCAATATGAACTCCACCTCTTGTAGTTAAGGTGTTTAATTGAAATTGTGAATGCATTTCGCTTTCTGGTATAAGAAAGGCTTTCTTCTTGCTCTTCATTGGTTTCATTTTGCCAAAGTAGACGTATCCTTTGCCACTGCAGATGGATGACCTAATGAAGAGGAATTTTGTTTGGGCATAAAGCAAAATAACTACAACAAAAATCTTAAAAATAAACAAATATAAATAAAGCTTGAAAATAAAAAGTGAAGAACAACCACAATAAAAAAAAACCACGATTCCAAAATCAACCTACTAATCTAAGACAATTTCACTACTCTTTGAATGATTATTGTAAAAACCAATTAATTATAATCTCAAATTTATCCTTGGGTATTGGGTTGATGGAAGTTTATATCTGGAGGGTTGTCTTATACGGGCGTGAGACGTGAACAATGAGAGTGAGGCAAAAAAGGAGCATGGAAGCGTTGATAAAATGTTACTACCGAAGGAGGGTGATGATCAGTTGGACGGATAAAGTTAAAAACAAGGTGTTCGATGGAACAGAGGAATTGAGACGTTTGACGCTTCAGATTCAGCTGAGACGAGTTCGGTTGATTGGCCACTCATCGCGTCACAACTGTCTTCTAGCAACAATAATGGAGGGTGCCATTGAAGGTTTAAGCCAATGAGGAAGACGAGGAAGAACATGCTTGGAATGTATGTGCCAAAGTGTTTCGGACGAAGGATGTGCGATCTACATGTGTATTAAACGGAAAAACAGAAATAAGAGAGGAATGGAGAATTATTGTTTCTGCTGCAAGCCAACCCTTGGATTGATAACCTAAGAAGATTATTAAGTTTTCATTTTTACTTGGGGCTTGAGTAAAAAAAATATACTTTATATTCAGTACTTTATTAAATTCTTAGAGATAACCGGTTCACTTGGTATAAGAAAGAATATTTGAAAAAATAACAATTGTATTACATTTAACGTCACTGCTCAGCCCTTTAAAAACATAGTGTTGATCAAGGTTTGAATGTATTCCTGGATAAACTATACGTATTTAAAAAAAAAATCCAAATCCAATCTGTAGCTCTATAATTATAAGAAAACATACGCAGGTACTGAATCTCTCCTTAACACGAGTATGTGTAGATAACTTAAGAAAGTGAGTTATTGAGTTTAAACACGCAATAATATTGATATTAAGTGAATTTTTGAACTTTAAGAATTTCGCAATATGCATTAACATTAAATAGTATTGAGTTTGAGGTTGATATTTGTTAAAATTTACTTTTTAAATTTAGAATGAATATGGTATTTTTCATTATTTATTTTACAAGAAAATAACAAATTAGGGTTTACAAACTCCTGAGATTGCATTTATAATGCGCTATAAGTCAATTGTATCCCCCATTCAATGTCTTATAATTACATTAATTCAAATCTTCGACCATATCTATGTTCAAAGAAAAGTCATCTCAAATCTCGAAAGTAATTTTACCAGAAACAATATTTTTACAATTAGGGCTCCATTGATCTGTCCCTTCAAACACGTTTTTGTATATATTATAATGTTATAGTTCAACTGTGGCACCACTGATTATGCCGTTAGAACACATCACTGTACTGTAAATATATTAAGGGGTAGTTCGCTCAATTGGGGCCCCAATGATTAGGCCTTTCGAACACCTTGCTTTACATATAATAAGGAGGTATTTTGCTCAACAAGACCACGATTATTAGGCCTATCATATACCTTGCTGTACAGATGATAAAAGGGTAGTTCACTCAACTGGGGCCCCGATGACCAGGCCCATCAAATACCTTGCTGTACAGATGATAAAAGGGTAGTTCACTCAACTGGGGCCCCGATGACCAGGCCCTTCAAATACCTTGCTGTACAGATGATAAAAGGGTAGTTCACTCAACTGGGGCCCCGATGACCAGGCCCATCAAATACCTTGCTGTACAGATGATAAAAGGGTAGTTCACTCAACTGGGGCCCCGATGACCAGGCCCATCAAATACCTTGCTGTACAGATGATAAAAGGGTAGTTCACTCAACTGGGGCCCCGATGACCAGGCCCTTCAAATACCTTGCTTTACAGATGATAAAAGGGTAGTTCACTCAACTGGGGCCCCGATGACCAGGCCCATCAAATACCTTGCCTTACATATAATAAGGAGGTAGTTCACTCAACTGGGGCCCCAATGACCAGGCCCATCAAACACTTTGCTGTACAGATAATAAGGCGGTAGAACAAGAGCAAGTGGTGGCCTTGTAAGACTCCCTAAAATGTAAAACCTGATGGATAGAAATATTTAATTCAACAGGGTTTTTCACAATTCACACCATGGTGTACTGAATGTACATTACAAACACACTAAATTATGAGATTATATAGTGAAGCGCAACTACAAGCCAAATAAAAACTGTATTAATTATTACGAATGTCGAGTAATAATTGTTTACATTAGGCTAACTGTTTTTGATTTTACTATCTATGTAATTATCATATAGTCACTGCCCCTCCCTTCTCATTTCATCTAAATCACATAATGGATGATTATAATTAAATAAGGTTGTACTACATAACAATATTCTCTCAAGCATAGCTTCAAACTCTATCAAAATTCTTGCACACTAATGCTATTGAAACACTGACAAACCTGACTCTTTCTTTCCGCTGACCCACCATCCCATCAGGAACTTCTTTCCCTGCAGTACCGGGCTCAAGACCCATTCGCTGATATTCCAACAGTTGTTGATCAACCAACGTCCACCGCATAAGAAAGGTTAGATGATCGAGGTACAGATTTTAGTTAATGAGTTTATTCTTGTCCTCCAGGTGTCTACTAGGGAGGAAATAAGCGACCTTTTGTCCATGGAACATCACATAGATTTAATTATCCCTAGAGGGTCCAGTGAGCTGGTCCGCAGCATCCAGGAACAGAGTCAGCACATCCCTGTGCTGGGACATGCGGAAGGGATCTGCCACGTGTATGTGGACAACAGTGCGGACCTTGATAAGGCTCTCAAGATAGGTGAGTATACGTTCGAGTATTAATATATACTGTGTTTAGGTATTAGAGAGGTGTGGACAGCTGATGGAGAGGTGTGTATAGGTATTAGAGAGGTGTGTATAGGTGTTAGAGAGGTGTGGACAGCTATTAGAGAGGTGTGGACAGCTGATAGAGAGATGTGTAAGGCTAATGGAAATGTGTATATAGGCATTAGAGAGGTGTATACAGCTAATGAAGAGATGTGTTAGGTATTAAAGAGGTGTGGACAGCTATTAGTCTTGATTGGAAATGTTAATTTTTGTTGTCTATTACTTGTTTTGACTCAAAGTGTTCATTTTTGTTGTCTGGTTATTGGTCTTGACTGAAAGTGTTCAGTTTGGTTGTCTGATTCATGTTCTTGACTGGAAGTGTTCAGTTTTGTTGTGTGGTTACTGTACTTGACAGGAAGTGTTCAGTTTTGTTGTCTGGTTATTGTTCTTGACTGGAAGTGTTCAGTTTGGTTGTGTGATTCATGTTCTTGACTGGAAGTGTTGAGTTTTGTTTTCTGGTTACACTCCTTGACTGGAAGTTTTCAGTTTGATTGTCTGATTCATATTCTTGACTGGAAGTGTTCAGTTTTGTTGTGTGGTTACTGTACTTGACAGGAAGTGTTCAGTTTTGTTGTCTGGTTATTGTTCTTGACTGGAAGTGTTCAGTTTGGTTGTCTGATTCATGTTCTTGACTGGAAGTTTTTAATTTGGTTGTTTGATTACTGCCCGTGATTGGAAGTGTTCAGTTTGTTTGCCTGGTTATTGTCCTTGACTGGAAGGGTTCAGGTTTGTTGTCTGGTTACTGTCCTTGACTTGAAGTGTTCAGTTTAGTTTTCTGATTGCTGTTCTTAAATGGAAGTGTTCAGTTTTGTTTTCTGATTACTGCCCGTGATTGTAAATGTTCAGTTTGTTTGTCAGGTTACTGGTCTTAACTGGAAGTGTTCATTTTTGTTTTCTGGTTACTGTCCTTGACTGTAAGTGTTCAGTTTTGTTGTCTGAATACTGCCCATGGTTGTAAGTGTTAAGCTTGTTTGTCTGGTTAATGTCTTGACTGGAAGTGTTCAGCTTTGTTTTCTGGTTATTGTCCTTGACTGGAAGTGTTCAGTTTTGTTGTCTGATTACTGGTCTTGACTGTAAGTTTTTAATTTGGTTGTTTGATTACTGCCCGTGATTGGAAGTATTCAGTTTGTTTGCCTGGTTATTGTCCTTGACTGGAAGTGTTCAGTTTTGTTGTCTGATTACTGGTCTTGACTGTAAGTTTTTAATTTGGTGTTGTTTGATTACTGCCCGTGATTGGAAGTGTTCAGTTTGTTTGACTGGTTATTGTCCTTGACTGGAAGTGTTCAGTTTTGTTGTCTGATTACTGTCCTTGATTGGAAGTTTTCAATTTTTTTGTCTGATTACTGCCCGTGATTGTAAATGTTCAGTTTGTTTGTCAGGTTACTGGTCTTAACTGGAAGTGTTCATTTTTGTTTTCTGGTTACTGTCCTTGACTGGAAGTGTTCAGTTTGGTTTTCTGGTTAGATTCTATGTGAAATGAAATTTAGCAAGGCAAAGAGTGAGGTAATAAAAATTATAATTAAGATGATAAGACCTAGAAAAACTATAAGATTTGATGGAGTAGAGCTGAAAAACTTACATTATGTAAAGTCTGTAGCTTGGGAGTGTGATTGAGGCAAAGGCTGGAATATAGAATATCTAATTAGAAAATGGCAGCAGGAAGAGATTATCTACAGGTGTGTAAGAGACCTTCTATGAAAAGGATAAGTGCCCTTGAAATTTAAATAAGTGTTTTATAGGGCATACCCATATATATATGCATTACATAATATGCAGTAGAAACAGGTGTATTGGATATAAGGCTGCGTCCAGACTAACAAACCGAACCTTGAGTTGAGCCTCGTTAATGTTGGATAAATGGTTTCCTCAGAATTCTCGCAGCAACCCAGTGAATGTCTGTATTTTGACGAACATCAAAGGATGTTACGAGGCTCATCTCAAAACTCACTAGATGGCGCTGCGAGCCAAGCCACGAGCAGGACCACTTTCAACTTTAAATTATAGTTTATTTCTAATAAACCTTCCGTCACACGCGCTTGAAATATTAGATGAGTAGTTTGCGTGTTGTACATTTTTACTACACCTTTTATTTGGAATTTTTTTTTTTTGTTATTGAGATATTAAATATTAACTGCGAATTCGTTTTATAATAGGCCGAGGGAAATAAATAAAAACTAATATAATCCTTAAAAAGTATAACTATATTTAGTTACATGATTACTCACGTGTTGTAAGCTGTACAACTATGGTCATACTTTTTCTTAGAAAGTTTGTTGCATACTTAAAATAAGTTTGAAGCTGCCTCTGTGGAGAGAGGGGTGAACAAAAAATTGACTGTCACCCTAGATAGATTGTGTGGGTAAATATGTCCCAGCCCACCTCACTGGTGTAGTGGTCTAACGCATCAATCACGTGTTAGACTGGCGTGCTCAAGGCGGGGAGATTGGGGTTCAAATCCCTGTAGAATCTATTGAGGGTGATTTTCCCTGTATTGTTTCCTACTTTTCCTCCACAAAAATGCGGGTAGTTTACGTCTAAAATGGTTCTTTCCTCATTTCTAACCCATAAAAATAATAAAATATAATTTATTGATAATTATATATAATATACACTTTATTTGGAAACCTTAAATAGGTATTACAGGCTGGTATGAGTGTAACCGGTTAAGAAAAGTATAAATCTTATTGCGAGTATTTCCTGCACACTTATGTGTTATTTTAAACGTGAACATTTTGTGCACTTTTGGCCCAATCAAATTAATTATTATTAGCACCGCGTCTTACTACCCGTTTGGGTTATACGCACTTACGCTAATGTGTAATGGTAGGATGATTGTGAGATGAAATGGAGGACCTACAGTTTAACGTGGAATCCAAACCACGGTGGTGGCCTGGCATTCCTCACATTACAAGAAGTCTTGTCAGAGGTGAAGGAAGGGTTTGGAAATCAGATCAAATTAATTAAATTCTTAATCACTTGGTGACATTCGAGGTAGGTTTATGCTAGATGTTAAATTTAAAAAAATGATAAGGAAGCTGTCTGTGTAAAAGCATGAGTACAGGGAGTACTTGAGATAGTAGGAGAAGCAAAGGTGAAGTGGTATGATTATGTAATGAGGATAGAAAAGGAAGTAATCCCAATGATAAAGATGGAAATGAAGTAAATAGGAAATGAATGCAAGAGAGTCGGAGAAAGATATGAAAGGAGCAGATAAAAACAAGTGTGTAGGTAATAAGTGAAGAATGTAACCGAATATACGACAAATAGTATTAGAAACAAAAGAGGAAGACTAAAGCATTTTACTAAATTAACCCAGTCACAGACTAGAAACAGTTAATATAATGATTATTATTTTAGTCCCTGACTTCAATTGCTCAATTTGAATGTCTGGTTACAACCCCTGACTTCAAGTGCTTAGTTTTAATGTCTTGTTACAACCCCTGACTTCAACTGCTTAGTTTGAATGTCTTGTTACAATCCCTGACTTCAATTGCTCAATTTGAATGTCTGGTTACAACCCCTGACTTCAGTTGCTTAGTTTGAATGCCTTGTTACAATCCCTGACTTCTATTGCTCAATTTGAATGTCTGGTTACAACCCCTGACTTTAATTGCTTAGTTTGAATGCCTTGTTACAATCCCTGACTTCAATTGCTCAATTTGAATGTCTGGTTACAACCCCTGACTTCAATTGCTTAGTTTGAATGTCTTGTTACAACCCCTGACTTCAACTGCTTAGTTTGAATGTCTTGTTACAATCCCTGACTTCAATTGCTCAATTTGAATGTCTGGTTACAACCCCTGACTTCAATTGCTTAGTTTGAATGCCTTGTTACAATCCCTGACTTCAATTGCTCAATTTGAATGTCTGGTTACAACCCCTGACTTCAATTGCTTAGTTTTAATGCCTTGTTACAATCCCTGACTTCAATTGCTCAATTTGAATGTCTGGTTACAACCCCTGACTTCTATTGCTCAATTTGAATGTCTTGTTACAACCCCTGACTTCAAGTGCTTAGTTTGAATGTCTTGTTACAATCCCTGACTTCAATTGCTCAATTTGAATGTCTGGTTACAACCCCTGACTTCAATTGCTTAGTTTGAATGAATGTCTTGTTACAACCCCTGACCTCAAGTGCTTAGTTTGAATGTCTTGTTACAATCCCTGACTTCAATTGCTCAATTTGAATGTCTGGTTACAACCCCTGACTTCAATTGCTCAATTTGAATGTCTTGTTACAACCCCTGACTTCAAGTGCTTAGTTTGAATGTCTTGTTACAATCCCTGACTTCAATTGCTCAATTTGAATGTCTGGTTACAACCCCTGACTTCAATTGCTTAGTTTGAATGTCTTGTTACAACCCCTGACTTCAAGTGCTTAGTTTGAATGTCTTGTTACAACCCCTGACTTCAAGTGCTTAGTTTGAATGTCTTGTTACAATCCCTGACTTCAATTGCTCAATTTGAATGTCTGGTTACAACCCCTGACTTCAATTGCTTAGTTTGAATGTCCTGTTACAATCCCTGACTTAAAATGCTGTGTTTGGTTGTATTAATACAGTTCTTGAATTCAAGTGTTTAATTTGAATGTCTGGTTATAGTCCCTGATTCAAAATGCTCATTTTTGTTGTTTAGTTAGAGTCCCTGTCTCTACGTGTTCAGTTTTAATGTGTGTTTATAGTATTTGACTCCAAGTGCTCAGTTTGGTTGTCTGCTTACAGTTCGAGACTCTAAGTGCGACTATCCCGCTGCCTGCAACGCAATGGAGACGCTACTACTGCATGAGGATCTTGTAAAGGGAGGAGCATCTTTTTTCGTAGACGTCTGCAGCATGCTCAAGAAGGAAGGGGTGAGTAGCAGCCTTCCATTGGCACTTTCTTATCACCCTACAAATTCCTTCATACGTCCTTAGCGACTATTAACTGTAAAATACAATGTTGTTTTTTGAAATTTTAAAACCAGATTTATTAGGTGTTAAACGTTGTTGCTATAGTTACGAAAGTTTCTAGTACCATCTCCGTTGTCAGAGTTTAATTTAACAAATTATGGTTGATTTGGGACATATCTGGCAGTCGTAATGGCTACAATATCAATACTTATGCACAAAGCAGAAATTTTCTACCACTGTAGAGCTTTCCAGCAGTAGAATACACCACTTTAGTATGAATACAGGAAAGTGAACTTTTAAAATGTCAGCTATGATCCATTAGCTAAACCCTATCAGGAACTCTCTGGATAGAATTTTACTTTGTGGCACAGTTCGATAGGACGTTGGTTCATTACCCAACGAGTGACCGAACATAAACATCAGGGATTTGATTCCAGGGGAGCTTGTTGATCACCGGTTCATTATTCAGAGAGTAACTGGGAATATTAATGTAAGGGAATTAATCCAATATGACAGACCCCTGGAACCTCCCCTCACATGCTGGGGTCAGCAGTACCTGTCGGGGGGTAGAACTATGACGTTGCAGAGAACTGATTACACACTCACGTGGGTCAGAGATTAATTTAGTGTAAAATTGGTATATCTCAATGGATAACGTCACAATCTCTAGATGTGTCCACAATATTAATTATATTAAAAGTTCAAGAAACAAAGGTCTGTGAAATGTATATACCTACTGTAGTTTCATTTCGGGGAAATCAAATGAACGGTTAAATTACCTGTAGATACAAAACACATTGTTTCATTTTAGGACGCAGAGGAAGTCGTAACATTTATATCGTACAGGTGTGCTAGTTATAAACGCTTTATACACAGTATAATTTTCCTAGAAAATGACATCTAAGAGCTAGAATAGTTAATATCTTTACTTTCATTTATCAACAAGTCAGAACATGTTGTCTAGTTGTCACTGTAACTTTTGATAAAAATTATAAATGCCTATTAAATAACACCAGTAATATAATAGCCTGCTTAGGTGGCCACATAATCTAAAGCGTGTTGGACTAAAATACCGATGACAGAAAGATTGGAGTTCGAATCGCGGTGGGATATGCTGAGGTGTTTTTTCCAAAGAAGTCTTTCGCACTCCCTCCACGAAAATTAGGGTATAATTTCTCTAAACTCAACCTTCCTAATCACTAAGTCATTAACATAATTGAATCGGGGAATACTAAAAGCTTCCAAGTCACTCATTTTGAGATTTTTAGTTAATAGAAGGAAGTGATTCCTTAATAGTAAATACATCCTTCTATGCATACACGTTCTAATTTATCAGTCTCTCTACAATAAAATAGGGCGTATGTAAAATCCCGAAGCAAATAAAAACGTTCTGAGTAACTGACTTAAAAGATTTTTGTTTACGTTGGCAACACTGAAATTGTATTTAAAATGTTTATTTAAAAACCGTCATTTCTGTGTGTTTTTTATTATTATTTAGAGGAAGAATGAAGATTTCCAAGATCAAAATATGGATGAAAAATAACTTTTAGATTTTGAGAGAACCTTAAAACATTTCAAAAACACTGTTTTTTATTAACACTAAATGTATTTAAAAATTTAATTCTGTACCAACTTGGGCTTACTGGGTACATTTTACATTCAGAAAACTGAGGTATTTTAACAAAATTAGATTTATTTAGCAAAAAACCAATTAAGAAAAATACAAGTTTTACACGAATATAGGAATATTGATGAGAATTACTTTCTTCCAAAAACAAATTGACTTGAGTGATTACTAGTAGGCCCTATTGTCGTCAGGCCACATGTATAAGCATGCAGTATCAACTCAACCTTGCCACAGTGACAAGAGTTTTCTAAACAAGGAGTAAATGAACAATTAGTTAAAGAATAGTAAAGGGTAAATTCAGAAGATATCATTTATACAGTCTCACTTGGTAGCGTTAAGTATTTAAAGAGATCCATAGAACATGTTGGATACTCAGCTGATATATCCAGCTAATTGATGGCTAAGAAACAGGCGTCATTAAAGTATTACAGCTGGTCATTTTCCCATACGGTACTGCCAGAGCATTCAATAGTACGTCGGCACCTATCCAGATCAATACTAACTTAGAGGCCTAGTCACGGGCAAAAATAAAATAGATTTATTTTGCGTGGACCCCACTATGACACTAGTGTAATTTCCCTAGGTTGAGCACCCTCGCTAATACTTTACTAGAAGAGTGACTACAACACCAAAACTCTATTACATATGACTGAGTTGCATAAGGCAAAAGAAAATAGGACATCCTGGTGCTAACCATCAACAACAAAACTAATGTTCATGACATTTAGGACGTCATGATTAATTTAGAGGTTGTATTGGACTTGTGACTTAGCCTAAGTCCCGAATCTAGCAAAAACATAATTTCTAAGCCAGAGGCTTTAGCGTTAGAACAGTGTCAAAGGACACATAAACAAACCAAGGAAGAAAACTTCCATGTTGAAGCTAATTACGTAACAGTTAAACTGAAAAGATTCTAATTGACATTTTCCTAAACCTTGGCTTCTCGCCAAATAATAAAATATAAATTTCCTTTAAAACATAAAAATTTAGAACTTCTCTTAAACTATACAAGAGCCCAAGTCCTACAGACTTGGTTATGACGGCTGGATACTAATACCACAGTAACGTCGTCCATGTTTCCGGCGAGTTGGATCGGGTGATCCATCATCCTAACGACACAGCTAAGGTGGTGAGTCCGACGTCACGGACTCCATGTTCCTTCGTGTTGCTGACGGGCGGAGTTCCCTTGTTGATTCTTTTCGTAGTGGAACCGCTCTGAACCACTATGTACTTTTTCTGTACGTGTCTGTATTTTGATACCGCTGGTGGACCTATATATACTGTGGAAGCAGGTCGGACATTACAAAGAAGGAAGGGTGGATAAATTACGAAAAACAGGCAAAAACAAAGAAGGATAAAAGTGTGAAGAAAAGAAAACAATTTAAGCAAGTCACGAGTTCTTCGAACGACCACCAGCGTCGCTATGTGCGCAGCCGGCCTCTGAGTCGATCCCCGACTTCAGTTCTTCTCTCCGGTTGAACTAGGCCGTGGAACACGTGGGTCGGCCATGATTGACAATCTTGTAATTTTTTAAAGGTGAAATTGATATCTGCAGACATCTTGCCGGGGTGAGTTAGTACACAAATATCTTATATCAAAATGTATCTGTATTAATTTAGTTATTTAATATCCACTATTATTTTATGAGAAGTAGTAATATAAATGTATATTTTATTATTATTCGAGTAGACCACATGGCAGGCGTAGACAAGTCTATCATGCATCATCCAACGGGAAAAGCGAAACGTTTTAAGTATATTATTCATAAATACACTAATTTAAATCCTCTTCTTAGATATTTAGTACAACAATCGTCCAAAAACAATATTTGTTTGACCAACCACGTGGTTGAATGTAGGACGAAACATAACTTTTTCAGATCAGAAGATATAACCTTAGAGGCAGTTTATATTAAATATATTGATATAATTTTCTATCTTGAACAAAATCGTCGAAATAATAATTTTTCTTTTGTAGCTGTTCAATCCATTTGATTTACATGCTACAATTCTGTATATAAACATATTGTTAATTGTTAAAAATGTCATGTTTGTATTTCAAACTCCTGAACGCAAATTAAAAAGTTTCAAGTCAGGCACTTAAAATATTTTTTTCAATTGAATTGCGAAAAAAAAAGAAAAAAATACAAAGATTTTTTTTTAATTGATATCCAAATAGTATATATTTTTGTATATTTTTTCAATTGACCTTATAATCACTACACAGTGGTTTTTAGTTTTCCGAAAATTAGGGTGGGCTGACTGAGAAGCTTTTAGTATTCCCTGATTCAATTAGTACATATGCGTATAGCCTGAAAAGGTAGTAAGACTTGGTGTTGAAAAAAAAATATAGTAACATATTATCTGTTTTGACCACAAGAAAGTACGTTTCTATTTTCTAAAATCCAATTATTTTTAAATCTGAAATGTGGATATAGTAATATGTGAGCTGTAACTGAACACGTGTGACTGTGGTAATATGAGCCAGCTTTGAATCTCTTAAACATGCACGTGTATGTATGTGTGAGCAGGTAACGATCTACGCGGGGCCTAACCTGTCCCAGCAGTTGACGTTCGGCCCGCCCCCTGCCAAATCCCTAAGGACAGAGTACAGCAGTCTGGAATGCACTGTTGAGGTCGTGAAAAACCTCCAGGACGCTGTGAACCACATCCATACGTATGGTAGCAGCCACACTGACGTCATAGTGGCCGAGGATCGTAAGTACAACACTCTTTAGTCAACACTGGCGTCATAGTGGCCGAGGATAGTAAGTACAACACTCTTTAGTTGACACTGACGTCATAGTGGCCGAGGATAGTAAGTACAACACTCTTTAGTCGACACTGACGTCATAGTGGCGAGGATAGTAAGTACAACACTCTTTAGTCGACACTGACGTCATAGTGGCCGAGGATAGTAAGTACAACACTCTTTAGTCGACACTGGCGTCATAGTGTCCGAGGATAGTAAGTACAACACTCTTTAGTCAACACTGGCGTCATAGTGTCCGAGGATAGTAAGTGCAACACTCTTTAGTCGACACTGACGTCATAGTGGCCGAGGATAGTAAGTACAACACTCTTTAGTCGACACTGACGTCATAGTGACCGAGGATAGTAACTACAACACTCTTTAGTCGACACTGACGTCATAGTGGCCGAGGATAGTAAGTACAACACTCTTTAGTCGACACTGGCGTCATAGTGGCCGAGAATAGTAAGTGCAACACTCTTTAGTCGACACTGACGTCATAGTGGCGAGGATAGTAAGTACAACACTCTTTAGTCGACACTGGCGTCATAGTGGCCGAGAATAGTAAGTGCAACACTCTTTAGTCGACACTGACGTCATAGTGGCGAGGATAGTAAGTGCAACACTCTTTAGTCGACACTGACGTCATAGTGGCCGAGGATAGTAAGTACAACATTCTTTATTCGACACTAACGTCATAGTGGCCGAGGATAGTAAGTGCAACACTCTTTAGTCGACACTGACGTCATAGTGGCCGAGGATAGTAAGTACAACACCTCTTTAGTCGACACTGACGTCATAGTGGCCGAGGATAGTAAGTGCAACACTCTTTAGTCGACACTGACGTCAACACTCTTTAGTCGACACTGACGTCATAGTGTCCGAGGATAGTAAGTACAACACTCTTTAGTCGACACTGACGTCATAGTGACCGAGGATAGTAACTACAACACTCTTTAGTCTACACTGACGTCATAGTGGCCGAGGATAGTAACTACAACACTCTTTAGTCGACACTGGCGTCATAGTGTCCGAGGATAGTAAGTACAACACTCTTTAGTCGACACTGGCGTCATAGTGGCGAGGATAGTAAGTACAACACTCTTTAGTCGACACTGACGTCATAGTGTCCGAGGATAGTAAGTACAACACTCTTTAGTCGACACTGACGTCATAGTGGCCGAGGATAGTAAGTACAACACTCTTTAGTCGACACTGGCGTCATAGTGTCCGAGGATAGTAAGTACAACACTCTTTAGTCGACACTGGCGTCATAGTGGCCGAGGATAGTAAGTGCAACACTCTTTAGTCGACACTGGCGTCATAGTGGCCGAGGATAGTAAGTACAACACTCTTTAGTCGACAGTGACGTCATAGTGGCGAGGATAGTAAGTACAACACTCTTTAGTCGACACTGGCGTCATAGTGGCCGAGGATAGTAAGTGCAACACTCTTTAGTCGACACTGGCGTCATAGTGTCCGAGGATAGTAAGTGCAACACTCTTTAGTCGACACTGGCGTCATAGTGTCCGAGGATAGTAAGTGCAACACTCTTTAGTCGACACTGACGTCATAGTGTCCGAGGATAGTAAGTACAACACTCTTTAGTCGACACTGGCGTCATAGTGTCCGAGGATAGTAAGTGCAACACTCTTTAGTCGACACTGACGTCATAGTGGCCGAGGATAGTAAGTACAACACTCTTTAGTCGACACTGACGTCATAGTGACCGAGGATAGTAACTACAACACTCTTTAGTCGACACTGACGTCATAGTGGCCGAGGATAGTAAGTACAACACTCTTTAGTCGACACTGACGTCATAGTGTCCGAGGATAGTAAGTGCAACACTCTTTAGTCGACACTGGCGTCATAGTGTCCGAGGATAGTAAGTACAACACTCTTTAGTCGACACTGGCGTCATAGTGGCGAGGATAGTAAGTACAACACTCTTTAGTCGACACTGACGTCATAGTGTCCGAGGATAGTAAGTACAACACTCTTTAGTCGACACTGACGTCATAGTGACCGAGGGCCGTAAACACAACAAACTGAAGTGGATCTTACTATATTATGGTTAACACTAGGAGTTAATATTGTTAGTCTATATTCCTTTATTATTGCTAATTATACCAGATAATGTCAATAACTAGTACCACCTATGGTGTAATAAACACTAGAAGCATATCCCTAAATAACACAACTCTATTAGATTCACTATTAGAAGATAATGTCAGTAATTTAATACCACTCTATTAGATTCACTATTAGAAGATATTGTCAGTAATTTAATACCACTCTATTAGATTCACTATTTTAAGATAATGTCAGTAATTTAATACCACTCTATTATATTCACCATTATAAGATATTGTCAGTAATTTAATACCACTCTATTATATTCACCATTAGAAGATAATGTCAGTAATTTAATACCACTCTATCATAGCTAACATTAGAAGCTAACAACACTCATTAATACTATTTTAATATAATAAACAGTAGAATTTAGTAACAGTAATTAATATCCCTCAACCTGTATTTTTTCCCAGCTCACAAAGCCACAGAGTTCCTGAGACAAGTCGACAGCGCCTGTGTGTTTCACAACGCAAGTTCTAGGTTCGCTGATGGCTACAGATTTGGTCTAGGTGAGTATTCTCTCAGATGACACAATTATAGTCATAGACTTTAAGAGACGTGGGTTTAAGAACCGGTCAGAGAAGTTGAGCAGTGGCAATCGTGGATTAGATATTTCAGACATAATCTTCATTAGTTCGATGCCACCTCATATCAGTAAACACAGCTCTTTACAGTCTACTCGTATGTTAATTTCGCTTACCCTGAAAGGTAGCATTGTACCCTAATCGATTACGTTACGGCCTTATACTATTGGTTACAACATAGTGGCATCATTCAAGGTAAATTTGATAGCTTTAAGGGTAAATGAAAAGGAACTTTGGTGTGTATATTAAATATATTTTTGTCCATAGTCTTATTTTTGGTAGTTTTTACTATCACTTTGACCCATCATTTCTGTAGTTTAATAGTGACTCTTAAAAATCAAACTGGTTTGGCCAAAGACATTCTAAAGATATAATTCCTAGTGACGACCTTTCAGAAACAAATATCAATAATGTATGACGTCTGACGTATTTGTTCGCGATGTTTAAAAGACTTAATTGAATCCATCAGATAAGAAAGAGAAAATTAGTTTCCTTTCCGTATATTAACTACCTCACCTAAGGTGACCTGGTGGTCTAGGGGTAAGGTGTCAGACTTCTATGCTGGCAGCCGGGGTTCAATCCTCGGTCCCGGCAAAGATTTATCTGATTACCAAACCCTTCCTTCACCTCTGACAAGACATCTTGTGAATGTGAGGAATGCCAGGTCACCACCGTGGTTCGGATTCCACGTTAAACTGTAGGTCCTTCATTTCATCTCACAATCACCCTACCATTACACATTAGCGTAAGTGCGTATAACCCGAATGGGTAGTAAGACGCGGTGCTAATAATAATAATAATAATAACTACCTCACCTAAATTTTGAGATTACCAAAAAAAGTTTTTAATTTTGTCCAACAAGGATACTCAATGACTCCCCAAAATGATTCATTTGTCGGATGAGTGCATACTCGTTTGTTATAAAGCTTCTACATTTGGTTAATGACTATGGAGAACGCCTATAAGTATCGAGAATATGGTTAAAAAAATACGTTGCTATATAAATGCTCCTGAGCAATAATATTTTATTAAATAGCGTGATTTTAGAAATTATGAAACATTTTCTGATCAAACCATAAGACCTTAAATCGAATATAGTTGATAACCGGCCTGCTACCCGTGCACTGTGTCCTACCACCCATCTAGACTATCCTAAAATTTAAATCAACGTAGAAGGGGGGAAGAAGGAAAAGAAAGTTAACCCACATAAGGGGAAAACACCCTTAATACACCCGGCCTGGAGCCAAATGTGGACCACCCTGTCACAAGCAACAAGACCAATAGAGGTTGACGATTAAGTCAATGTGCCCACCAATGCGGTAGGTAGTGTATCCAGTCCTAAACAAGCTGTGATAAATTAGTAATTATTTATCTGCACACAGTGTTTTAATTGTTTCGTTGTCCTGTGGAAGTAGCGAGATTTTGCTATTGTCAAGATTAAAATTTCATTCGTTCTTATATCAGACTGCTAGTTCTATATGCTTTATTTTTTATGTTGTCAGGTAATGAGGAGACATCATCACGGCCAATATCCATACCCATGGGTCCAGTGGGGGTAGAGGATCTGCTCACTAAGTAAAGGCCCATGTTGTATGTTTCCAGGTGCTGAGGTAGGCATCAGTACGGCCCGTATCCACGCCAGGGGCCCAGTGGGGGTAGAGGGCCTGCTCACCACCAAGTGGGTGCTCAGTGGGGACGGTCATGCCGCCTCTGACTTCTGCGAGGGTGGCTTGGAATACTTGCACGAGTCTCTGCCCCTTTAATTCTCGGAACCAGGAAAGCAGTGACCTTCAGAAGGTTGACTTGAGGCTCCTAGGAAGTGTCAAACATGAGGAAGTTAAAGAAATATGAATTTCAAGGGGGGCCTGAACAGAGTTTACATCTTTACTTAATGTGAGAAATGAGATTTACAGTTCTGGGCTCACAACACTGTACACCCTTCCCTTTGTGAAATTAACTAAACACAGTTATGACAACACGTGAAAGAAAATTCCGATTCGGGTTTAATAAGATAATATTATAATTGAATGTACTCATAACATAATCTAAATATTTGTTTTTTTATTTAAACTTTTAACAAAATTTTAAATATATTATCAAATTAAACGCTAAGTGTAACCATCCTTCTTATTTTTTAAATTTAAAATACTTTTAATCCATTATGTCTAAAATTGTATAACAGTAATCCAGAGATAAATATGTACATCCTACTAACATTAGCGTTTTAAGATTGTGTAAATAACAATGTAATCTAAAATATTACAGACAGCCTTGAATTAAAATAACCGCTCAACCAAAACCAACAGATAGATAGGGGGGGTAGTTTCACTAAATGCATTTATTCTGATTGACTACGATGATGACGTTTGACTTCATTTTTAATATCTACTATTTTAATAAAGTCAAAATGTTACAATACGGCATGTAAATACCCTTTCAAACTCTCCAGATTTATTTAGTTAAAGTTTAAAGTAAACAGTTAAAATCAGTAGTGATCCTTCGGAAAGAACAGTATTGTGATCGTAAAAAAAATTGAATTTGAAATTTTGATAAATATCTACTTTTTATGGCCCCTTGAAACCAAAAAGAGTGTTTTTTTGGATGTCATATGTCTGTCTGTATCTTTTAATAGAGCCGAAACAATTTTATCAATCGGGTGCAAACTTGGTATCTACGGTTTTCATAAGATTCCCCCGAGGAGTTTTTGGAATTAGATATCTAACCCTAAAACTAAGGGCAGTTTACTCAAGGGCCAAAAGAGAACTAATCGACTTTCTCTGAATCCCCTTAAACTATTTTAATTAAATTTTACATACATACAATGTTTAACATCACAAACAAATCGGAAAATTTCATTTTCCCGTGAAAATTACTTTGAGGTTATTTTACATGTACAGAAATTTCCTATTTTGATCATATAATTCGCAACTATTTGAGGTACAAAATAACTTATCATTGTAAAGTTGTAGTATTATTAAAGATAAAAATATTTTAATTGAGAATATATCTTTATATGTTATATTTTTATATTTTCTGAGCTGAAAAAATTCATTTTATGGAGAAATTTGATAAAAGAAATTGATTGATATGTTCTTTTATGGACAGAGATATTTATCTTTCTCGATGTTTTTGTAACAGTGTATAATATATCATTTTTTTCCTCTTTGGTGGAGTGTTTCTGTAATTCTGTGTATTATTTTGTCTCACGAATCTTACGAGATTTAGTAAATTTGTATATTTTAATATAAAAGAGAACGTATGTGGTGCATCGGATAATTTATTTAACTGTGAAATAGGCTATATACACTCCATAGCTCGTAAGAATTAAATATGAAACACTTATTACACTATAGGAATAGATTGTATCAGTTCTATAAACCTTTCTATAAAAATAATCAAACCTAGTTTTCCACGAGCCCATAAACCTTTTATATCTATAGATTTTCAAAACAAGAATAATATTTAGTTAAATTTACTAACTAACGTTATTCTATTTTGTTTATAATGTATGTATAGTTATCGCTCTGTAAGGGAATGATTAATTTTTTTAGAAATAAAAGTGATGCTATTATTATTATTATTATTATTATTATTATTATTATTATTATTTTTACTCTAAAATTATACTTGTGCAAAAAAACAAACAATAATGCTCTTTTTCAAAAAAACACCATTGGGTTCCATCTCAGGTCTTACAGCCCGACCCAACCATGCTTGGAAGTTGTTAGAAGCTGAACGCATCCAATGGAGATTACTAAACACTCGAAAATCCCCTGAAACCGTCAAGAATGTATTCAAGTGGCTTTCAGTTTTTAAATAGATGGTACGGAACTCCACACGGACTTTCTCGTTCTATTTTTTAAACATTGAAATATTTACCCAAAACTAATAATATATATGATATGAAATAATATACACTAGCAACACCCAAGCATAAATTGCGCTTTACTTATGTACAACTTCATTTAGTCCCGGTTTTAAATTTTATAATTTTATTTTTAAAGAGTTAATGTCCTCATTGGTATGTTTGGACCGATAAAAATGATCAATATTGGGTCCACAAGGGTCAACACTTCGTATTAAAATGTTATTAGGGGTTGAAAATCTTCACGCCACGCATTGCTATTAAATTCCTCATTTATAAATTTTGACCAATAATAAATGTAAATAATGACTTTTGAGTCTAAAATGGAAATAGATCAATGTTGTATAAATATTTTTCCTAAAAGGTTTAAGGAAAAACAATATAAACTATTTGAGAGACTTATATTTAATTACTCTATGGCATTGGTGAATTATTGCGTTAAAACTTTAATATCTCTTTACAACTAAAGCTCACAAAATTGTATTAATATATTTGCCAATATCTCAGCAACTGTTGGTTTTATAAAATTATATTTCTTATAGAAGTTTTTTATTTTTAATAGTACTACAATTTTGCAATGAAAATTTATTTAATATCTCAAATAGTTGCGGAGATTTTGAGAAAATCGACTTTTTCTCTTTTCGCCCTTTATTATTAATAATAATAATAATAATATTTAGCACCATGTCTTGCTACCCGTTCGGGTCATACGCTTTAAGTACTAATTACGCTAATGGATTAGGAATTAGGAAGGTTGAATTATAGGAAGTGAACCCGCATTTGCGTGGAAGGAGAGTGGAAAACCATTAAGGAAAAACCACCCTAATTTCACCCAACAGAGATTTGAACCTCGATCTCCCAGTCCTCGGCGGTCGAGCTCAACACGACTAGCGCGTTAGCCAACTACGCCACCGAGGCGGGTTCGCCCTTTATTAAACTACTCTTAATTTTAATTTCAAACAGACACACAGACGGCATTACAAAGACCACTTTTTAGGGTTCAGGGGAGGGGGGGTCATGATACTTTGACATCCATCAACATTTCAGGTTAGATTTTTTTTTACGGTCGCTATACTTTATCTCTAATGTTATAAAAGTTAAAAAATATAAATATTTGCGTATAGCTTGAAAGTTATTGGTTTTATAAAACTATGCTTCGAATACATATTTGTAATGATAAGTAATTTCATATCTCAAATAGTATAGGAGATATTATATAAAAAAAAAAGTTAATTTACGCATCAGATTGGAGCCCTTAAAGTAATTTTGCCGAAATATTAAAAGTGTCTATTTTATTTATAAATGTTCATAAATGAAATTTAATCAAAATCTTTAAAGCCAATTTTGAGAAAATCGACTTTTTCTCTTTTTCTCCTTTAGTAAACTACCCTTAATTTTAGAGTTGGATATCCAATTCCAAAAACTCCTCGGGGCAACCCTATTAAACCCTAGATACCAAGTTTTAGCGTGACCGATAAAATAGTTTAGGCTCTATTCAGAGGTACAAACAGACAAACGGAAATTCAAAAACCACTTTTTCGGATTCAATGGGTCATGAAACGTCGATATTCATCAAAATCTTGAATTCAATTTTTTTGGCAATCACAATACTTTCTCTACCTGTAAGATAGCGAGAAAGTTAAAAGTTTACTAGTATATGTTCTTTAAATTTAAGGTGGTGATTTATTAGTCTACTTTCAATTTAATTAGAGTAACGCTCATACGATACAGGATAAGTATACTTGGTAGTCACATCATCGAATTTCATCTGCAGGCAATACTTTCAACATATATAATTCATTAAGGTTTCAGGTCTGTTAAGCTTCATTTGTTGTATAGCCTTCGACTCCGTCATAATTTGCTACTGTTGAAGATGTGAGATGTAAAATGTTCTTTCTTGAAAAATTTTCAATCTTTTCTTTCCTGAAGATAAAATACAGCTATAATAATGAAACCTATGAAACAGAGTTAGCCCAATAATAATTTCATCCAACGACGTCAACATTAACAAATGAGTAGGCCTACACCTCTGACAAGACGTGTTTTAATCACAACTTGTGAATATGTGGAATGCCAGCCCTCCACCGTGGTTCGAATTCCACGTTAAACTGTAGGTCCTCCATTTCATCTCACAATCACCCAACCATTACGCATTAGCGTAAGTGCGTAGGGCCCGAACGAGTAGTAAGACGCGGTGCCAATAATAATAATAATAATCATCATCATCAAATGAGTTACAACAATAACAGCGATTAGAGCTATCTTATTACACTCACGTATCAACTAAAGCACTTGGTGTTTGGATGTGATTCAACGTTGGGTCTGCTGTAGACAAGATGTGATGATAATTCAATACTCTAATCAAAGTTTTAATGAATATATTCCCTTCCCTGAGATGCAATTATTTAAAATACAAACAAAAAATTATTTCTAATTGCCATTAATTCTTTGGATTTTATTTTTAGAAGACTTATATCGTCAATAAGACAGTAAAAATTATTTTAAGTTTGGTTTAGTCAAAAATGAAAGCCCTGACTCACTCACTGACTCAGCATCTTATCTCCCAAACCCCTGTACCTAAAATCTTGAAATTTGGCAGGGATGCTCCTTTTAGGTCATATTAATCGTGCAAGAAGGGTCTTTTTGAAATTCAACACCCAAGGTGGGGAAACTGAGATGGAAATTTTTTATTGACAAAATAATTGGATAGAAGAGTTGGAAAGCTGAAATTTGGCAGGCAGGTAGAAGCATTGTCCATACTATTAGAACAATCTAGAAAAGGGAAATTTAAAAAATGAGGCTCCAAGAAACTGGGTGCTATAATTAGACAAAACTCTATAAATGATGGCGAAAATTAAAATTTGGTAGACAGGTAGAAAGATAATTCCAGATAAACAAATAAATATTGAAATTTGAAAATTAAAATATTGACTTAGTGAAAAGGGGCTGAAGGGTTCAAATTTTCCAAAACTAATAGAAATAACAATTTATCAGTGTGGATAAAAAATAAATGACAAGGGTACTTAAAGGAACCAGTTCAAATATTCATCAAATAGTGAAAATTCTTTATTTTTAAATAGTACTTTGGGAAATAAGGAAAGGAGATGTAAAAAGAAAAATAAATTAGGTGAAAAAGAAAAACTAAATTTTATGATGAATAGGACGACCCCTCCAGATATCAAAATAAATCTTAAATTTGAAATTTTTAAGTGAGATTTGATTAAATTGGGAGGAGTGGTTAATGACACAAAATTTCCAAAACTAATATATATAACAACATTTCACTGTGGCAGAAAACTGAAATTTAGAAGGGTGGTAAAGGTATAAATTAAAATAGCTATGCATTTCTGAAAATTCTATATTTTAAAAGGGACTCTAGGAAATATGATAAAGGGGGGTGTATAAAAAGAAAAATTATACTTGGATTGCGGTATAAAATCTAAATTTGGCAAGCATGTAGAAGAAACCCTTAAAATAACAAATAAATATTAAAATTTTAAATTTCCAAATGGAAAATAATAAAATGGTGGAAAAGGGGGGGGGCCTCAAAATCTCCCAAATTAATCCGAACAACTACTTATATGTGTAATAGAGAACTGACACTAGGCACGCCGGTATAGGTACTACTCAAAATAAACATAAAGACTCAACATTTTATATTTTTAAACTCGCTTTGCTCGTTGGGAGCTCTACCCCCAAACCCCCGGTGAGTTTTCTTTGCTATTGGATGTACACTAAAGTAATTTCAGAGCCATGTTTAATAGGTATTACCGTTTAGACACAAGAGACCTCCAAAGACTTTAAAGTTGTTCTGCCATTTTGAATTTTTTTGGGGGGGCTAAAAATTAAAATGTTTAGCTTTTTGGAATTTTCCCGTCAGTTACAGGCTAGAAGCTATAGATTCAAAAAATTTCAAGTTTCTATCTCATATGAAAGGGGGTAAATATTTAATGTCAGTGAGTGAGTCAGCCGTGTGACTTTATAGTAGTGTAATGGATCTCCGTAAAAAATGGGAGAACGCTTACTTGTGTGGAAGCTATATTTAGTATTTTTTTATACTTATATATATATATGAAAGATGTATCCGTAAAATCCAATAAATAAAAGGTGAGCATTTTTATTCTGTCATTTGATAAATATATTAACTGAAATGAAAATACATCAATTTTCAATATTGAGTCATTTTCAGGTCTGTGTGGCTTATGATACCTAAACAGTGCTGATGATCCCACACAGCCATCACATACTATGGATGTTTCATGACACTGAACAAGGAACGAACCTGGCTAGTTGAGGGGCAGAGTATTTTTGCGCTACGTTATAAAAGTTGTCAGATTCCCTATACTGAATATTTAATACTGTTGACATCATATTTCGAAATAACCACTTTGTACTAAAAAATGTTGCTAACACTCAGAATATAGACCTATTTACTAAGCACGAGGTGTAACGTATTTATCAATTTTATGGAACAAACAAATAGAAGTTGATTTTTTTTTCTATTTAATATGGTTCCTTATAATATAAACTATTATAAGGAACTATATATTTTGTTAACGTTGTTATTACAAACTTATTTTGTTTGTTTTATTTTGTACTTTTGTTTTGTTGATTAATGTAATTATTTGGGAATAAATAAAGAACAAAATACACCATATAGATTTATAAAACCATTATATGTTTTATTTATAATGTGGCCATTATTTATTCCTGTTTTATGTTATTTATTAAAAAAAGAGAAGTCATAATTTTTTTAATACTTGTTTATTAATGAATCTATTCATATATTTATTTATATCATATTATTAAGTATTATTGGTGTGGATGTCAATGAATATATGTAAACGATGGCTGACCTTAAGTTCCCCGTGGCCTACATAGAGCAAAGAGGTCACAGGTCACACACATTAAGTAGTAAATGAGGGCACCCTATGTTAACAAAAATAAGATGAAAAAAGGCAATTCACTTGAGCAAATCTGCACTTCCTTATTGTGGTAGTGGTTATCCAATTTTTTTTTGTTTTGTTTTGTTTAAGTTGGTGTGTCTCTTTTTAATGGTAGCCAAAAAGTTTTATAATTACAAACCTGAGAATGAGGGCATGTTTGGACAGTGTAATTTATTATATATATCATGATAATACGTGACGTCACGTCCTGCTTCGGTATTTTAAATATTGTAACCCAGTATAGCTCTTAAAAACAGAAATAATTATCAGCTCTTCAAAGGAAAAGCCACAAAATTGGTTTTACGCGATTTTATAAGTCTTAGTTTATTATTACAAAGAATCCACCTACGCTACATTTTTACCCCACAATAATATTTTAACAGAAATAATATACTCGTTTGTTCTGATTTTAACCGCCATCTCTCGGAACTTTCGTTGTGGTGTTGGACTTTTTTTTTTTTACACCTCAATGTTAGGTATTTCAACTTTATTATGTTCCACGACTTGCTATACTATTTAGTAATACATATGTATTCAAATTATGAGTAAATACCTTATGGGAACCATGCATTCTGTTTAATTTACGATTAAAAAAGAATTTGTCATATGTTTATTTCCTCACCTCTTCATATGATTGGTGATGACGTTGGCTGAACTACTGTACTAAACTGGGAGGATTGAGAGTATTTCAGGCCGCCATGTTGTATAAGATGTTTCTTTAAAATTATTGTACAGCGTACACATTTTGTTGAGACTTTGGAGGAATAATTGTGGTAAGAATATTTAAAGAAAAAGTGAAAATAAAAAAAATAAAACAGAACGCCGAGAGTTTTGAAACTGTTTAATATAAAGACAATCTCCTGCGGGATTTCACCATACATCAAACAATAAGAATATTTCTTTTTATACTTTTTAAATTATGACTATATGTTTTATCCCAGTTTTACTCTTGTCAATATTTCTCTCTCACGATATTTATAACAATAGCTTTGTCGTCCATTTTCCAGCTTTGTTTGGTCTTTGGATTAGTTTTGGCAAAGTCTAACAAAGAGAACTAGACATTCGAAATTTTAAACAAGGACTCAATGATTTTTCGTTAAAGAAGAACGACTAAAGAACTTTTGTCCATTTTTCAATTATATTTTTTCCACCGAAAAATTATCTGAGAACACCACTGGCCACTTCAGGAGAAAGCCCCAGCCTCGATCTTTGACGAGAGCAACTTATCTTTCATCCATCATCAGAATCATCCTGAATATCTGTATACTAAGAAAGTGCTACCTATTTATTTATTTTATTCCTAATTAACAATATTTAGCCAAGATTAAAAGGTAAAAACCTATTTTTCTCAACTTTTATCTGCAATCATCCGTTTTACCTGTGACTTACTAGCACCATCCGAGCTTCAATATACATCAGAATGATATGCTCATCATCATGAAATATAATATTACAACAACATCTAATGAATAAATATTTAATTTGACTTCTTTTTTTCCCCCTTTTGTTGGAGATGGAAATAATAGAATTCATTTATTACACTTTGTGTAGAAAGTAGGCCACTACGACCAACATTCTTTTTTTTTTTAATCTTGGGATTGAGGCTTTAAGTTTGCCAGAAAATCTTAAATTAAAATATTCAAACTTATTCGTCCTATGTATTAATAACTCTGGTATTGGCTTCGAGCCTAGTTTATCCTTAGTAATATATTTCTTGATACCTTCTCTCATAAAGATACAATTTTTATGTAATATAATAACAAACCTAGCAGTGTAATGTAAGTAGATCAATTCCGGCATGCTTCATGTTTAGCAACGATTTAAAAGAAAACAATAATAGGTGACATATGTTTCAACAAAACGCAGCTAGAATTATTAAAATGGTTTTATTATGAGTATTAAAATTAACCCTTTGTTTAAATATATTGTTCTGTACATTGTAGGGGATTTCTCGTCATTGTTAGCCCACTATATATTATATTGTTAAACCTCCTTGTGGTACAGGGATACTGGGAAGTATGTATTGTTCCTTCGACAACATCATTATGGAAATTAAAAACATTGTTGTAAGTGTGATACCGTTTATCTTTGATTCCGCCCAGTTGGTCCGGTTGTAAAATTTGGATTACTCCATCTGAGCATATTATTAATATTAACCTTAAATTTGACTTTTATAGAGTCTGGCGCCCACTAAATATTTAATATTAGTTTTGACGCTATTTAGTCAGATGTTTTCATATTATTATATTACAATCAAAAAAAGTTTTCAAATTTTACAATAGTAGGTGGCATAGAATTATTATCTACTATACATAGATTTATTAAAATAATTAATTCTCTTTTCTTTTCTTCGGATCCTATTGGTAAATTGATGTATATATCACACGCCAACTTGCATGCTTTTTTATGTATCCTTTGATCACCTCATAAAGAATATTAGTTTACAAACTTGTTCCCTGCTGGCTGGAGACCTCCTGTTCGTTTCTTTTGTGCGTATGGATATATTTATTATTCTCAGATCTTGAGCGTTAAAAGCATAATCTTGCACTTTATTAGAGTGTAAACATAGGAAGTAATAGGGTTGAAACTAAGGATGAAATTTAATATTTAAATAATTATAAATAAAATTTTGTTTTAAGTGTTCATATACGGAAATATTATTATGGAATTAATTAATAAAATTTAGTTAAAGAACTAATTAGAGAATGATCTATGTTATACTGGTTACCGGAATTGTTAGAATTAATGGTGGATACTTCAAGTACGCGTATCTTGTGTTACTAGATGGTCAGCGTGACCATTCTCTATGCATCATGCCATGAGTAGTCAGTCAAAATATTTAGTTCACAGCATTGATTACTTGATTCAGTCACGTTACAACCAGTCAGTGCATGACATGACTAGATTCCACTGATGTTTTAAAGAAAGTCTGTTACAAAAAACCTGTCAGAATCCTACAATATAGTACAATGGTATTCATCCCGCAATTCGCACAACCCATTGGACGACGCGAAGACATCTTAGGGATGCATACAATTTAAAAATATATATAAATAAACATATATATTTTATTTTGGATGTAATTTATTCTTTATGTAGATTATAGAATATGTATAGACTGAATGATGCACTAACAACTTTGGGGGTACAAAGTTAAAGTAAAATTATATCTGGGGGTATGCGAATAAAAAAGTTTGAACACTAATGATAAAATAGGAATCTGATAGGAAACTACTCCTTTCTGAACAGACTTTTTAGCAAAATAAGCGTTCAATATAAATTTATTGACCTAGCTTACACATTCTAGCCACATTTTAGGCTCTACTGAATGTCTGAGCTAAGACACGATTTCTGTGTTCAAAGTACGGTCCTTGACTATGTTTTTAGAAAAGATTTAGCACCGCACCTTACTACACATTCGGTTTGTACGCATTTATGTACTAGTTAACCTAATGTTCTAGGGATTAAAAAATTGGATGAAGAGGAAGACATGTACCCGCATATTCGTGGAGGGAGAGGGAAAACCGTTTATGGTAGTCCACCCTCAGTACACCCGACTGGGATTCTAACCCCGACCTCCCCTCACCCGAAGTCCAGTCTATTGCGAGGGTAATGCCTTAGACCATTCGACCAGTTAAGTGGGCTAACTCACTGTGTATCTAAGAGACCAAAACTATGATGACCAGTTTGTATGTACCCAGAACTATAAATATTTTACTGAACCTCACATATGTTTCTTTAAATAAATCCTACTTTGTTGATAAGTTCTTGGCTGGATATCTAGTCTACTGTACCATCTGATAGCACTTTCGATCATCGTGAGATATGTAAGCGATTCTGGTTGCTAGGGCCTGCTGATGAATCCCCTGGACTATCCGAAGTTATCTCCCAGGTGGTCCTTATCAACATCCTTGACTTTTTGGAAGAATGTCAATACCTTAAGTCTGTTGATCAATCTACTGGTCTATGAAAAGATATTTCCAGATGGTCTTTGTTTGCATCCTTCACTATTAGGAAGGGTGTAAACAACTTTAGTTTATAGGCTTGCAGCTCAATCTACTATATATACTATGTGAAGTTATGTTCCAGGTTGTCTCTGTCTACATCCTTGACTATTGGGAGGAATGTAAACAACTCTAGTTGATAGCACGTGTTGATCAATCTAATAACTGGACTCTATACAGTGAGATTAGTGTCATGTCTTGCTGTGGAAGAGACCACTAGGGTGCTAGTTTGGAGTGCGACTGCAATTCTTTAGGGTTCCAATCGCTAATAGCCCAGTGAGCTTTCAGGGAGATGAAAACTTTGGAAGAATATGAGTAATAAAACAAAGCAGCTGTCGAGATCTCTCAGAGTTGTTTATTGTCGGTTATGTTCCGTTGTGACATCTGAACTACAGTAGGACATAACGACTTGTGACAGATAATGACGTCACAGGCCAAGAGTTCCGTGGGTTAGGTCACTGTTGCTGTTTACAACAGGCCAGTGGCTCACTCGTGACGTCACGCCGGGTAGAAGGGCGTGGTAACGGCTGCGGACTCTGGCCAGCCCTGTAAGAAGATTCTTCACGTTAAGATAAGAAAGCTTGGCAACAATTGGAGGAGACAGCATCCTCGATATTAATATTACCCAATTTCTCCTGCCTCGCAGCAAGGCTATAAGAATATTTAGTTCTTAAAATGTGGGTAATCTTATATTATTTTGTTACGAATGTTTATTTAATGAATAATTTATATATACAATGGAGATTATTCTAGAGACATGACGTAATATTCCATGTCTAGTGACTGTGGTCTTGTTGTTTTGAAACTGATGAAAATATACTCAAGGTCAACAATTTATATTAGTCAGACCAGTGATGTAGCTCCGTGAGTTATCAAAGGCTCATTCTGATGTAATAACAGAGTTGCCGATGATCAAACATTGAACTGAGAGAAAGATGCACTTGAGATATTTATCTGCGCTCACTTACCTGACACTATCAGCGTTATCTATAAACTGAAGCAAACTAAGCATTGCCAAACCCCTCTCTTTCACCAATATCTATAAAAGTTGTAATAAAAGCTCAAAGCATGTTAAATACAACTAGTCTATAATACTAAATATATACCCTGATTTGGGTTGAAAAAAACAGTCTAGAAAATTCAAACATATTTCTTTTCGCCCAACATTGATAGAATTTTACTTTATTAATTGTTTTATTTTAAAGGTATTGATGATGTTTATCAAAAGTAACAGCTGCAGATATAATATGACTTGATATATGCATATATTAAAATTAATTTACTAACCTTATTAAATAACAGATACTTTTCTTCCTGCCAAAATCATAATATGCCTTGAATGTAAAGGTTAAATTTGTAGGTTAGGTTTATGATTTGATATTTAAAAGCTATGCGGTTCTGCACATTAAAAGTGTCCCTAAAAATATATTTGGTGAAAAGTACAGAAATATTGGATTTATCTTATATTACCCTCATCTCTAGGGTAAATTTATGGTTGACCCACTGTAAAATACAATATTTTAAGTATAAAATGAAGTCTACATTTTTTATAAAATAACTTTTTTTTCCTTTTCAAAAAGTGTTCTTTTGTTGTGTACTTGATTTTTAAAAAAATAGTTATATTATTACTAAATATGTTAATTCTTATTGCTGACATTAAAAAATATGAAAAGTATGGATTAAAACATCACCGCAACGAAACAATTTCGATTGTATTTCAATTATTGTTGGTTTTAGAATCTCGGGGTAGGTCTATCAGTTAAATCCGTGATGTAAACAACATCTTTACCATTACATCAACATAATGTTGATCAAATAAAAAAGTTTACTAAATAAATCTCTACGACTTCCGACATTGATCAAACAATTCCGAGTGACTTTGGATTGGAACTCAATCTGACTGACAAGTTAATACTAATAATACTTAACACCAAGTCTTACTATGCATTCAGGCTATACGCTTTAGTACTAATTACGCTAATAAGTTAGGAACTGGAAAGGTTGATTATGGTCCGTCCATAACCAACATACCCGCTTGTCGGACTCGCAATTACGCAATCCCAAATGCACTCGTAATTACGCTTCTCTTAAATACAAAATAGACCATAGACTGCCTACAATGAAAAGTTGTAAGAAGTAATTTCAACCAATAGTAACAACATCAATGATGACTATAAAAGTCAAATTCATATTAATGTTTTCAAATAAGAAATGAATATTTAAAAAATATTTAAATGGTTAAATACACATGATTTTAAATGAAAATCCTGTATTCTTTTTATACATTTCCAAGCGTTGTTATCATAGACCAAATAACTTCAGAACATTTGATTTTAGTAGTCCATCCATATTGGTTTTTTTTGGCTGAACGTACGACAACGCAACTATATAAACGCAAGAAATGGACAATGTTCATCTCCTCCCGACCAGTAGGGTCCGACAGTTCCGACATACGATGTGTTTGCGTAAGCTATTGTAGACAGACAAAATTACGTTATTGCGTAGTTGCGAGTCCGACAAGCGGATGCGTTTGGTTGTAGACGGGCCATTATAGAAGAAGTGAACCGCATTTTCGTGCGGGGAGAATGGAAAATAATTTAGGTAACCACACCCCCAGTTCACCGAGCAAGATTTGAACCTTGATCTCCCTATCCTCAGCAGTCTAGCTCAACACGAAACTAACGCCACAGAGGCGGGTGACTGAAAAGTTAAAAGTCAATTGAAAATCACTAAATGGGCTTCCCAATAGCTGTTGTTAAAATACTAATGACTTTAATTAGAGTATGTAACAACGTTAATAATGACTAGAAATGTCACTTTTTGAAAATGTAACTTTTTTTTTAGTAAATAGGATAAAATAACTTAATAGGCTAAGCTACTTAACGCCTAATACATGATTACAGTATTCTACTTGATACATTTCAACAAGGTAGGAGGGACGTACCTGAGAGAAGTTTCAAGACTGGTAATCACTTCCCCCGAAGTTCTAGAGTGATCTTTGTCTCCGGGATGTTCCTTAGTGGGCCCTTGTTGCCCAAATTGAAGAAGCGACCAGTCTTGATCATCTTGGTGATGCTCTTACCGCTCCCCTGCGGTTGAGACCTCCAGTAAACCGTCTGCACCGCGGCTCTGCCGGCGATGTAACGGGAAGCTGAGCCTATCAACATGACTTGATCCTAGTTGACTGTAACTAGTTTAGGGAACTCGAGGTAGCAGCTGAGGGCTGTTGTTTGCTGCTTGCTGGCTCGGAGAGCAACCCTGCACAGATTAAAATAGAGGGAGGTTATTTACATGCTTGAAGAGCACCCTTACACAGAGACATAAATAAATTCACAGAGACAGAATTATTTGTTTGTGGTTCACCTAGCAGACCCTTTGGTAGTCAATACATGGATGGATATAAATTTGTCCTCCGATTTACTATTTTTACAGCTTATTTTTTCTTACATCTGGAGAGTGTGTTGGATTGCCTCTATAATTGTTAGGGGATGTCAAGCTGAGTAACGCTCTTAAAAATTCTGATGAATGTGAGTTGGTATCCTAGGGTAGAGTACCCTCACTCTATTTCCGGAGAACCTTCAAAGGAAAGTTTTTTGAAGTGGCAAATGTTTGTCGTGGTTGGTTTTATCGACTGTTACTCTTTTAATTGGATGTGTGATTTGATATTGTAGAAAATCTAATTCCAATAACTGAACATTTAAACTTGTTATAAGAAACAAACTAAATTAATATTTAGCGGTCCCTTGTCTTTGTCAGATCTGATGGAGGATGTTTCCTTGTGTAGAGGAACAAGGGTGGTGCTTTTAGGAGGATAGTAATTTTGTAAAAGCCGTCGAGTATATTAAACATAAACTCAACCACAATAGCGCCCTATAAAAATTGGGATCTTTCTATAAACTTCCTTTAAGAAAAAGGGCCTGACACACCAACCCTTCTAATTCACCAGGACCTTCAGGTGCCCCGATCAATCAAATTTCATTGCACACTTCATCAGATTGGAATAACCAACATCTTCTATTTTCCTCAGCAATCACATACTAGACACACATGTTTCCTATATCCATAGTTTAGGCCTATAAATACTCAATGACCACTCAACAACTTTTTACTGGTTAAGGGCCGGTTGCACAAAAATTATTCATTGGCTTGCTCAGTGGATCAGAAGATGTAAGTTTATCTCCAATCAGTGTCCAAAACCTTATTTTCAGTTGCACCACTAACAATTAACGATCAAATGTCTGGTCAAGCTGACCAGCCAATTCTCTAGCATTAACTATTTGATTATCGATCAACATGTTGATGGGAGACATAACTTATGAATTTTAATGATTAGATTAGTTTTTTATGCCTATTTAAGTGAGTGATTGAGGGTGACCTATTTTTAAGAACATTAGTGTCAATTGTGACCTCTTCAGATGAAGTTGTTCAACTATAGGGCTTACAATGAAGAATAAAGATAATGAGTTGTGAGCTAAAGCAGCCACAGTAAATATATTAACTTTTTTTTTACTTATAGAGAATTACAATTTGAGATGAGGTTGAGACTGATTACATTGTATTGTGTATATTTATTAAAATCACTAATATATATTAAGTACCTTGTCTTACTACCCGTTCGGACTATACGCTTATATACTAATTACGCTAATGGTTTTATGGATTAGTAAGGTTATATTTAGAGGAAATTTACCCACATTTGCGTGGAGATATAGAGGGGTATAGAGAGAAAGGGAGAAAGAGTTGAAACCCATTTTGTAAAAACTAGCCTCAGTACCCCCGACCGAGATTTGAACCTTAATCTCCCCATCATCGGCAGTCTATTCAACTACGAGAGTAGCTCATTAGACATTTATTTGACGCTTAAGCAACTGAAATCAAGAACAAACATCTCACAAGAACGGAGAACCGAAGAGGCACTTGAGAAAAATACACCCTCTTTGGTGTCCACGTGGTTTAACACACTTGTAGTAGACTAGACTGCCAATGACGGGGAGTTCAAGGTTCGAATCTCGGTCCGGGTACTGAGTGTGATTTTTACAAAATTGTTTTCCACTATCCCTCCATACCCTTCCTATTAATATAACCTTACTAATCCCTAAATCCATTAACGTAATTATTAGATAGGAGTATAACCCGAACGGGTAGTAAGACACGGTGGTAAAAAATAATAAAAAATAACTGAATCATGCGTGTTGGCAGACAACAAAGGAGCATTCACAACTGTTTAACTGAAGAAACCAATTAGAAGAAAAAATCAATGCATGATAAATGAGTTAAAGGATGAAACATTAGAAGATCCACAAGTGAGATTTAAAGTGGAATTTTATTTTGAAATTCTGGACACAATTATTACATCAGTTAAAGAAAGATTTGAATAAATAGAAAGATGAAGCTAAATCTTTGGCTTCCTGTATGATATTGCTGAATTGGCTACAGAACCAAATCTAAACGCGCTTGAACATTGTAAAAAATGGGATTTGGCTATCAACATTGGGTGTTCTTATATTTGTGCATTAGGATTAAGAGATGAGTTAAAAGTTTGCGTGGGTGAAAATACTAGAGGGAGTTCTTCCAAAGGTGTTATTGAATATTTTTTTTCCAATAAATTAGAAGACTCCGTGCTTAGCATTGTAAACGCTCTTAGAATTATTATAGCTCTACCAATTACCGTCACGTGCATCGAGAGGAGTTATGCTAAACTTAAACTTATCAAAACTTATCTATGATTAACAATGAGCGAAACCCTATTCTTTGGGCTGGCTGCTATTTCTAATGAAGAACAATCGCGTTTGATATATATTTTAAAAAATGTGTGAAAATGTTTGGAGAATCAAAGGCAAGGAAGGTAAATTTTTGAGGGAACAGTAAGTAGAATTCCCCAATTTTTTTTTATTCCTGTTCTTTGTGTTGTGACTTGTGATACCTTACCTATTATATATTTATTTTAAAGTATTAAATGGAAAATTATAAATGTTTCCGTGCCTATAAGGAGATTGGTGACAAGGAGAAGAGGACTATTAGAGGACGATAAAAGGTTATTTTTTAATGTGGTGTTCCAAGTCACATTCGTGCACTGTATTTTTTTAGCACCACTTCTTACTATCTGTTCAGGTTATACGCACACTGTATTGTTATTATCACAGTAAACAAATGGTACGGCACATAACACAGACTTTCTCTCGACTATATCTTAAAATATACATTTACTAAAAACTCATAAGATTTGTGAAGTGAAATAATAGGGCAATGCATTGTTGTAGAAGCATTACATCAAACGTTGTAAATGAAATAATATACACTGTAACCTACTTACTCTATATCATTAGGAAAATTAAGAAGAGAGAAATATCTCTGTCCCCCAAAGCGCATATGAATAAAATTTATTTTCAAAGATCTGAACTAAAGAGATTATACATTTGCTTATAGCTCAGAAATTTTTTGTTTTATGAAAATATATTTCAATTAAAAGATGTTTATCTTTAACAATACTACAATTATTTTGCAATAGTAAGTTATTTCGTATCTTAAATAGTTGCGGAGAAATTATCAAACTCAGAAAATTTCCCCATTTAAAGCACCCTTGAAGTCATTTTAATAACTAAGTGAGAATTTCCATCTTATTTTTAATGATAAACAACATATATATATATATAGATAGATAATTTAATCAAAATCTTTGAGCGAATTTTAAGATTTGATTTTTTCTCTTTTTTCCCTTCAGTAAACTATACTTAATTCTAGGGTTAGATGTCTAATTCCAAAAAACCCATGAGAAAACCTTATGAAAACCCAAGATACCAAGTTTGAGCACAATCGGTAACATAGTTTCGGCTATAGCCTGAGGTACAGACAGTCAGACGCCATTGGGAAAACATTTTTTTTCTTTGTTTTGGGGGGTCATAAAACGTCGACCTTTATCAAATTCTTGAGTTAGTTTTTTTTAACTGTCACAACAACTTCTCTCGGAGGTGTCGAGGGAAAATAAAACCATCATAATAATACACAGCAAGCGGATAAATACTAGATTTGAATCATGAATGGGTGGGAATAGGTAAACTTGTTGGTAGATATGCGGTACAGAATTCGACTGGGGCGCAAATTTTCAAGTCTCGCCTAGGGCGCACGAAACCCTTGGGCCGTCCCTGTATGTTTCCAAGCATATTAGTGTTATACTTGTTTATATTTGTTTTCAAGTATGCTAGAGCTTTATTTGTATTTCAAAGCATGTTAAATTTGTGTATTTATTTCTAAGCATATTGTGTTATACTTGTATATGTTTTTATGTTTTATTTCAAAGTATGGAAAAGGATTATATGTGTTTTCAAATACATTAGTGTTATACTTGTATATTTTTGTTTCCAAGTATGTTAGAGATATATATGTGGGTTTTCAAGCATGTTAGAGATTTATGTTACGTTTACAAGTATTTAGGAGCTATTATGTGTATTTACAAGCATTTTAAGAGTTAATATATATATTTTATTTAAGTTTAGCCTATCTCTATTTCCAAGTAGAGTTTTATATGTGTTTCTAAATACACCAACTATATACTTTTATATGTTTATTTACAAATATGTTAAAGATTGGTGTTTCCTATTGTGTTATAGATTTATTGGTTTTTCCAATTATGGTAGATTATTACTATGTTTAATAATATAAATCTGCTCCACTCACCAAGAGTCCCTTGATCTCGTCAGTGTTTTCTTTCCCGTGTTCATGCGCGAGTACGACACAGGTACCTCCCTCGGGTACTAGTTATATACCTGCGTTCCCCTCCACCCTCGCGTCATCGCGCACTAGCTCCGCACCACGTTGCAACAAATACTGCCGTGTTATTGGTCCATCAGACAAGTTAAATCAAAGGTAACGTGATTTTGGCCTTATCTGGCATCCATAGGCGTAAACAGGTACTCGAGTGGAAGATAGCGACTGGCGCAGGACTTGCGTGTAACAAGCGGACATATCACAAAGACTTGTCTTGTGTGAGGTTACACCAGATGATTGGTTAAGCAAGGAAACTTCTTTGGGATATTCTGATATCTGACTGTGCCTCACTCAAACCCAGGTTATAGAGATTTGAATGAAGACAGGTGGCATGTCTATTGGTACCACAAGGTATTCCAAGGTGCTAATAGCTCGTAGAGATATATTTGTAAAATCCATTGTACTTACATGCTTAGCACATTGAGATAACAATAGATTGATTTTTAAAACCACTCTAACGTAATGCAATGAGAGGTTATGAGTATTGGAATATTTTGGTCTTTTATCTTTTAGTTTGTGTTTTAGAATTTCCGAAAATACTTGCGCAATTGTTACGGAACGTTGCGTATTTTTATATTTCAACTTCTTTATTCCTGATTACTCTCAGAGTCATACTTAAATACGTATTCAATAATATAAATTTATATTGTCGTTGACTGTGAGTAAGTTACGTAATTTCACACTTCCAGGTTTTTAACCCATCAGGAGTTGCCCGTACACTTTAATGAATTCCAAAACTTATGGATGTACTTTTCACCACCAATAATTGTAACTAGTGACTTAACGTGGTTTACTCTGCGGTCGATTCAAATTATATGAGTCACATATTTCTCTCTTCTCTTGCCAATATTTGCTTCTTCGATTAATAGATTTATATAGCTGTTTTGTGAAGTTGTTTAGCCAACAGAATATAAAACATTTTAGTTTATTTAACACATTTACTATAATAAATATGGTTTCTAGATTTACCACAAGTTTGTTATAATAGACCCATATTGTACATAGCTAGCACTGTACCAATATTAGAACAATACACAAGTCTACTAGTAGAAATGATATTATTTTTATTTGTATTCTAACTTTAAAAAACGAACAATAAGATTACAGCTAACTGAATTAATTATAATATTCAAACGATATCCCAAATAACAAACATCTGATTAAAGCTTGGAAAATTTCCCTCCAGGAAACATTTAAGTTTTGTAAAAAAAAAATCTTGGATATCCAAACTTAGATTAAAGGATCTTTTTGTGAGAGAGAATAATTGAGTTATTTGAAAGTCTGTTTTCCAAGTTGGTACTCTTTGATATTCATTTATAAAATGTCGGTTAATTGTTAAAAGAAAACGATGCGCTAATTAGACGCCAATTACCTTATTTCGGAAAAGACTTCTCTCTTGTTTCCTCCAAGTGCAGCTTGATGAAAAGGCAACTGTTTCCTTGTTATGGTTGATTCAATGGTGGCCATTATATTTTAAACAAGAAAATTTCTTATGGTTTTTGAGAGCAGTTTCCTAATATTCTTTATTAAGAAGCGTCTTTAAGTGCGTGCATCATAGCAGGCTCAGCTCAGCTCGCGTGAGGTATGGCAGTAAAGGGGAGGGGGAGACCTACGATACGCCATAAATGTGTAAAGTGCATTCGTATTTGAATGATTACTCGATATTTTCCATGGTGACGCTGAGGGACAAAGCGACCAAATTTATTGTTAATAACTACAGTACGTCTCTATAAGAAAGAAAAAAGATTTGTGATCAATGCTTAGCCGTGAAGCCGTTCTAAAATATCAAAACGGCCTTTTCAATGCAGTTTTAAGCCGAATATATTTTAATATTTCAACAATATCGAGTATTAAGAACTTCTATTAACTCTTTATTTCATTTACGTTTAATCAGAAATGATCCACGTGCAATAGTTTTCGTGTAAATTTACGATCTCGAGCCGACTGTATCACAAAGTCGATGGGCATATGAGGCTGCTGCGATCGTTGGTTTGACTGCGTCTTTTTTTAATGGCTTCTGTCAGGTCTACCATAGTCAGTGTTAGGGTTCGGCCAGACTGACAAGCGTGCGAGCGAGTGATTAGCAAATATCTCTCGATACTTTTTAACAAGGAGGCTCTGAATATTGGCTCAATGAACTTAGGGTGGTTTTTTTTTTTGCAAATGATTTATTGTTGTGGTTTTCTCATCCTCTCTCCACGCTAATGGTTATTCTTAATTGTAAAGGCCTACTATTATAATATTGAAGTATTTTAACATATAATTTTTATTGGTGTTATTTTTGTGTTTGCTTGAATACTTAGCCTTGTAAAGTCTAAGGGCGAAAATAGTACACTCCTCTATTGTGTTATATATTGTGTGAGTCCCACTGCTTGAGATATTTACTAACAATCACTGAGGTGCTTAGGTTCAAATCTGGATTTAAAATAGTTAATGAATATTATGATAAAACTGGTGATGCGTTTGTATAAAAAAAAGGAATAATAGGAACTGGTTCAATGTTAAAGTCCTTATTACTGTGAAGTGTTTGATTAACTTCCCCAGAATTTGTACTTTTCCTCGTATAATCAATACAAATAATAACTATCTTTGTGCGTACAAAGACAGCTCATCTTGAGTTTTAACGTTATTGTATTAATGGAAAATTTAATGTGGGATGGAAATGAAGAAGGGAATATTTAAGGATGATTGAGGAAAGACCACCTTAGTGTACTGGCCTGTTATTTGAGCCACAACACCTCGTCCATCATCAAACCAAACAAGAGGCGACTGTCGCCTTAGTACGCGTGTAGGCCAACTTGAGTGGTAATGTTCTGAGAGTCCCAGATAGCTCTCAGCTCTCACAGATAAGGGGAGGTTCGTCAACCCAGGTTAAGTCCCTCGGCCCTCTTCAAATATATATATATATATATATAATTTTCAGCCAACACGGCTCAATCGCCATTGACTTATCTCAGAAGATAAACAACCACTTGGGCTATGATAGCCAGGAGTGGGCTGCACGTGAAGGCCAACGGGCGCAGGCACGTGGCTGAACATTCACTCGAGCCTAACTAAATGTGCTCTAACGTGCTCTCCTGTCCTCTTTCAAAGAGAATATATTAGCATTCTCTTAAAACTGTACTCTTATAACTCCTGTTTCCTCACAAATTCTACGGGTCTAATATTCAAATAGGAATATTGTTTGGCTTCTTTACGGACGAGAGGGGCAGGGGAGATGGCACAGCAGACAGGGACAGATGGAAATACTGTACTTGTTCTGTAATTCATAGTAATATTAACTATAATTTGAAAACATTTCAAATTTCACAATTATGCTATTATTATTATTATTATTATTATTATTATTATTATTATTATTATTATTATTTTTTATTATTATTATTATTATTATTATTATTATTATTATTATTATTATTATTATTATTATTATTATTATTATTATTATTATTATTATTATTATTATGGGTGTGGTCTAACTTGGATATGGAAGTAGACAATAACACTAATAATTATATTATTATTACAGGTTTTAAAGTAATTGTAATGTGTGTAATAAGTTAAAACAAGAATATATCAACAGTTACAATGGACCAGTAAGAAACATAAGGCACAAAACTAAGCAAATAACATACAAAATGTATTTAAAATTTAAACCCAATAATAATGTTTAAGAAATAAACCTATCATTTTTAATAGGTTACTAAACGCAGCCTACCATGTGCCGTATTCAACAAATTGAACGTCAGATTTTTCTAATAACAAAATGTATGGATAGATGATATAATATTATGGCCGTATATTTTAAAAATATTATTTGCTCACCTCATATTTTAACTAGGTGTTAGGCCTTTCTACGGCAGGCGCGATCTAGTATTTGGCAAGAGGTCCGTTGCTTGTATCCATTTTTTAGAATTTTCTTAACATGAGGTTATCAGGATGTATAAAAAAAACGCCCTAAAGGACACACCATTCAGGAAGTGTGTATCGATTCTAACATTTTGCTACAGAGGTCTTCTCTCATTCATCCATGCTCAAGTAGTCGCTGTTGATTTATCTGAATTATTTGCTATAGCGTCCACATCGCATTTAAGCTCTCCAAATCTCATTTGTTATGTTGCGTCCACCATTTTGGATCCACCATGCTTAATTTTTCAAATTTAGAATTTTTCTCATAAATATGGCATTCTCCATAGCGTCTATAACAAATGTCAACTCTCTAGAGACCTGTAAGAATAAAACAATCACCACGTGGATTTTAGTAATGTAGTTTACCTTATAGTAATTTAGTTATTTTTATTTTTACCTTGTATTTATGTTATCACCTATTACTTTGTTACTCGTATTTACTCCTTTCATGTTTATATGTGCGTGTTAGAAAATTATGTAATGCACTAACACTTAATTTAATCATTTTATAAATACTGTTCCTAAAACCTATTAATTTAATTTCATATGTTAATGTTGGGACCCCACAGAGTGATACGCTATGTATGCTACGTATGTTCGCTACACCAAGTGGTCACACTGGAAGCTATTATTAGAGATACTTCAGTCTAGCCCAAGATTTTGGAAAGTAGTTTGCTCTAGAAGAGTGATTACAGTGACGATGGGGCTTTGTTGTTACTTTCGTTTTGTAATAACGTAAAAGAAAGTGGGTACACGAAGTGAATATGAAAATAAAAGAGTTTGATAAATGTCATCATCATCATCTCGTATGTTCATGTTGCAATATTCTTCAATGGTTTTGTTCCACAGGCGTGGGTACTTCCTTACCTCTTCAATTAACCGCCCCAGAAACGTCATGTTCTTACTTTAAGCACAATAAGCTGGCGGCTGCACGTGGCTGGACACCGCTGTGGACCTACTGCGGATGTACATCATAAATAACGCTTAAAAAGTTAGCCGAGATTCAAATACACCTAGACGTAGCTAGTATAGCGGACATAACATACATATCGTACGCAGCTCTGAGTGGCCACTTGTCAATAAAGGACGCTATTTTTCGCCCACATAGCGAACGTATCATGCATAGCTAGTGTAGTGCTCTGTGTGGCCGGGCCATAACGCATTCAATTTATATTGAATATTTTCAAGTAGTTTTACAGTTCTAAGATCCGTATCAGTGATCATGCGGGCTAAAACTTCAGTCTTTTCTGGTAATATTTAATGGTTATGGGGAGATCGGTGTTCGAATCCAAGCTAAATGTACTGAGGATGGTTTTTCCTAAATAGTTTTATACCTCACTCTACACAATTTCCACGGATATTTCCTCAATAAATCGTTTTCCTCCTCACCTTTATCCTGTCTACATCAAATAGAGATGTTGCTGTCCCGGACGAGAAGAAAGACGTGTAGTACAAAAACCAAACTTCTAAGTGTACTTATACCCTAAGATTTAAATTTTGATATAAGTGTTTTTAAGGTGGTTTGGGATTGTCCACGTGACTAAGTTCCAGAATCTTTTTCACGCGAGAGCATCATGTCTCAGAGTTCATCCCCTGTGACCTGACACTGAACTTCACACTTTATGCACGCAGTTTATGATGAGTATTCAATAATAGCTTTTTCTTAAAGTCATCACAGAAACTATCCTATGAAAGTTTTTTAGATTTGAGTCAAAGATCGAAGAGAGAAACCATCGTAATCATCACTTTCTGAGGCACGAACAAAACCAACATTGGTTTGCAGTGTTTGACGTCTTGGTTTTATTTGCAAGCCTATTATTTTATGTAGTTTTATCATAATAATAATAATAATAATTATTATTATTATTATCATTATTATTATTATATTATATTATTATTATTATTATTATTTGCATTACTATTCCTATTCCTCCTCCCAATTCCAATAACTACTCAAATTCTTTCACTATTTCAGCCTCTCGTTCATGAAATACTATATAAATAAATTAAAACTGAATTGTTTCAGGATAGCTAGCAAATAATCTGCGTGTGGGAGTTCATTTGCGAGATTGAAGAATGTGATTAGACGCGACGACACCCTCTGGTGTGTGTGTGTGTGTATGTGTGTGCATGTGTGTGTATGTTTGTATATGTGTGTGCGTGCGTGTGTGTTTATGTGTGCATACGTACATGCGTGTGTGCATGCGTGTGTGGGCGTGCGTGCGCGTGTTCGTGTTTTCGTGCGTGCGTGCGTGCGCGTGTTCGTGTGATTGGGTAACTTTAGATCAAGCTCATAGGTCTTTAAAAATAATTACTAAAAATATGTATACTTTGTTTTAATGTTTTGTAATATATCTGTATAGTTATTTGGGTTTTTTCATTTGTATTATTTGTTCAACTTCTTTTTAGTTGTAATTTCTGGTTAAGTGTAAGAAAAGGCTGTAGGTTTAGCTTCGCCATTAGTCAATTTATTATTATTATATAACACCATGGTTACCAATGGTTATTTAGAGAATAAGGGTGTGTATGATAGTTAAGATTAAATGCATCTGCAATAGAGTGGATATGAAAACCACAATAATAAATTACTCGTTAAAATCCCCCTCCAGAACGCCCAGCCAAGAAACGAACCTTGACCTCCTCTTTACCAGCGTTCCAGTATATTGTGAGTCCGGCACCTTAGACTGTTGATCTGGGTAGAAAAATAAATATTTATATTGGGTGATTCCGAAATAATGTTTCTTTCAACTTTAAAATGTATCATTTTGAGTAGAGAAATCCCCACTTATTAAACGCTACCCAAAAAATACATCAGAAGGTAGAAAAGTAAATGATGAGGGATGTCCTTGAAGACTAGTACATTGGAAGCTATAATATTATTCATAGCACAGTTCTCCATCCATAGGACATTACATTTCTTATTTCGTGTGGGGTTTCCAAAAACTTATTACTTTATGAATTAGAACATCTGACACTTTTTTTTATTTTATAAATGAGCAAAAGCTTTGAGTTTCTTAAAATATGTATTTATTATTGTTATTGTGATTTTTAGGTTGATTTATTTGGTGAAATCTTAATTTATGGTAGAATATGGTCTGAATAAGAGGAGGCAAAAACTTTAAATATTGATCTTGTTTTCTCCTGTTTGCTATGAGTGAAGGTCAACGCTAATAAGAGAGCTTGTAGTAAATGAGTGAATTAGTCAATGAGTGAGTGACTCTACTTGCTCCAGCTACAGTTCAGAAAATTACCAGGCATATTTATGTTCATGTGATTATAAATGCCAAGTCATGCTTCCTAAGGCTTCCAACATTGACAATAGTGTTAAATATATAAATGACCTAGGAGCTACACAATTAGGTATTTCATGAAGGATTTATTTTACTGTAACTCTTGTATATTTTTTGTGTATTACATCCATTTATTCCTTCAAGCACATGAGTCTCAGCTGCCTAGCTAGAAGTGGGGATTTGTTGAGGCATAATCTTCATTGGTTGCATTGTTCTGTCAATTAAACCTTAAAACTAATAAAGCAATAATTCCTAAACGGGTGGTAAAACAGGTATTATAAAAAAAAGGCGTGCAGCAAAAAGGTAAATAAATGACAAGAAAAAGAAAAATAGTTGGTATTTGATAAAGTATTATTTCAATTATGGTCGATTAAGTATAGGGCCTCCATATACTGCGGGTAAAACGTTCCTAGATGCCGCGGTTACGTGAAACCGTGGATAATACCTAACTATTATATGGCGTGATATTCATGTAGCATAAATAGAAAACGGTAAGTTTAATTGATAGATTATTTGCAACAAGACATTACCAACATTAAATAAAATAGTAATAAGGTGTACTTACACTACTATTCTCCATTCTTCTTGTTGCGACGATCACTGACGATGATGATTATGATTATGATTATGACGGTGATATGATAGCATAATCCCCATAGTTGACGCGTTTGTGCTGCTGATAGTACAGCCGGTTCTCACCTGGCACGTGGTTTGAAACTTTATAAAAATAAAAATTTAAAATAAATAAATAAAATGGGAAGTGTTAAATCGCGGACAACCGAAACCGCAGATACTGAATCAGGAATACTGGGCCCTACTGTACTGTATATGTTAGTAACATGATTTCTTTTCAAATAAAATATTAAATCAGAGTAGAATTTTTTCAATAAATATAACAACAAATCTCTTACATATCAACGTATTAAATCTTACAAATATCTAAACTAGAATGGATTATCCAGATATTTACAAACCAGCCAAATAATCGCCTGGAATATCGGGGATTAGTCATTGTAGTAGTTTCCCCAAATATCTCAAGAAACTACAGGAATTGGAGTGTGGAAAGTTCTAAACGCCCTTCACAACAAACAAACATGAACTTTGACTTGTAATTTACCAGGTGATAAAATCAGGACACGATGGATGGTAAGTTTCCTCTTGAAGAGGGAGAAGTGGTTAGTGATTTTAGTACAGCAAAGAATGGAGAAAACAGGAATTTCAGCTGTGTAATCATCACTTGATAGTCGCAAATAAATATAAAATATAAGAATGTCATTTGGTCATTTTAGACATCTTCGCACGGCTATTCAGTACCAAATTTATATTAAATTATAACATTCAACATTCAGCAGCCAATTTTTTTTAGTTACTTGTTGTACAGTTCTGAGCTAAATGGAAATCACAAACCAATCATGTTAATTAACTAATTTAAATTGATTAAATATTAGAGACACAATGTCACCTTGTCCACAAACTTAATGCACAAATAAACGCAATTCATTAACAACGTGATCTATATTCAAGCCCAACCATAAAATAAGATAAATGAACTAATATACACTGTTACAGAAATATATTGGAAAAAAGGGCTTCACAACTAATTAAAGGTTATAAATAAATAATATATACTCAGTTACAGAAGCATATTGAACTACAAGCCTCGGGGCTTTCCAAAGAGCATCACGGTTTCCAAGGTATGTCACCATAATTTGTTTATTTTAATTGTTATGTCACTGCTAGATAGGCCTAGTCTATCCTTAAATTTTTAGCCTTGGTATCACAACGCAAATGGAGCCCCCTATAAGATAATTTTTAATTTTTGTATTCCTTTATTTTTATATTTTATTTGTCTGCCTATACAAAGCAAAAATTGTCTACCATATCGAGTTTTTTTTTCTATTAACTATTCCTTGCCCTATAATTTTAAATCACAAGTTTTCTCACTTTTGTGATTACTGTGAGGTGCTCTTTTTACAAATTTCGCAAGTTTGAACTTTCTTCCATGCCGAAAAGAATATTTTATAATGATTTTGGAAATATTTTAAGTAACTATACCGCTCTTAACCTTTTTTCAGTTAACACATTCCCATTTGGTAATTTTAAGATTTATTTGATTATTTTATATTGTTTATCTACGTGCTTACCATGTTAAATTTTAAACTACACTAAAAAGTAGTGTTCTACATTAGTTGTAACAAATACAAGTCCTTTAATTTTCCGGTCTTAAATTTTGATATTCGATATGTTAATAAATAATTTGGCTATCCGGGAAAGTTTATTTACTTACATTTTGAACCTCCATTTTATATCACATTAAAAGTGTTTTTTATAAAAGTTTTAGGAATCTTGAAGGTGAACCCTCGTTCCTATTTATTGCTTCTTAATTTTGAAATGTAAGGATCAAACCTTAATGGTTATTTAGAGTTTTTCTTAAATTCAGCTGACAAATTTCAATCTTCTAGCACACTGAAAATTAAGTTATTATTTTAGTTTTGGGAATTTTGAAACTTCCAGTTCACCAAACCACCTTTATAAATAGTAAATATTTAACACTTATTTGTTAATTGAGTAATCCCTCTACATTTCTGGCAGTTTTAATTTTCCGTCTGTCCTATAAGGTTTTTTTTTACTTACCTTTCTCCCTACATCGTTCACTACTTTATCCATTTAAGCTCTTTAGTCTTTTACGATTATTTGGAGTGGTCTTTATATCTTCTCGCACCAAATTTCAGTTGTATACCACACAAAAGTAGTTGTTTCTATTAGTTTTGTAAATTAAAACCACCTCACCTACCCACCCATTCCCAATTTAAACAACTTCTACTTACAAATTTCAAACTTTAAGCCAAATATGGTTATCTAGGTTGTCCTTCTACCTGTCTGCAAAATTTAAATTTACTAGCATATATTAAAGTGTTTTTCTTGTTATGCACCCCGCAACCACCCCCACCCAGTTTTTTCCCAAAATTACAATCAAAAATGTAATATTTTCAGCCCTTAACATTTGTTTAAAGTGGTATTTTTACCTGCCTGCAGAATTTCAGTTTGCTACCACATGGGAAGTAAATTTTGTTACATGGAGTTGTCGCTCACCTGTCTGTCAAATGTTAACTTTCCATGCATCTATAAAGTTACTTTTTTTTAAATTATAAGCACCCCCCCCCCCTTTTCTGGAAACCCATCTATAAATTTCCCAGTCTTAAACATATTTAGTTAAATAGGCCAGTACCACTACCTTCAGGCCAAGCAAAATTTCAAGTTTCCAGGCCGAGGGGTTGTGTAAATAAGGTGATGAGGGTGGGTTTTTACTTTAAATATGTATATTAGGGCTGTGCAGGATCTCGAACTTTATGAAATTGGTTGTCCCAAAACTCAGTTGAGAAAAATAATTTCCCGGGGTTTTTTAGGAAAAAATATATAAAAAGTTAAAATTAAGGACGGTCTATCAATGTCACGTTTATATTTAATTTTCATTAAAAATATCAAATTGTTAAATTTAAATTAACCTTATTTCCGTTAAATAACTTTGGTTGCTTTTATGTTTTAACTAACTTACAAAACATAAGAGGCACTCTGGTTCAGTTGATAAATGTTTTTGGTATTCTTATGGACAATACTGTGGCTCGTTTTTATTTGTTCAAATTAGTTTGAATTTCTTTATGTTTTACTGTGAAAGCAGTTGTTAAAACTCAAACCATGAGTTTTTATTCTATAACTTTTTAATCAACCTTAATTGTCTTTTTAATGTATTTATATCTATACCAAAAATGGTTGATTAAAAAACACACAATTATTATAAATAGAATAGTATATAGTATATAATATATATACATCCATTAATTACTGTTTCCAGCCTGTGGACCGGATCACTTTTTTATTCAAGTCATATATTTTCCATTACCGACTGGCTAGGCCTGTCATATCTTCATATGCCTTATAAACTAACTTAATACCAGGACAGGCACAACATCCAGTCCCCAGCCGCCAATGTGTCAATGTGAAAGGCTATACCTATATTTTCATCAATGATAATTCTAGGCCATGCCTGCCGGGAATATAAAATGCAACCGAGATAAGGTGTATGTATATGTATATGTATATATATATACCCTATCTCAGTTATATTAGAGTATAATTTAAATAGTAAATATATTTTGTATCCCAAATACTTTTTATAAAAATCTATAAACAATAAACATAATTGAATTTATACATAATAATTGATAAATATGAATCATATAAAAATTTAGATGAAATTAAACATACCAGTTTTAAAAGTGAATGTGTTATATTCATAGCTAATAAATATTATATTATATTATATTATATTATATTATATTATATTATATTACATTACATTATATTATATTATATATTATATTATATATTGTATTATATTATATTATATTATATTATATTATATTATATTATATTATAGTTACATTTTCAAGCTCTAACTGTTAATACAGATCAGGTAAGAATGAAAATAAACATTTATCATTTTGATTTGACCACGTGTTGAATCGATCTCGAACAATGCATTTTGAGAACCTCGATGGAGCTATAATAACAACAAGATTTCGATGGGTTGGGTTGGGGGTGAAGGGAGGGGAGGGGGAGCCAAAAAGCACAAGTTTTAATTTTAGTCGGTTGTATGTCAGTGAACAAATAAATATTCATCACTTGGGCTTAGCGATCGAACGACCCGATTTATTCTTTTTTTTTGGAGACACTGTTTTGTTGAATGCAGGAGTAAATTTAGTGATCGTGATTATAATGATGATGATTTTTTAAATTATAATTTCCTGTGTTATAGGACTGACAAACAGCCACAAGAGCTATAAAAGGCTAGTATTGTGTGTCCGAAAAAGATAAACTCCATATAATTTAGCTGGAAAACCAAAATTTGGTATGAAGGTAGAGCCATTGCTTCATGTTACCAGAAAAATTTAACATAGTAAATTTTAAAATGGCTACTCCATGATATGAGGGGAGGGGTGATATAGTCAGAAATATATTTTGAAATGAGGTAGATAACCAGGCCCCTCTAAATAATCACTAAAGTTTGAAGACTTTAAATTTTAAAATGGAACTCCAAGAAATAAAGAAAAGGGGAGAGGGGGGATCTCAGGGCCATTCTCTCACTCACCATCGGATTTCCCAGCACCTTCAACAGCCACCACCAGTCGTTGACAATAAAAACTAATCTCCCTATAACATCCTCTTCATTAGTGTAATGTTTTAACCAGCCCGCTCCCCATTTTACAGTTCTCTAAGAATAATCGATTCATTCGAATTTATCTTATTAGAAACCATTAATTTATTACATTATGCATAGGTAGCGAAATAATCGATTGAAAACTAATCGATTATGAATTAATGCTTTCTATAAAATGAAAATTGTGTGCATAATTATAGTATTCTTAGATCTAAATTGACATGTTTCTCAGACGATGCATATTGCAATAAGGCTCTCGATATTGCTATATAGCGGTTATTAAAGTTATTTTCGTATATTCACATGTCAAATTATATATTCTTAAGCTGTAAATTTTTATATAGATTGTTAACGTCGATATAATAATAATAATAATAATAATAATAATAATAATAGGCATATACTATATGCTATCAATAATGACAGTAGAACATTATTTAGTGAAAATACCATCTCAACGCAATTCTCATGGCTAAAGTAGTGCATATTGTCGGATTTTACCTTAATTCGTACATGTATAATTAATTTAAAACAAAAGTTTTCAACAAACGGCAATTAGTTAAGTTTGGCTAACTTATGATTAAATTAGGCAAAAGAACTGTCCATTGTATTGTTTGTGATTTTATCATGTACCTGTAGGGTCTACCGATGTGACCAAATTAGCTTCTTACTTAGATAGAGACTATAGCCTATTATTTTATCTTGTAACTATAGCTTAAAGGAGTATGAAGAGAGAAGTATCTTTTCACCCAGTGAAGGCTCAGTCACGAATAAATTCGAAGCTATGGAAACATTCCAGCTGATAAAAAGCAGAGAAGTAGACCTAGTTAATGATCAAGCAATCAGTTTCATAGACACAAAAAATATTCATTATACAACGGGAATCGTGTATTGAATATTACATATATAATAATGAGGCGTAGTAATAAGAACAATAAGCATTGTGTCATGTTTAAAACTGATTAAATGCAGCTCTTTCATATTTAAATATATTGCATTTTATGATAAACATAAATTTAAAAAAAGTTTCAAAGTAAAAAAATTAAAAACACCATTATGATAGAAAATATAAGTTACTAAATTATTTAAACACTTAACACTAACACTTAAAAAATCTATTTTTAAAATAAGTGCTGTGATAGTTAAAAATAGACAAAATATATTGTTATTTCTCTGGTAGTCTTCTTACAAAATAAAAAATATATCGAAACATTTTAACAGCCATCATATTTAGAAAGCATTTTATTTGTTTCTATTCAATCTGACTTCTTTATCTCACTTGATCGATATGCATATAGCTAATAAAAAAAGAAAACTACATTTTTCCAAAAAATAAATTTTTAACTTCTGAGCCGATTAATCGATTCGATTATTTAATAATCTTGGGAGAAAAGAATCTATTTGATTATTTAATAATTTGGAAAAAAATAATCACTTCACTCGATGCATCGAGAGCCTTTGATTCGGTAGTAATACTCAATTAATCATAATAAAATCTCCTTTCCCTACAGCCTCTAGAAGGTCCGCATCGTTTGGAGGGACAGAAGGCTGATTGCAAACATGTATCTGGGACAGCGAGTGAAGGTGAGACTGAATGATGGGAAGACCAACAGCGTAGAGCTGGAAGAGTAGCAAGGCGGGAATTCTGATTGTCACCTAGTTTGTTCAGCCCGTCTGGAGAGTGGCCGGTCAGGGCTGACCTAGAGAGATGTGGCAATTTCAGAATAAGAGGACGCGTCATCAACACAGTAAAATACGCAGCTGAACTAGCGTTGCTGGGAAAAAATCAAGAATAATTGCAGGAAATTATGAGCCAGATGATGGATACAGGGAGAAGATATGACGTGGAGATTAACATTGAGAGGTTAAAATTTATGGGATTTCAAATAATGAGGAGCCACTTAAAATCAAAATTGGGAACCAGGAGTTGAAAATCATATAGCAGTTCAAATACCTAGAAGTCTGCTGGCAAAGGATGGCTACTACACCAAGGAAATTAGTTCAAGGATTGACATAGCTAAGGAAGCTTTCAATCAGGAGAGTTTACTACTGACCATCAAGTTGATTTTAAAACTTAGAAAGAAATGGTAAAATACCACAGTTGGAGTATCGCGCTGAATGAAGCAGAAATTTGTACTCTCAAAAAGATGTAAAATAAATATTTGGAGGCTTTGAAATGTTATGCTGGAGAAGACTTGAGAATATCAGGTGGACAAATGAAGAAGTTCTAATACGAGGGCGGTGAGAAGAGAACAATTTTGGATGTGATTCTTCAATACAAAGCAAACTGGATCGGACAGATCTTTAGGAGGAATTATATTCTGCATGATGTTATAGAAGGAAATCTTGAGAGAAAGAGGAGCTTAGGAAGAAGGATTAAAATATTGGATGACTTAAAAAAAGAAAAGAATTATGGGAGCTGATGCAGGAGGCAGAGGACAGGGTGCATTGGCGGTCTAAGTTAACTGAAAAAAGAAATGGATTTGTCGTAAGACAGAACACCTAATAATCATAATTATATCAACAATCCCTATAGCACTCTAACAAGCCCACTCCCCTAGCCAGCGCCCTAACGGACTAACTCCCCACTCCGTATCTATGGTAAGCGCTTTCAAATGGAGTTTCCCTTGGAAACTTCTAGAGAGATATCCAATTCTGGACACATAAATACGTAAATTCCCCCCTCCCTCCTTTTCTAGAGATGTCATTTGTCCATAAGGAAATTGAGCAAGAAAGAAAATAAAAAATCTCAGCAAAGAAACACACTATAAAGGTTACACTTCTGCCAAAAATTTACTATTTACTCCTACAGTCCAGAGCCTCCTATACAAGACATGACTTTACAACCCCTCAGGGTGCAAACGATTCCCCTCTACCCCCACCAGAACTTCCCTATAGTTCCCAGCTCCTCGATCACAGAACTAATCTGCCAGTTACCCTATCCCTATCTCTCAAATCCAGCTTGACTTGGAACCATAGTATTTTGTCTCCTCTCAATCAATATCCAAATTCCCTAATTTCTGGTACACTTTCTCTTGGGGCTTTGCTTACATCTTCAAATTAAGCTCTCAAATTTCCAGTGGTCCACCTAAAATCAACTGACTGCTGAGGTGACAACGTTTAAATAAAGGCAACTAACGGATTGGTTTAAGGGGTATGGATAAGGAAGGTTGTTTAAGAGAAGTGTGCCTGTGTATCATGCGGAAATGAGATAATAAACCCACAGTTAATAGCGGAAATGAGATAAGAAACCCACAGTTAATAGCGGAAAGGAGATAAGAACACCACAATAAATATTCAACTTTTGTAAAACCACCAACAGTGCGTCTGGGCTATATTCAAAACTCGAACCCTCAACCTATCCCGTCGTCAGTAGTTCAGTATATTGTGAGACTAACGCCTTAGACCTTGATACCAACCACGCATAGAATAAATAGCGAATAAGGAATATACGGCGGAATTGTCTGACCCAGAAAATGTCTCAGATTAGGACAACGGTCCAGAGTTCAAAGAGTGTTGACTGACATGAGGTTCCCATCACCCCCTGCGTGGTATATGAACCCTGGACTCATAGATAGCACAGGAAAGCATATATCCGTCAGAGAAAAAGTGGCTTAACTCTCCTGGAAAGATTCCATTCTAAATGTCTTGAAAAAAATTGTGATTAGTTCCAGTATAGGTGATAGGTGAATGATATTCAGGAACAATGTGTGTTGGCAACATTGAAAATGAACATAAATATGGGAATACAGATTTAGTAGGTTCCTACAACATTCAAGGACTCATCAATGATCCTTGGAAGGACTGTAAACCAGTTTGAGCTGAAAAGGAGCATACGTAGGAAAATAACAAACAAACAGTACGCAGAGCAAGAAAAGGCATAGCATTTACCACTAAACATCCAACTCTTTTAAGAGTTGTAGTTTACCACCTGGATAGCAGCACATCCTATTATACATCCGACACTAGAATATTGTATGAGTTTTAGTCTAGTACCTGAATAGCAGCAGCTATCTTTAGACACAAAACCATAAAAAATATTGTATGACTTGTAGTCTACTTGCTGGATAGCTGAACTTATCTTTAAACACCCAACATTATTATTATTATTAGCAACGCGTCTTACTACCCGTTCGGGTTATACGCACTTACGCTAATGTGTAATGGTAGGGTGATTGTGAGATGAAATGAAGGACCTACAGTTTAGCGTGGAATCCGAGCCACGGTGGCGGCCTGGCATTCCACACATTCACAAGATATCTTGTCAGAGGTGTAGGAAGGGTTTGGAAATCAGATAAATCTTTGCCGGGACCGAGGATTAAACCCCGGCCGCCAGCACAGAAGTCTGACACCTTACCCCTAGACCACCAGGTCACCTACACCCAACATTAGAATCTAGTATGAGTTGTAGTCTACTTTCTGGATAGCGGCGCTTATCTTTAAACATCTGACATCATATCTTATATGGAATTTAAATATTTTGCCAGTACAGTGTGGAAATGTTAACACACTCTTAGGATATTATATTTAGTTTGTACTATCGAGAATCGATTCATATCTGCTAGGTCAATAGTTAGCCTTCCTCGTTACTCGGCTATTGGAGAAGCTTGGATTTGGATATCGAGTTTTGAATATGAAACAAAAAATAAAAATAAAATAAACTATATTTGACTTAATAAACCCAAATCTGGTATAATAATGGGTTTGTAATAGATCAATATAGTAGGCCTAGTAAGTAATAATATAGTAATGTTGATATGATGATATGATAAATTGTTGAGCTAGTACAATAAACATATGATAGTATTACCAAAATAGTCACCTAAATTTATGTCCAAATAATAATTATGGGCACCCGATGGTCTAGGTGTAAGGTGTCAGACTTCTGTGTTAGGAGTATGGGGTTCAATTTCCGCTCCCGACACAGATTTATCTGATTACCAAACCCTTTCTTCACCTCTGGTACAGTGTGTGCTTTCACGCTTATTGAATGTGTGGAATGTCAGGCCCGCACCGTGGTTCGGAACCCACGTTAAACTGTAGGTCCCCGCTGCCTTTCACCATTATCATTCTCGTGTATCATCCTACCATCTGGGGATTGATATTCCAACCAATCTCCTAAGAGACCCCCCCCCCCCCCGGAGGGGACTTTCCAGCTACACCGCACATAGGCTTAGCAGCCCTTCACAGTGCAACCACTGTTACCATCGGGACAGAACCTTTTCGTCGGACATAGACCAGGGTCCATGAGTGCTATTCCGGTTTACTCGGGCACCCGACAAATCCAGCCCTCCCATGACAGACCTGCCTCGGGTTACTTGGGAAAATACCCCCCCCCCCCTCACTGGGACCGGATGAGGGTAGGAGTTGGCCCCTCCTAGTGATCGCCCAATCACGAGGGGGTCAGGAACTCAGCCTCCGGACAGTTGCTTCCTCCGTTCTTCTTACTGCCCGTCACTGCCCCAAACTTGGCCTTCCGCCCCTTCCATACCTTCTTTGCGAGACTAGCCATCCGGAGTTGCCCGGCGGGGACCTCGTGGAGGTGTCCTGACCAGCTATCCCCGGATCTCGAGTACGCACTAACAACCGCTTAGTGCATGTCCAGGAGCCCCGCTCCTCACATAAAGATTACCTATGTCGGGGTCTTAGCTATGCCCGGACTTCACCGTCCGGATACATTGCCCAGGGCCGCCCCGAGGAGGCGCCCCGACAGGATTTTAGGAGATTTGTCAGTACCGGGAGGTGGAAAAGACAGTATAATGCTCGCTTACATGAATGGTGCGCGGGTCCAGAGCGCGTCCCTGCATCCGTATATCAGGCAGGTGCCTTACGCATGAGCTCCGTGACCCCACCATCTGGGGATAATGAATTCACCTTAATAAAGTCCTCCACCTCAGAAATGAATTCCTCCATTCGCCAGGAGAGCAGAGGTAAGATAAGGTCGAATGGCCAAGATCTAGATCATTAGCCCCACCCACCATAATAATTGCTTAGATCATTACCTAGGTTATATAATTCTGAAGAACTGAAGAGAATTTAAAATAAATTCACACTCTTGTCTATATAAATCTCTTGTTGCCACAAAATAAAAGCTAGCACCAGTATACAATTATTTCCAAATGGTTACAACGCCTGAGAACGTATGTCACCTAAGACATTAAAACAATAAAATTCCACTCTATAAACAAGTGTGAAATTAAAGGCTATAATCTTTGGTGACTTATATTTCAAATTATTTGAGTTTAGGAGCCATAAGGAGCCGAATTTACATTTGTGTACTGTATACTTTCTCTCGACACCTCGTAAAGAAAGTATTGTGTTCGTCAAATATTCGAACTCAAGATTTTGATAAACTTCAACGTTTCATGAACCCCTGAAACAAACAAAAAATTGTATTCGCCATGCCGTCCTTTGCTTGTACTTTGGGCTAGAGTTGAAACTAATTTACTGATTGGGCTACAACTTGGTATCTGGGGTTTTCATAAGGTCCCACGAGGAGTTTTTTGAATTAGATATGTAGCTCTAAATTTAAGGATAGTTTACTGGATGGTAAAAACATAAAATATCGATTTTCTCAAAATTAGCCTAACGCTAATGATTAAATTGTATTATATAAACACTGATTATCATTATAAATAAGATGGCAATTCTCAATTTATCATGAAAATGACTTTGATGGTACCTTACATAAGAATTTTTTTCCAATTTTCATCATTTCTCCGCAACTATTTTTGATAGGAAATAACTTATCGTTGTAAAGTTGTAGTAATATTAAAGATAAAAATCTTTTATTTGCAATATAATTTTATAAAAACAACAATTTCTGAGATATAGACTAAGTAAATATATACAGTATATTCTATTTAATTCAGGTCTTTGAAAATGAATTTGATTCTTATTCTCTTTGGTGGACGAATGTTTTCCTTTTTTTAATTTTACTGCAACGTGTATCTGGTTTCTAATGCCATAGAGAAAGTAACAGTGGATATTATGTAATTTATGATCTTTGTTGCAATGTTTCTACAATAACTATTTCGTTCACTTAATCTTATGAGTCTTTAGTAAATGTTTATTTTATGATAAAAGCTAGAGAAAGTCTGTAAAGTGCGCCGTAACTTTTATTCTGTTTAATGTCAAGGAAAATAAATGAATGTATGGTATTCAAATTTAGTCAATCAAGATTTGCACATAAGAAATAAAATAACTATAATAATATGAAAGAATAGTGGTTTTTAATCTGCAAGTAGTTCAATAGAAAACAAACATCGTTTTTAAATATATCTAAAGGCCTACTCGTAGTTCTTTGAATAGTAGATCTCGTTCCTTTTATGTTTTATTGTTAATACATAATTTAATTTCTCCTTGGATTTCAAGTTAAAATATATGCTATAATTTATAAATGAAATTGAAGTACTGCCCGTTCGGTTTGTACGCATATGTAATAATCACACTAATGTGTTAGGGATGGGAACGGTTGAATTTAGAGGTAATATACCAGAATTTCTAAGGTTGGGAGAGTGGGAAACGATTCAGGAAAAACTACGTTTAGTACGACTGGTCGGAATTCAAATTCCAATCCCCCTATTAACCTTTTTTGTAAAAAAAAAAAATGGGGTGTGGCTGTGTCATGGACACGGCCGTGTGTTGTACGTTAATAAGTTTATGTAACTACTTTAAACTAATGTTTTATATGCAATAGATAGATTTTGACGACAGCTGACGATTACAACTCAAACGAACATCGTAGCTTCTCCGAGTCAAAAGTTATACTAATTGCGATACGCAGCAAAATAACTTCAAAATGGAGGCGCTTCCCCCTCCACCGTGCGCTATACGTCATTGTTCTCACGTATCGTAATGCATTCTTTGATCCTTTATCTATCCAGTGGTATAATTTAATTTTGGATGGAGGATGATTCGAAACTACAACGCCAAACTGTATCCCCCGATTTTGTTATCATTAGGTTTTTTGGATTGCCCCCGTATGGTAGAAAATTTAAAGACGTATTCACGTCAAAACTCACTACATCTTACCGGATTCAAACCCTGGTATCCCCTTCATATGAAGTCCAATCTATTTCAAGAGTGACGCCTTAGTCCAGTGGTTTCTCAAACTGCGAGGTGCCAGGTTGTCTGCAGATGGGACCATTGGGACATTTGTGAACGAGAAAAAAGTACAAGATTAACAAGCTAAGTCCGCTGAGTCAACAGTACTTTGTACCACAAGTAGTATTACATGCAAAATGTGCATAAGAAACAAAATAAAATTTAAATTCTGTCTCTTACTGCTTGATAAACACGTACAGTACAATGATAGATTTTTCTACTTCGGGATGCGGACAGGTCGGTAGGTAGGTAGGCTTAGGTAGGTAGATAGTAAGTGGGTGATATACTATTGGGGGATGTTTGAAAAACCACAGAGGTGGGGATTGATTATATCAACACACGACTTACAACCTAACTTAATTCTATAACAGACATAACATATAGTTTCCCAGTTAATTAATCACTGCAAAAAGAGAAGCTCCTATTTAGCAAGGGCTACATTTTTTAGTTATACAGGGAATTGAACCCAGGAAAGTTCAGTTTAAAGACGTGCTAAGATGCCAAACAACTTGTTTTTGTCATAATGTGAAGACTCATACATAGTACATGCATGGATAAATTGTTGTTTTCTATTGAGCCCAAACAAAATTGCTACAGATCTTGTGACGTGGACAATCTGGGTGAAGTCATGTGATGTTTCCCCCTTCCAGCCAAGCGAGTACGTGTGGGGCGTATTTACTTTCCCAACTTATCAATTTGATTAGGCAGGCTATCTCAAATTGACAGAGAAATCTAAACAAACAAATAAATACATACATTTACTGCTCCTGTTTCATCCTTAAGGGTGAATGTGGCTAAGTGGTTAGTGTGGCAGAACACAAGCCCAACAGAACATGGTTTTAGTCTGGGTGGATCCAACAGAAAGATTTAGTATTTATACATGAGTTTGTCCCAATATCCAAATGGTAAGTATCTAGAACCAGGTGTGTAATATTAAAAGTACTGTTATAGATTAAGTTTAGTTTGTAAGGCTTGTATTTAAGTGAATGCATTTTGTATTTAGATTCCCCAATAAAACAATCAAAAGATATGTATCCAGGCAAAAATATGGTAGCCATCACTGTTTTCCCCTCTTCAGTAGAAATTCAATCCACGTGAACTTACTGACCTTATAATAATAATAAATAATAATAATAATAATAATAAATAATAATCAACTTTAATGGTGAAGTTAAGGCAACTGCCTTCTCTTACAAATAACCAGTACAATTAAACTGAAGTATAATAAAATAATATATATAAAAACACACACAAAGTATGAAAAAAAACTAGAGCTAAAATACACAAGGATTACGTACCACGCGCGCGCGCGCGCGCGCACAACACACACACACACACACACAAAATGTGTGATTACGTCTCACCCCTCTCAATCTCAAGAATGAGCTTCCACACGCAACTTATTTGCGACTTTTCGCTTGAAACCAATCAATTCTAATATCTTTACATCGTTGGTTAGGGTATTCCATGAACGAGAAGCTGAAACAGTGAAAGAATTTGAGTATTGATTGGAATTATGAAGAGGAATTAATAAAATTGAGTTTTATTGTGATCGAGTGTTGAAATTATTATTAGGTTTGAGTGAGCGAATACGTGAAGGTCGATTTCCAGATTTGTAAGAAATATAGTAACTGTGACGGCACTTAAAGTTAACTCTGGATCAAAAAGTAAATACCAGAAGCTATGAAAGTAAGTGTCAATCAAGAAGGATAAGTTTTCTAATCTACATACAAGAAGAGATTAACATTTTCCGGTATATTTTCTAGACTGTTTTCAGGTAAAAATGGCAGATAATTGAGTCCTTGGGGAAGGGGATGTATTCATAAAGAAAGTGATTGTAATTATTAAAAATATAGTCTATATCACACTATAGGCCTACGTTAGTGATACATTCAACCAGCAGGCGCTAGAGTTGATACAGAAGTTTGAAAAAAGAAGTTTAATATCTGGTATTGCTTTGTTGGAAATTATTTGTGATTGTTTCTGGTTTTAACGTATTTTATAGAAATTAAACTGAAGTGTAACCTTTAAAACTTTGAATATAAAAGAGTGTTTCATTCCATTTAAATAGGTGGAACATTTTACGAAGAAAATTAAAGGTAAATAAATATCTCTGGATTTTTTTTATCTTGCATTCATTTCTACATCCTAGAGCCAGGAAGTGATGGATACTTTAAGCCCGTTCACGATAGGTTTTTACCTGGATGACAGTTCGAAAATCACATGTTTAGGTTTTGGGTTGCCAACACTAGTAAAATATCCCTGTTTTGTTATCAATGTAAATATCTTTAATTACCTTTTATATATTACATTTAAAATAATGTAAACTTAAGTTTTCTCATACTAATTAATTTTTTTTAAATTTCTTTTTATACACCTCGAAACAATATTTTAAACATAATTAAAAGTACTTATTCTTCGTTTTAGAACGTTATCTATGATGTGTAATATAGTGCGTACATTAATACCTTTTAATACAGGCATCGGATTTACTTGGAAAAGAGAAAATTGTTGTCGTTTTTTACATACAATAAATTATTTTATGATTATTTTATATTATTTTGAAATATTTAACTGAATAAAACATTTTCATCAACTACGTATCTGCATCATTGTAAACAACTTGTTTACCGTCATGTTCAACCACGTGGTTTAAATTCATAAGTCGCCATTTTGAAGCTATGTTCGTTAGAAGTTTTTGTGAAAGTGGTGTGAATATTTTTTTAAGTGGAATAAAACAATAAATAAACTTTGTGTCCGTCTTCAAATAAATATAAATAATATTGGCCTAAATTACTGTGGTTAACTATTACAATAATATATTACCATCTGTTTTTACTACAGTCATCCAAAGTGATAGATGTCAGCTGTTGGCGTATTGATATATTAGGGATTACGTCTAGTAACATTTCGAGCTGTCATCCAGGTAAACTTAGCTCGTGAATGAATTATAAGCTTCTACTGAATATATTCCACTATCCCTCCCCTCTCTCTTTATCTCAAGATGAGGGTTAATTTGTTTAATGAGCCAAGAGATTACTTTTATCTTCCATTGTAGATCTCAAAGACCCAAAACATTTTATTTTCGCTAAAATTTACAAAATATGGGAAATTTGAGTGCACATAAATGTAACATCGTTTGCTTGGAGAGGTGATGGTATACAACTGTGAAAACCATCCCCTTACCGCCAGTCAAGCTCGCTGGCACCAATCTCATCCAGCCGGTGGAAAGCTCTGTTTCAAGTTTACTAAACAAGATTATGATTTGCTGTAAAACAGATTGTTATAGTGAAACTATGAACTATTTTATTGCACCCTCATGTAAATAATGGTTAATGTACCCTTCATTTACCCTGAAAGGCGACAGAATAAGCTTGCACGTTTCTACTATGGTGTAGTTTATAAGATAGGGCCATAGTATCAACCATCAAGGAAAGACTGCTACCTTTCAGAAGAAACAGAGTGTACATAAACAATTAGCTGGGACAAGTTTCACCTCATGTGACTTGCACTGAGTAGGCCTTAAATACTCCTCTTAGATTACCCGCTTCTGTGGTGGTAGTGTCTAATGCGTCACTCTTGTATTAGACTAGACTGCCGATGATGGGGAGATTGAGGTTCGAATCTCAGTTGGGTGTACTGAGGGTAGTTTTTCTGAAATGGTTTTCTACTCGCCTTCTAGACAAGTTTGGATACACTTCCTCTAAATATAGACTTACACATTTCTAAAACCATTAGCGTAATTAGGATATAGACGTTTAACCCAAACGGGAAGTAAGACTTGGTTAAAAAAAAAATCTTAAGATTAGTCACTAGTGGGATACATTTCTGTATTAAGTGTCCATCTATTTAATACTGTCTAGGGGCAGTAGCTTCCAAACTTTTCCATTCCGAAAACTTAATTTCACCACCCCAACCCCCAAAACCCATTCCTACTGGCTACTTCTATCACAAATGATATTGAAATATCTACCTCTTTTATAATGCATAAATTAAGATAGCTTGTGAAAATATTTTGGTTTTCCAATTCCGATCCCTAATTTTATTGTGTTGAGATTTATTCTTATAAAAATCTAGCCAGCTAGACCAAATATTCAATGTCTTAAAACCCATATTTTAAATTGACCCAAGAAAAATATTGTTTAAATAAACTGTCCAGCCCCTATTAGAGGCTTTTCCTAAAAGACACTGCAGGTAGACTTTCATATTTTTTTAAAATATGGTTATGGCCTCGATTTATCCCAATAATACGTTGTTAAAAACCGTCCTAAAACAACATCATTTAGTTTTCTACAAATAAATCGCAGCACTCATTCTTAAACGTCCGAAATGTGACCAGCGACGGAGTTTTAAAACAAGGGTGTCGATTCTGTAAGGAAACGTGGCTGTTATGAAGATGAAATTAAGAAACACTGTTTGTGCTTTAATTTTAAATCACTGAATGTTTGAGCCAATAATACTCCTTCCCCAATACCCGAAAGGTTCTTTGGTGTCGTTAAAACAGTAAATGTGAAAAACACGGTGGCTGATTAGATCATATTGCATTTTGACACATGTGGGAGAAATTTACAAACGCACATGACATGCAAACTGTGTGGCCGTACAGGGCCCCATGATTTTAGAGGCCCCACGCTTGCTTTAGGTGACAAACAAGTTAGGGTGGGGAATACAATTTACTTGCTTCATTCATATAATAGGCTCCCTGTATGGGTGATTTAGAATACTTATCACCACGTATTACTACTACCCCATCGGGCTATATGATTTAATACTAATTACGCTAATGGGTTAGGAATTGGTAAGGTTGAATATAAAGGAAGTGAACCCGCATTTGCGTTGAGGGGGAATGGAAAACCATCCCCAGTTCACCCTAGTGAGATTCTAACCTCGATCTCCCCATCCTCGGCAGGCTAGCTCAACTTGAAACTAGCGTGTTAACTAACTACGCTACCGAGGAGGGTGGGATATAGAAAATGTTGTCATACTGTAAAAACAAAATATGAAAACAAAATCATATGGTTTGATTTATTAAACGAATGAAGCGAGCTATTCGTTTAACGCCACCGATTTGTATTTATCTGTCTGCGATAACGTTTGAACGTATTAACCGATTTAATTCAAACCTAGCTAGTTTTTCTTTGTACGTTTATATAGATCAAGTTTTTTAGGAAGAAAATCGAATGAAGTGTTGAGGAGAAATCAACACCTATATATATAAACACGGCCTCTACCATTAATTACTACTTGAATCTACTTTTTAGGGCATTTTCACATGACTGAAAATTAGTATATGGGTGCAAATTACTGTAGTAACTTAAACAAAAATTAAGTTTTTTTAATATTGAGGGAGCAGTGGGGGTAAGCATATAGCTGGGAGCCCAGCAAGTAATGTTTTTCCAGGGCTCCAAGTCTGCTAAAAGTGGTCCTGACTTAAAAAAACAAATTAGGAACACAATATATTATTTTTTTAGTCACAAATTAGCATTATGTTTGGATTGTCAAGGCACTTGGGTTACGAACAGGTAACTAATAATAAATAATTAAAACCAGGTGGATTTTGGCTATCCAAAATTCTTTACTGTCGAACTTTGACAACAATTTTCGCCAAATACATTCAAAAATATTTGTAAAACATACATTTATTTTCACACTTAATAGGGTTTATGTGATTAATAAAATAAACCATGATTTTTAATTGTATGTGTGTCTAATGTTTTCAGCATTCAACACACTTTTCTCAAAATGCATCACCTACAAAAATACATCTTAATATATATATTTTTAAATGTGCAAAGCCATGGAATAAATATGATAAATAAATATGATTGAGAAATCGACTTACTTTAATATTGAGTATCAAGTCTGCAATGGAGCGCTGTTGCTAAATATTTAAAAATTACTGTCGTTGATTTATTGGTGTTCTTATAATAAAATATGTGTAACAGAATCTGATCTTAAGGTTACTTCTTTACTTACTAAGTGGCATTAGGAACTCAGAAGCTCATTGCCGCACTTACAGAAGTACTTCACTTATCCCTATTTTGAGATAGTTCTATCCAGTCCACTTCATTACAACTTATATCTTTCAGATCCATTCTAATATTATCCTCCCATCTGCGTTTAGATCTTCCCAATGATCTCTTCCCATTGGATTTATCAGTCAGTAAGTACCCCAAACACGGTTCTAGATTCTAACATTCATGCTGAATGCCCTGCCCAAGACTTGTTTATCCTAACATTATCCTGTGATAAGTTCAAGATATATAACTCTTCACTAAGTAACCTCCTCCACTTACCATTATCCTCCTCCCTTTTTGGACAGAATATGTTCCTAAGGGCCTCGTTTTTGAACAACTTTTATTTTTGTTATGTAAGACAAGTTATCACTTTTCACACCCATAGATCGTCATAGCATGATATCCTTAGTTTCCTTACATAAATGTTCAAATTAGTAGGCCTACTCTCACTTTTCCGGACTTAATAGCTGCAATGCACCAGTGGAATCATAATTATGTCAACCTGGAGAGCTATCTGAAGATTGTGCACTGTGATACACGTTGGTAGACATCACTACAAAAACTTTTGTCTGCTCTAGTCTGGTTTTATGGTGGTGGGGTGGTAGGGATTCATATCTTGACTGGGAGTACTAATATGATTATTCCTCAATCATATTCCACTGTTACTTCACGCAAAAGCAGTTACACTTCCTCTTAGTTCTAGTTTCCTCTTTCCCACCCTGTTAGTGTAAATATGTGAATATCCCAGGCGTAGATCCCGGTATCACTGTAGCATTAATGTATCTCAATTTGATTTAAAATATAAGACAATAAACATAATCAAAATATCCACCATCCTGTTTTAGAAACCAATGAACTGGATGGCATCATAAATATAAATTCTATTACACCAAATGTAAAACTATTTGGGAAAATTCTATGCGTTTTCTATTACCAATTTTTCATTATTTCACATAAATAAACACACAATGAAACGTTCAAAATATTACCTTATTTATAGCTTATTATTTTAAAGTCTCTACGTTTAATGGCGATGGTGTTACCAACAATAAAACACACACTCAAATTTATAAGAGAGTTTGTATTATGAAGGAATATTATTGGCATATAAACTAAACTAATCTAAAAGGAGATCTCACTTAATACGACGCTCTTGTCTATTCCCTCTCAAACTCATAAAAAAAACATGAATAGAATATCTTCCAGCTTGAAATCCATGGTGTGCACTTGTGTTTCTACCAGGGTCTGAAGCCACTATCTTCAGGACAACGTCTATATGGATCAACTCCTTATCAATGTTGTCAGGCATATGAATAAAACTCCTGGCAGATTGGAGAATATGTTCATGACTTGATTGTTATTTTGGTGGATGTGGTCCGTTGATGTTTATGGATGTTGCTAGGTGATGTTGGTTGATGCTGTCAGGAAATGTTGGTGGATGATATCAGGTGTTGTTGGGTGATGTCACCAGGGTATATTGGAGGATGTTGTCACGTGATGAGGAAGGATATCGCCAGGGTATGTTAGTGGATGTTACTAGGTGATGTTGGACGATGTTTCCAAGTGAATTGTAGGATGTTGTCAAGTGTATGTGGTAGATTTTGCCAGGTTGACAGGTAATTCTGTGGGATGCTGCTGGAGATGTTCAGGACCTATTTAAACAAAGAGTGACATGAACAAGGGTAATATTTGTAAAAAGCTGAGAACAACAAATGAGATCTACTAAGATTTAAAAGACTTGTTTTATCAAAAATAAATTAATGTATAATAGTCAATATGTTAGGAATTTTCATCTCTCATTTAAGTAAAAATTAATTTTGCTGAATTTAAATATAATTGTGTGTACTGTACAAGGCCACTTTCTGTTTTATCAAAAATTGTACCAAGTTTTAAAATGAATTTTAATGGCTTAAGATCTAGTTAAAGAGCTTAATACCAAATATCAAATATATCCTAGGTTAGTGTACAAAAACTCACATCGCTTAAGTAACCATGAATATACAATATCATGATACCAGGGAAGAAATCGTTTAGATGCTAATCTTAAACTGATGTAAGGTATATATATATTTAAAAGGTATCAGAAAATAAAGAGGCCCGTAATAACATCAAGGCACAAGAGAAGGGAGGACAAAAGGCGCATACAATCTCATGTAATCAGTTTGTCATAGATGAATACATAAACTACCCGCTTCGGTGGCCGAGTGGTGTAAGGTGTCACTCTCTTGTTAGACTGTCCTACTGATGATGGGGAGATAAGGGTTCTAATCTCGGTCGAGTCTTTTGAGGGTGATATTTCTAAATGTTTTCCCACTCTCCTTCCACGCAAATCTGGGTAGACTACCTCTATAAAACGCTTCCTTCATCATCCACATCCCATTAATTATACTACAGGTGAGGCAAGAATATATGACAGTTTTGCAAGTGTGATAACTTTTGTATCTTCGTACAAAAAATTGTTTAAATTTTGTCATTAAATTCAGCATATTTTTCCATTGTTATTTACACCATAAAACAATTTTTAGAATACAAGCTAGGTGTGGAAAATACTTGCAAATATCTTCCATTTTCATTCACACATTGATGAAGTCTTGCTCTGAAGTCAAACATGACATCACGAAGCATGTTTATCGGTATTGCCCTAATTTTACGTTCGATAGCAACCTTGAGTGCGTCCAAGTCGTGTCACATGATCACGAGGTTGTAATTCTTGAGTAAGCACTATTTTGTAAGGGTGAAAATGCAAATCCAAGTGCAGATCAAGACTTCATCAATGTGTGTATGAAAATGGAGGATATTTGCAAGACGTTATTTTCCACACCTAACTTGTGTTCTAAAAATGGTTTCATGATGTAAATAACAATGGCAAAATATGGTGAATTTAATGACAAATTGTAAACAATTTTTTGTTTGAAAATAAAAAAGTTATTACATTTGCAAAACCATCATATATTAATAATAATTAGCATCGCGTCTTACTACCCGTTTAAAATAAAATAATAATATTTAGCACCACTTCTTACTATCCGTTCGGGTTACACGCTTTAAGTACTAATTATGCTAATGGATTAGGAATTGGGAAGATTGAGTTAGAGGAAGTGAACCCACATTTGCGTGGAGGGAGAGTGGAAAACCATTTAGGAAAAACCACCCCCAGTTCAACCGACTGAGATTCGAACCTCGATCTCCCCGTCCTCAGCAGCCGAGCTCAACACGACAAGCGCGTTAGCCAACTACGCCACAGAGGCGGGTTATATATTCCTGACGCATTCTGTGTATGCGTATAAACTTAATAGGTTTTCTCTAAGTTTCTTTTTAGCGTATGCCACCAGAGTTTGTCTGATAGACATTCCTGGTATTCTTCTGGCTGTGGCAGACGTATAGGCGTCCTCTGAGGTTGGGCCACTATGTAAGTGAGGTTACTTCGGTCCACTGAGATGGTATGATGATGATGATGATGATGATGATTATGATTAAGCTGATTATGTGGTGACAGTAGAGATATTAAGCCTATCTAAAGCCTAATTAACCAGACCGTAATGACTAAAGGAGCGTTTCCTCTTCAGGAAAAATACCTCGAACACAGCTGGGTATCGAAACTGAGACCTCTAGATTAGTAGCCAGGAGTGCTGACCACTATATCATGAGGTTGGCCTGAGCAGGTAGTAAGACGTAGGGATATAAATAGTTTTATTATTATTATTATTATTATTATTATTATTATTATTATTATTAGCACCGCGTCCTACTACCCGTTCGGGTTATACGCACTTACGCTAATGTGTAATGGTAGGGTGATTGTGAGATGAAATGAAGGACCTACAGTTTAACGTGGAATCCGAACCACTGTGATGGCCTGGCATTCCCCACATTCACAAGAATGTCTTGTCAGAGGTGAAGGAAGAGTTTGGAAATCAGATAAATCTGTGCCGGGACCGAGGATTGAACCCCGGCCGCCAGCACAGAAGTCTGACACCTTACCCCTAGACCACCAGGTCACCTATAAATAGTTGATGAGTTAATCTGATATTCGGTATTTGTGGATGGACAGGTATGTGATATAATATTTATCGCTCTTTAGTTATTTTACGGGAATTAAAAAAAACATAATCTAAGGCCATAGTTGTATCCAATAGCGATTAAATTAACCAAGGCGAGCCAAACAATCAACACCTAAATCTATAACTATAAATAGCTCAACCTGGATTAAATGTCAAATACAAGATGGTTAATTCTAATTTGTCTGGCCTGGAAATAATGCTATACTAAAAAGCTGGTCTGAGAGCTTGTCTAAGAATGCACTCACGATATTGATTTCTCACGATATTGATCTAACCGCGGAGTGTTTCTAACATACACAACTGTCCTGCGAATATCCCTATAACACACAGCTGAACATGGAATGTTCCTATAGTACACAACTGTCCTGCGAATAGCCCATAGTACGAAGCTGAACAGGGAATGTTCCTACAGTACACAAATATCCTGCGAATATCCCTATAACACACAGCTGAACATGGAATGTTCCTATAGTACACAACTGCCCTGCGAATATCCCTATAGCACACAGCTGAATAGGGAATATTCCTATAGTACACAACTGTCCTGCGAATAGCCCATAGTACGAAGCTGAACAGGGAATGTTCCTACAGAACACAAATATCCTGCGAATATCCCTATAACACACAGCTGAACATGGAATGTTCCTATAGTACACAACTGCCCTGCGAATATCCCTATAGCACACAGCTGAATAGGGAATATTCCTATAGTACACAACTGTCCTGCGAATAGCCCATAGTACGAAGCTGAACAGGGAATGTTCCTACAGTACACAAATATCCTGCGAATATCCCTATAACACACAGCTGAACATGGAATGTTCCTATAGTACACAACTGCCCTGCGAATATCCCTATAGCACTCAGCTGAACAGGGAATGTTCCCATGATACACAACTAACCTGTGAATATCCTTTTCATACATCAGGAACGGAATGTTCCTAACCACCAGTTATAGTTACATCATGCTATAGTTGGAGTAGCTCAGCACAATCTTTCATTATCTGTGAAATGTGGTAGAGACTGATCACAAATTATACAAATTCTTTTTTTTATCGTATGGCACATTTGACCAGGAGAAACTTTGACGTTTAGATACGGTCACTTTATGTATAGAATATTAGCGGCTCTGTTAGCACAGAACGTTGTCCAGGGTACACCATATTAGGTTGTCTACACGTCGTACCCACAATTAGATTATGTGATGATAGTGATTATGTTTTAGAGCAGGGGTGAGTCTTAACCTAATTTAGTTATAATTAACAAAACCATGGTGGCCATTGAGACTATTCCCTTAAAGGGAATAATACCAAAGATACCAGCCGGGAACCGAACCCAGGACCCTTGGCTCAGAGCCAGGTGCACTGACCTCTACACCACGGGGACGGTTAACCTCATAATGATTTAGTTGGAGTCACTCAGTGCAAACTGTGGTTGTCTATGAAATATTTGAAAGACTACTCACACGCTACAACCTCATAATGATCTAGTTGGAGCCACTCAGTGCAATCTGTGGTTGCCTATGAAATATTTAAGAGTCTACTCACAAGTTACAACCTCATAATGATCTAGTTGGAGTCACTCAGTGCAATCTGTGGTTGTCTATGAAATATTTAAGAGTCTACTCACAAGTTACAACCTCATAATGATCTAGTTGGAGTCACTCAGTGCAATCTATGGTTGTCTATGAAATATTTAAGAGTCTACTCACAAGTTACAACCTCATTATGATCTAGTTGGAGTTACTCAGTGTAATCTGTAGTTGTCTATGAAATATTTAAGAGTCTACTCACAAGTTACAACCTCATTATGATCTAGTTGGAGTCACTCAGTGCAATCTGTGGTTGTCTATGAAATATTTAAGAGTCTACTCACAAGTTACAACCTCATTATGATCTAGTTGGAGTCACTCAGTGCAATCTTATCTATCTGTGAAATATTGAAGAGGCTACTCATACGCTACAACCTCATAATGATCTAGTTGGAGTCACTCAGTGCAATCTGTGGTTGTCTATGAAATATTTAAGAGTCTACTCACAAGTTACAACCTCATTATGATCTAGTTGGAGTCACTAAGTGCAATCTTATCTATCTGTGAAATGTTGAAGAGGCTACTCACACACTACAACCTAATAATTATTGAGTTGTAGTCACTCAGTGTAATCTGTAGTTGTCTATGAAATCAATAAAAGTCTACTCACAGGCTATGACCTCATAATACTTGATTTGTCCTCACTAAGTACAACCTGTCTCTATTCTGCGAAATGTTAAAGATGCTACTCACACGCTATGACTTCATCGTCTTCTATTGGGGATCACTTAGCACTTCCCTGGTAAATCTCTCGGGCATCTGCTGAGTCAGTGTAGTGGTTCTCCCTCCAGCAGCCTTCTCTGGGGCGAACATCCGCCCGTATTTGACCATCTTGGAGTTCTGGTTGTCCCCTGTGGTCCTCCAATAAACCCGCTGAACTGCACTCCGTCCCGCGATGTACCTGCTCGCTGACCCGATCAACATCTTGGTCTACTGAGGATCTTGAATCGGGAGTAAGCTCAGCTAATACAGAAGAGCTCAACACCTGAACCTATAATATGATGCCTGGAACAGTTTATTTGACTTGCACCACAGGAGTAATCTGTTCACGTCTGTTGGTATTTCTTTGTGAGTTGCACGTGTCTCCAGTGCTTCTTGATCGAGAGCTGTCATGTGTGTGGTTAGTTCCTGGTCCCATGTGTGAGTGTGTTGATCCACATGAACAACACCCAGCCAGATGGTGGGGGAGAGAGAGGCAGCTTCAGACTGGGCCTTGTTGTATGAGACAAAGTCCTTGGGGGTGAACAGCACTTGGGACCCCATAAAGGAAGAGAGGTCTATGTCAAGTTCAATTACTTCAAACAACAATGTGAGACTAATGCAACCGTGGTCAAGGTGTTTGAGACGTTGTCTTCCTCCTCCTTTTTAGAAAACAATGTCCTAGCCTCAGTGAATACAAAGCTTTAGTTTTAATGCTGTACCTTAATGAGTTTAATATGATCTATTAGGAGCTCACTAAAGTGCGGTCAAAAGCGTTCACTGCCTTAGCTCTTGGATTTTTAAACATGACATGTTAAACCTTATATAGGCTCTGTCGGTGTCGAAATCAACGAATATTGAGTCTTAAACACTTTGATATCTCGCGCTCACTAACTGTTCGGTGAATTTCAAAAAAATTATGTAAAGCACTGAGTATAAGCCTGCCAGGATCAGTAGCTCCCTATCAGTGACTGAATGCTGCGAGAAATCTCTTTAAAGGTTGAAACTTTCCTCATCAGTGGATGCTATTTGTGTATTATTTTTAACAACCACTTTTCAGTTGAATATATACTTTTTTCCATGTATAGTAGTTGAGTTTAGCTCTCTATCATCTGGTAGATTCCACTGGATGTGTCTAGGTTTGTATCAAAGAAACAGAAAGGCTGCTCTTGGGGACACGCAGTTTGAAGTGTCAGTCCTGTTGAGGGGAAGATTGACGTTAGTGAGGGTTTATTTATTTAAAAACTACCTTCTTCTTACCCATCCCTTATTTTAGGCCATTACTAAACCTTTTGTTGAGCTCATTCCTTTTAAGAAAAGGTAGCCCAAGTTGAGAAATCAATTAACTCCTTTCTTTAATTGACCGGTTATACCGAATATAACTGGCAAATTAAATCCTGGGGGGGTCTTATAAATTATATTTCTATGTGTAGTAAAACAAAAACAAGTTACACAAGGTAGGCAAGTGACCATCTTGTTTGGCAGTGACAAGAACGGGGGGCGGGGTTTGGAATCCCGGGTGGGTCTACTGATGATATTTTTTCCCTAAATGTTTACCCACTTGACCTCCACGCCTTTACGTATGTATATTCTCTAAATTTAACATAGTTTTCAGCTCTACCTCACTTATTAAAAATATGTGGCTAGCTCGGACGAGAGATAAGACACAAAACAAACAAAAATATATTATTAATTAGAATAAAACTAGGTTACTCAGTTTAATGAACTCCGTTTGCCCTGGAATTGGCAGATTGGCATTCCTTGTGTAGACAAGGAGCATGCTTCAAATTGATGTACGCGCTGACCTGCTTGGGGCCTTTGCCAAAGCCACTGTCCCATTTCGCTTTATCTCTGCGTCATTCCAACTTCTGGATGGAAACTTACAGTGCTGCAATAGGCACGTAACTAGTTTGTGGTGGAATGTACCACCACTCGTCTATAAGCCTGATGTTATCTCTGGAATAATTATTTCAAGTTGTCGTTAGGAATATTTCAAGTGACACAACTATAGTTTATGAATCATTTGGTTTAATTCACGGTCTTGTGGATCAATCAGCCCATTCAACAAGTCTGTACTTTCACCACGTTAGAATATGCCAAACTTATGTAAGTAAGAAACTCAGGTTTAAATTCTCTCAGTTGTGGAACCATCGGCCCAGATCACTTCCAGCCTCGTGGTTTAGTGGGTAGAAATCCTGGCTAATAACCTAGAAGGCCCGGGTTTGATTCCTAACTGGTAACCGAGAATTTTTCTCAAAAGGGGAATCATTCCCATGGTCCCAGTAGTTTGGTTAGTTAAGCTTAAGTTAGGTTCGAGATCGTCATTGGCTCAACCTCGTCATATTCACTATCATCATCCTTTCAACTCATTGGGAGATGGAAAGAACTTCCATGAGAAGGATGTTATATTAGTACATTAAGGTGTCCCTAGGGCAGCGGTATATTATTGCTGGTTAATCTTTCCACAAACTGAGCTACAAATTTATATAGCCTAGACATGCCATTATTATTATTATCCCAGACCACCACTTGCTCTAGAGTCTAGTTTAGTTTCTGTTAGTCCATGTAAAGAAATATCGTCATTGCCAGAGTGTGACATGTGTTAGGCAATACTCTGCTATCCTGATGTTACCCAACATTCCCTACTACTATCCCTCTTCACCCCCTGGGGCTATTGTGGTCGGGTTAGCTAACATGCTGTCTGCCCAGAACCGTGACGCGGAATACCCAACATGGTTTTGCGTTAGAGATAAAAGTAACCCGTCAACAAGGTCAACAATGACTGATAATCGTGGTCAACCTCACTCATCGGCCAATATATTGTGACAGTTAGCGTCATGTAGTATCTGAGTGGTCAGGGAGACTGATTGTAGGGTTCATATTTCTGTCCTGGATTCATTTAGCATCCCATTAATGTATTTATCATCTTATTCAGACATTACGAATTCATGTTGTGTTGTGTGTTTAGTTTTGATATTCCAGGAAAAGTTAGATTTAGTTGGTTCAGACCCGTATCCATAAGCTACGCACTCAATCCTCAAACTATGGATTTATTCTCTTATATTCGAATCGTATTTCCTAACTCCATTTGCAAATGAAGACGTCAGAAACTCAGCCTTTGACCTGAGCGCATATCCTTGTACTTAGTCCTAAGAGTTGAAAGCTTACAACTCTTGGTCCTAAGAGTTGAAAGCTTACAACTCACATGCATGTTTTTACTATAGTTACACTATCGGAGCAAATATTTTAAGACATACACTATTTGGCTTTACTCTCCCATTAATCTTATTATAAATCCTTTAGAATATCATATATGCTCTAAATTCTGTGTGTTTGGCTGTGTGTAGAATAAAACTACAAAAAAATTAAATAGTTTCTAATTTTAAATATACATTAGTTCTGTGATACAATTTTAAAATGAAATAAATTAAATATAATCATGCAAGCCTACTTTTTAAATATGGGTTATTCAACGTGCACTTTTTGAGCTGACTTATTAAATTGGCACATTACCAACAAACTGACGTAATTATGGAATATACACCACATCTATTCTCCCTAAAATCAATTCATAAATATTTAATAGAACGCCTCATTTTAATCAGTTGCATAATTTTCTATACATACCGGAATCGAACTTAGGACCCATTGCTCAATGGGCAGACACACTACCAATTGAGCTAAAATGTCCGAACAAGCCGCTACTACTTTCAACAAACAGGATGTACAGTACAATAAAATGTCTGGATACAGATTTCTTAAATTATTCCTTTTGATGCTACTTAAATTGATCATCATCGTCATCATCATTAGACGTTTCCGCCTTTGTGGGTCATCTGGCACATCCTATTCCATTCCTGTCGATCTCTCCAAACTTCTCCATCATCCCCGCGTCTCCAGTCCCCTCCGTTATCTTCCATGTCCTTCTACGCTTAGTCCATCCATCGTGTCCATGATCTTCCAACAGGTCTTCCATCGTTCTCTTTGTTCTGTAAGGCTTTCTAAGGCATTCTGTCCTCCTCCATTCTCAGCACATGACCTAACCCCAGCAACCATTTTCTTTTTAGTGTCTTCTAATGATATAACTTTTAAACCATTTCTAATTATTTCATTCCTTATCCTGCCTCTTCTTGTTACATTCTTAATGCCTCTCAGGAACCTCATCTATGCTGCCTGCATGCAATCTACTTAAATCTCTTTTCGTCCATGTTCAGGTTTCAGAGCTATATGACAATATTGGATGATAATATGCTTTATATAACAAATTTTTGTCCTCTTTTCCTATATTTCATCACCAGATTATATCCTTAGCCACGTGGTTGAATTGTCAACTCTTCCATATCCTTTATCCTATTTCCTCCTAGATCTTACCGTTTGTAGTTATCTTAGTTCCTTGATAGCAGAAATCTTCCACCTTTTCGAGTTCCTTTCCATTGGTTGTTACTTTCTTTGCAGGGTTTATGTTTCTAGCCACCTTCATTATCATTAATTGATAAACACATAATTTATTGAATTGATATAACTTTTTAACTGTTGTTAAATATTATTATTATTATTATTATTATTATTATTATTATTATTATTATTATTATTATTATTATTATTATTAGCACCGCGTCTTATTACCCGTTCAGGTTATACGCAAGTTGTTAAATAAATATCCACGATACCAAGGTAAATATTTGTTGGCACTAGAGTTGAAATTGTTATAATATATACATTATAGATTTAACAGGAAGACAGAAAAGTTACTAGATCTTCTTTCCATTCAAGTCAGGTCAGATGTCATTCAGATGTCCCTTAAATAAATAGGTAGTATCAATTGTTAAACAATAAAATTAATAGTAAAATGTTCTGAATTTTTGTCGCAAAAGTTGTGTTTGTATTTGTCAAAGGGTTCTTCTTATGCAAACTGAACTGTAGAAACATTAAAATTTCCTTCTATGCACATATTTTGTTGTGTAATAATTGAACCTTGTTGTCCTTGTATAAAGTCAGCTTTAGAAAGGGAAGATATAACTGAGTTTGTAAAATGTATACGTGTGAGTTAATTATAGCCACTATAGTAACTTATTTAGAGAATACAAAATGTTTCAGCATTTCAGCTTGCCCAATCAAGGAAGATATAGCAGAACTGCTTTTTTTTGTTTATTAAAGGAACACAGGAACCGGATGGAGGGAAACTTGCTAATTTGATTTCTGGGGAGGAGGGCTATTCTTATAGTCCATTTAAGACATAAACAGGAGCATAGAGGGGAACTTGCTGAATATATTTCTAGGAATAAGGATTGTTATTTTAGTCCATTCAAAACATAAACAGAGAGAGAGAGAGGAGAGAGAGAAGAGAGAGAGAAAGAACTTGCTTATTTGATTTCTGGAAAGAGAATTGTTCTTTAGTCCATTAAAAACAGGAACAGGAGAAAAAAGAAGAACTGAACTGACTTCGGAAGCGGGATTGTTATATTTTAATCAATTAAAGACAGGAACAGTACATCTCCAAATACCACCTTTCTTGTCCTTATCCAATCAGTGTAAATATTCTGATAGCCGAACGGATGATATGACCCGAGATAAGACCAATATACCTGGAAATGTTGTTTCAAAACAATAACAATTTCTCTGGGCCACTTCCATTAGTAATATTTGTGTTGCTTCATCAGAAAGACGAATTGCTATCTATTCATATATCTATCTACGCCTCTTTATTGAAGGTCATGTATAGTACATTAATATTGCATACATGCCGAGTGATGAAATTGTCATGAATATTAGTAATTTTTATAGAAAGAAAACAACATTTTAAACCGAATGACGTCAACTACTCATTTGGGATAGACATTTCAGCCTGTTACAGTGTCAATTACTTGAATTAACTTTCTTAAAATAAAAGAAGTAGTAGAGCTATTCACAGCAGTCCTGGGTTTGAAATAATGTTTGTGAACTGAACTAACCCCTTCCACACAATCAGGATTCACATCCTTCATATGATGGGCTATCCAATTAGGATTCACATCCTTCATATGATGGACTATCCAGTTAGGATTCACATCCTTCATATGATGAACTATTCAGTTAGGATTCACATCCTTCGTATTATGGATTATCCAGTTAGGATTCACGTCCTTCATATGATGGACTATACAAATAGGATTCATATCCTTCATATGATGGACTATCCAGTTAGGATTCACATCCATTGTATGATGGACTATCTAAATAAGATTCACATCCTTCATATTATGGACTATCCAGCTAGGATTCACATTCTTTGTATGATGGACTATCCAGTTAGGATTCACATCCTTCATATGATGAACTATCCAGTTAGGATTCACACCCTTCATATGATGGACTATCCAATTAGGATTCACATCCATTGTATGATGGACTATCTAAATAAGATTCACATCCTTCATATGATGGACTATCCAGTTAGGATTCACATCCTTCGTATTATGGATTATCCAGTTAGGATTCACGTCCTTCATATGATGGACTATCTAAATAAGATTCACATCCTTCATATTATGGACTATCTAAATAAGATTCACATCCTTCATATGATGGACTATCCAGTTAGGATTCACATCCTTCGTATTATGGATTATCTAGTTAGGATTCACATCCTTCATATGATGGACCATCCAGTTAGAATTCACATCCTTCGTATGATGAACTTCCATTTAGGATTCACACCTTCATATGATGGACTGTCCAAATAGATTCACATCTTCATATGATGGACTATCCAGTTAGAATTCACATCCTTCGTATGATGAACTATCCATTTAGGATTCCCACCCTTCATATGATGGACTATCCAAATAGGATTCACATCCTTCATATGATGGACTATCCAGTTAGGATTCAGATCCTTCACATGATGGAATACCCAGTCAGGATTTAAATTCTTCAAATCATGGACTATCCAGTCAGGATGCAAATCCTTCATAACCCCTTCTATTCAGTCCTCGAGCAAACCCTGCTAATTGATAAATGATAATCAAACCCTTGTTCTGTCAAACGACAGTTAATTATATTGGATTCAATTTTCTCCTAAGTACGTCATTGCATTGAGTCAGCAGCCCACTTCATTGTTCATTACTTGGCCACTTCACTATACAATACAATTAAAGGATGGGACCTACTTCCTGACGTGGGATCAATACTAAACAACAGATTAACTATGGAAAAAACCTTAGATTTACAAAACATTGCACCTTTGAAAATATATCACGATATGAAAACGTCCGTGACCTAAATTGGAACATTTAATTAAGATTGCGACAGTAGAAATATTTATTAATATAGAAATCTCATGAGATTAATAAGCCTCTAAATTTTAAAACTCATTATAAAAACAAAATGTTGCTCTATAATTTACTTAGTGTAAAATTCATCTCCGGTTAGAATTAAGATATTTTAAGTGTTCACTTTGGAAGGAGATTTGTGGAAAATCTTACACTAACCTTTTCAAAGTTTACCATACACCTTACTAGCATGTTCTTATTAAAATACCCGGGTTTGAATCTTGGGCCCACTCACAAATTTTGAGGTTTGAATTATTCTAGAGACCTGTTATGTTTCGAGATATTCCTTGGGACTTTGGAATATCAGCTCCCCTGGTTTGAAGCCCAAACTTGACCTTTACTGGTGGTTAGAAATATAATAGAGTCCCAAACGCAAATACGTTCTGTCCCTTTGATAAGTGACGTAAAACGACTTCCCTTTATAAATTGACGAATAAACATTTTCAGATGTGATGAATATGGAAGTTTTTTAGCTAGTACCTAACTTTTAAACTTTTGATAAAACAAGGGTATAGGTGAATGAAACCAACTTAAACATAGTAAACTATTTTTAATATTCTACTTTTTTTAATAGCTAAACTCTCACAACTTTGGTTAAAATATTATAGCTATCAGGATAACATTCTGCGATAGAAGGTATATTTTTCTATTGATACTTTAAAGAGGTTTACCGGTTTTTTATAAATAGCATAAACATACATTTTGTATAAAAAATACCCAACAGCAAATCTATTTGTTTTAGTATACTCACCATTGCCAATTTATTTTGAGAGCCACAGAATTTTTTTAAGTGTGTTACCAACTTTCTTAAATAAGCTAAGACTTTCGAGAAATATAACACATTCAAACATTTATGAAAATATAAATTATTCATTTAGGAATAATAGGAACCTGTCTAATATATGCTCATACTTGTTAAATGGACTTTGTTGAATCTTTCGGGTTCTATTCAAGCTTAGAGCCTCTAGCTTACTTGCTTATAATTTAATAAGCAGTTACCTGTTTTGTGGCCGCATAGTTTAAGGAGTCACTATTACAATAGACTAGACTGCCGATGACAGGGAGATTAGGGTTCGAATCCCAGTCATGTGTACTGAGAGTGTATTTCCCAAACCTGTTGTATACTCTCCCCCCATGCAAATGCAGGTACACTTCCTATAAATTAAACCTTCCTCGCTCATAGCTCATTAGTATAGTTAGTGTGTATAGCCTGAACAGATTGTAAGCAGTGGTGTTAAAGAAAGGCGTTGAACTGGCTCTGCATGGGAAAGCCACATCAAAACTTCATAAGATTCATGGCTCATCACTCTAATCACGTGTTCGTGGGGTTCTGAGTCCTCCTTGGGACTATCCCTGCTATTAATTTAATTTTAATATTTTTAAGGTATCTACAAAAGTGATTTAATCAGTATATGAAGTTTCAGAGTTGTGCCATTTTCGGGAAGTTTGATAAAAACTCCGTACAGACACCACTTGGCTTTTATAATAAAATTGGTATTTAGTGAACAAATAACTGCCCTCTAAACACAGAACTTCTAATCAATTATAACGTTTGGTTGAGATGTATTTTAAAACGTTTAAATTTGGGGTGGATAGCTTTAAGCTTTCATAGCTTTGGCCCCAATTATAACTGTAATTTTTTGTGATAGCTTTAGGTATGAATTCAAATTTACATTTTATAATCCCTGAAAACCCCTTGCCAAATAGTAATCCCACCAAATTACTCTTTGAAATCCATGTCCCACAAAGCTCGATTATACATTGTAGTTTTAAATCCACAGTTCTTATAAGATAAAGGTTTTGATTGTAATTAAATAGATATATTTTTGATACAACCCTCTTACATTTAATGAAGTTTAAAATAATTCATTCCATTGTGTTGAAAATATATATATATAATACTTTAGTCCGGGTACTAGATTTGGTCAGAAATTTACATTGTCCGTCCGTCCCGTCTCCTCACTCCCCTACATATCTCTCCTCTTATATCGGGTTCAAAATATGTTATTTTAAGAATTATTAGTAGAAGGAAATTGCCTTAAAGTCTTACCTTCCCCTCTTAAAATTTTGCTGCACACCTTAATAATACATCCGTTTTAAAATATCTGATAACATAGTATCGATAGTCCCAGGTACTAATATTGGGCTCTACCCCAAATTTTGAGGTTTGAGTTCCAAAAATCTGTCTTTCTTTGATCCCTGCTTTGAATATTTGGACTTATACCCCCCACGCCCCACCATCCCTATTTGAAGCCCACAGCCCTTATAATCCATTTGCTGTAAGTAGGGATCTTTAGACTTTTCTGGAGGTTTAAAATATAATTATATGAAACATTCCCAAATGCTTAATCTCGGGGTGTAGAATCGAAAGAATAGTAGGCTACTAATACTGTACTCATTTCTAGTAGTGGAATAAAAGGATCGATGTTGTATTCATTTTGAAAGAAAATTATCGATAGCAGTAGGTATAGGTATTAAATAATAAGCAAGAAATTGTATCTGATTATAACGTTTTTAAGTAGGCCCTACACCAATGTTGATGATTTTTTCTATTTATATTTCTAGAATGTTTGCACTTATCTAGTAAACATTAATAAAATTCTGAACTATAATAAAACATAATATTCCGTTTATTGTATTAATTAAAATATTGTAGGGGCCTAATCACAAATTTGCAACAGAGGACCCAGCTATGTGTTTAGCTTGTTTCCGAACGAAGTAGCACGAACTTTTAATAAGGCTATCTTTCAATACTGGCATGGAAACACTTGGTTAAACAAAAGTATCGAAACAAAAATATCTAATATAAAAAGTATTAATAACTAAATCAAGATGTCGAAGTTAATATAGTATCAATGTTTGTCCAATTACTAGCTCTATTCTATACATAACATTAATATTATGTTCTTCGAGCTAGAATCATTTTTATGTTGCCCCTACTGCAAATGTAGTGTCGCAATGTTGGTACTTGTAGAGCCTGCTTTGCTGACAAATATGATACATAGTTATCTACATAATTATCTCTTAACGTTTTGGTCACCCCTGGTTCTCTTAATTTGAGCCATACGATTGATTTATCTATGTGGCGATGGGACTAAAATAATGCAAGTGGAATAGTTTGTGTAGCTAGGTCCATTAGGTGATCGAGTGGAAGATGTTCCCACGGTTCTTATCCTCAAGATAACAGTCTATAGAACAGGCGTGTCTGTAAAACTCGTTTCATCAAAAGGAACCTGAAAATTAAAATACTTAGGAGTACACATTTAAAATAATTCAATATTATCACCATCTCTTAAGTTTAAAAAATCTTAATTTTAAAATCCTTACTATCATAGAAAAAAATTAAGATTATATAAAATGTTAAGACTTAATCTCTATATTTTTTTCCCCAGAAATTTGAGACTAATTTGCAGAAGAGGTGTTTATATGTGCGTGTATGTGTGTTAGGCCTTAAATGTTGTGTTGAAGTCATTTTCTTAATTGATGACATATCACTGGTCAAAATTCACCCAGGCATAAGTGACAAAATTTTTATTTAGAGATATTTCGGCTATAAGCACTTCAAAACTGGCTCTTCCTTGTCACAAGCTGGCGTAAACGATTTCTTACTGATATTGAAGATATGAAGTGATTTAACTAATCATTTAATCTACAAAAAACAGATTTTCCCTAACAAAATCACTATAACTTTAAAGTTTAAACGTGTAAACATTTGCCTATCTATTTTTAAAGCATTAGTATTAAAAATACCGTTAGAACAGCGCGTGGGAAAATACACGACTTTTGTTTGAGCTCTCCTGAAATGTTGAGGAAAATCACTTACGCCTGTTTGCATTTTGACTGGAGATATGTGTTACCTGTAACCCATGATCTATCACTTGGGTATTTGTTTCTTTTCATGAGAGAAAACCACAGTTCACACATTTAGATGGCACCCAATATTACACATTGAAAAATTGAATAATTTTGGGAATCGATCATTAGTAAGTAAAGAGTAAAAGGTTGGTACACCAATCTCACTTGTTAGATTTCCCCAAATAACCAATAATTAGTTTCTAAATAGTGTATTTCTACAACGTTTATAATAAGAATATTTGGACTTCATTTATGTCAGTTTATAAAAAGGTCCACAGGTAGCATCTAATCAGGGCTTGGGCCACATTTGGCCAGCGGACCACAATTTGGACATGCCTGGTCTCAAGTGTAAGATAGAGACGCGTGGCTGGCCTGACAAATTCTCATGTGGATAAATTCCCTGGCCACGTGCTCTGTCATTGATAACAAGATAACAGGACCACTGAGAGTTGAATCTAATGCCAGCCATGTACTCTTCCTAAGGAGCTTGAGTAATGGATAAACTGTGTTAGTGCATAGCATTCACTTATTTACTTAACATACTCAAACAATTGCGCATCACTTTCCCTTCCCCCCTCAGCTATGAAGGTCTTTTATTCGAAGTATGTTGTAATAAACATTTATTGTTAATATTCTGTGAAATCAGGGTACTTACAAGTGATACCGATTAAGTCGGGCAAAATATTCTTGCATTCATACCTGTACCTTGATATAAAAATCAGGCACGCTAACAATGCAGCCATCCATGTATAACAATGCCCAAGCTAGGCTAACAATGCATCCATCACTGTACCTGGATGTCAAAGTCAGGCACGCTAACAATGCAGCCATCCATGTATAACAATGCCCAAGCTAGGCTAACAATGCATCCATCACTGTACCTGGATGTCAAAGTCAGGCACGCTAACAATGCGCATCCCTGTTACAGCCCAAGTAGGCTACATGCATCATCACGTACTGGATGTCAAAGTCAGGCACGCTAACAATGAACATCCCTACACCATGTTGTCTAAGTCAGATGCACTACCTTGAGCTATCCTTCACCATGTTGTCCGAGTCAGGCGCACTACCCTTGGAGCTATCCCTGCACCCTGATATTAAAATCAGGCACGCTACCCTTTCAACCATTTATCCCCCTTGATATTAAAATCAGGCACGCTACCCTTTCAACCATTTATCCCCCTTGATATTAAAATCAGGCACGCTACCCTTTCAACCATTTATCCCTTGTATTAAATGACCTACCCTTTCAACATTTATTACCTGTATTAAAGTCAGGTACACTGTCCTTAAAGCCAGCCCCGCCTGTGACATGTACCAGGTTCAGGACCAGGTTTTCAATCCCTCAGAGCCCAATCTTAAGTGGGTACTATGCTCCTGGGACCTATAGCTTTATACACGAAAGTGTATGCTATCAAGATAAATATCCAGTCTAGGGCTCGAAGCTGGAACTCCTATAATGGAACATCAAACATCGTCTACCTCCCTCCCCTTAGTCAATTTGTGGTTACATCCAACCAATTACCTTCAGTTCTTGGAACTATTGGATGTTAGCACCCCAGACATTTAATGTCGGTACTGATTAATTATCAACGTCCATCCAACCAAGAGGTAAAAGATAAAAACAGTAGGATTTTAACTATTTACATTGACATTTGCTTCGAGAGAGTATAAAAAACAGCATGGACCAAATAAACTATGTCAAGGGTCAGAAAGTGTCCTCCCAGAGTCAGGAGTGCAAGTCACTCTTCTACATTATTGTGATTCGACAACGTCCTTCTCTCTCTCAAAGACATGCTTAACTGGGATTCCAGCTAAAGAAACTCAGATAGGAAGGATATTTAGAACAGTCTTAAGTTCAATTTTACTTAATAAGTCGCACGGTGCTATAGCCTTGGCCCTATAAGTGGATGTTTAAAAAAAACATGTTAGTAAACGTGAATTATTATCTCACTGACCAATAGGAAAGTGAGGAGAGGAGTGCAGTGCGTCAAACATTGTCTCGAGTGAGACTAAAGATTGTCAGACATGTGCCAGAAATGTGACGTCACCGAATTCTCGAAGTATATAAGGTCTAGCCATGGCGATAAGAAGCAATCACTCTCCAAGCAATATCGAAAAGTCGCTCGCTTCAGCGATTTACTTACAACAAACACATTTTACCAAGAACCAAAAATGCTTGTAGGGAGTGCAACACGCTACCTTGCCGGCCGCAGCGCCGTGCAGACGGTGTATTGGGTAGCGTCGGCGCCGAAAAACACCGCCGTCGAGACGACCAAGCTCGTCAAGTACGGCCGCACGCTATCGTTTGTGGAACGGCCGGAAAGAGATCTGAACGCCCCTGGCGGTACTAGTGCCAAGCTGAGCCGTGGACTGCTCAAGTCACCTGCACAAAACGTGAGTTCCATAACCATAACTCTTTTATGGAATAATTCATCAGTAATGGGTTTGCCAGCCTAACGTATCTAATAAAAGTGTTTGTTTTCTAAATAAAGAGTGTATTACTGTCAATTAGGTATAAATTAAAAACTCCATTTACTTTGATCGTCAAAATATAATTTAGGACTTTAAAAAATATGTTCTTAATTGTTCACTTTTTAATTCGTAGTGCCTTTGATACTAACTCCATGGGTAAAATTATTTGGGAACGTGCAATTACTATGATATTTCATAGTCAACGGAACGTTTTTGAAAATGTTTTAAGTCAGTTTTTGAGTGACTTTCAAAGCACAAACAATAACCAAATTTTGAAGTATTTCACTTTTTCCCGTTTTTTAACAACTACAAATTTATATTCGGCAATATAATTCGAAAAGAAAAGATTCTGTACTATACTAATACGGATGTATAATACAAGCACATATTTGATAGTAAAAAAAAACTAAATGAATTGGTTAGCAAGTCCGTACATAGTTTACAGGGGCGTATCCAACCATTTATGTTAGGGGAAACCAAACTAATACTACACCTCTTGCTGTGAGTGACGTTGAAGGGTAATTGAGGGAATGCTATTGAGAGGGGCTGTTATTGTTTTAAAAGACTCATCACAATCTAAGTCCTACTAAGACCCATACAAACATAAACGTTTGATAAATTGCTATCGATGATCATATTTTACCATTTTATCAGTGGCGATTTCATAAATGTCTCACCCACTTCGGTGGCCGCATGGTCTAAGGCACTACTCTCACAATAGACAAGACTGCTGATAATGAGGAGATTGGAGTTCGATCCCTGTCAGGTGTACTGAGGGTGATTTTCCCTAAATGGTTTTCCACTTTATATTCTCATAAATGCGGTTACACTCCCTCTAAGTTCAACCTTTCTCATCCCGAACCCCATTAGCGTAATTAGTTCATAAGCGTATAATACAAATGGGTAGTAGGATGTGGTGCTAAAATATTGATATATATATAATTTTTTCATGCCTTTTATTTCTTTTTTATGTCCCTCATCCTCCCCCCAAATGTAAGCCTATTCCCTTGGATCTAATGTCCACAAATTATTACAAAACCTACAAAATAATAATAGAATTATATTTGTTCTTTAACTCAAAAATTATACTAAAAATGAAAGAATAAATTTTGTTTGGTTAAAAATATATACAAAAAAAAGTCACATTTATTAAAATGTATGGTATTAAATATAATTTAAATAGAAAAATCATCTAATCCATTATAGAATAACATACAAAAAATACATTTTCAAAAGTTAAATCTCAGTAAAATGTTTAAATGAAATGATTACTACAAAATCCTTATATTTTGTTGTTTTATGTGTTTTCAGTTTTCTCAGTGGGAGACTACAAGGGCGTTCCACACTACCACGCCTCTGTTGAGATGACACGTGAAAAGGAGCCATTGGTTCCACACAAACACTACATCGCAAAATGTGCTTTAAACAAAAGACTTTAAAATACGTCAAGTTATTTTCATTCGTTTCTCGGAAAAAAGACTTAGATGAAAATTTAAACGCTACCTATTTTGTAAGACTTAAATTTTTTTACTCATTTTTGTACTTTAAAATTAATATATTTTTGTATTTTAGCGTTTTATAAGGAACTTGATATCGTCTGCATTTAGTGCCTCTAAATGGTTGATTTAAAGCGCATTTAGATGGACATAATAATTATATCAATGTATATACTGAGTTCTTACACAGTATTAAAATAAGAGATTTTATTCATTTGTATATATTTTAAATCTCTTATTAAATTTGATAAAAAATAAAAAAATATTTATATTTAAGTTGAACGTTTATTAAAATATGTTATAAATATAATAATTACTGGATACCCAACATAAAACTTTAAGAAATATGTTAAAAATATAGACCTATATAATTATTAATTGTCAAAATATGATGTATTCCCTCTAAAAATAATGTATTGTTGAGTTTTTTTCTCATAAATTCATTTTAAAATCTGGATATTATCTCTAAATACTTGCTTATTTTTAAAATTAAAATAGCTTTAAACATCATAACCGCTATAAATATATCAGTATTTAGGTTCGAGACATACTCACATTTTATAATATTTTTAAAATCATAATGACTGACTTAGGCAACATGAAAGTGCAAGAGTGCTAATTTCCAAAATCCTGGACTTGAAAGAATGCAAGTAAAACAGTTTTGAACAGAAGATAACTGTATGCATTAACCCAACTATTTGGATTAACTAAATAAAACTCTCAAAGATATATTTTTACTCTAGCCTTTGTAATACATAGTAATATTCTGATTTTATTGATACTAATACTCAAAAATTACATTTTAAAGTTGACACTGTTAGGTTGAGATATCGATGTTTGAAAAACAAGGTACGTACAAAATACATAACACAGTAGAGGAAACATAAATAAAATAAAATACTACCACGCGTTTTATTTATTTTTTCCACTACATTTTAGTACTTGCTGTGGTTGTACGCATACACAAATCGAATATGAATTAGGAAAGTATCTTTCAGAGAAAATGTACCCGCATTTTTGTGTCAGTAGAGTGAGGAACCGTTTATAGGGTAACTCAGCACCCCATCAGGAATTCAAGCCCCGATCTCCGCATCACCTCACCGGGAATCCAGTCTTACATGAAAGTGATGTGCTAGACCAGGCCTAGTCAAATAGTAGACAGCGAACCGCATGCGGCCCTTGGAAGCATATCTTGCGACCCACGACGTATTAAAAAAGTTTATATATATATATATAACGTCAACCAGGAGTTCCTTAAACTTGATCAAGCTTAAATGGTATAAATTTATTATATTTATCATTTGCTGTATTGTATTGTACTGTATATAAATAATTATTATTATAGTACTTTTAAAGTAATAAATTAGATATTATTTTATAGGCCTTTTATCTATCATTCATCTGTTTAGTTTATCTGAAAATTGAAAATACCGTACAGTACACAACTTACTTAAATTATGCTTGGTAAAAAAGACAATGGATTTTCTGTTTAAGAGTATCAACTAAAAAAAATGTTGATAATATATAGGCTTAATTTCCACGTATGCGGCCCGCACACTGTCTAGGAATATAAAATAAGGCCCTTAGCTAACTTCAAGATGGACAGCCCTGTGATAGACCATGCTACAACCAATGCGGGTTAAATCATTGTTCATCCTTACCTTTATTATAGCCTTTATGTGGTTGGCGTGTTTTAGATTAACCAGCATGGCGCATAAATATCTTGCTTCTTACGTGAATGAAGACTAGGGACAGAATTTGACTTATTTCCTTTTATTTTCCTTGATCGTAAAACATAGGTAGTTGAGTTATAGATATGCATTTCATGTTATTACGAGTACAATATATGAATTTATATAGTGCCTAAAATTGCCTACTTTTTGGATAAGTGCCTATTCGGCACATATTTCGGCTTTGGTCTCTCTCTCTCTTTCGTATGTAATAGATTTTATGCTGAAAAAAAAGTCCAGTTTCTTATGAATTGTAAGTTGTGGCATATTTGTTTGGAGTAGGTATGAAACTCGACATTTTGTTAAATATCTTCCAATGAGTATAAATTGGGTGGACATTGGGATCAGTGGTAGACATCTTGGATGGAAATATCATGCTGTTGCTGGAAAAAAGTTCAACTTCTTTCGAAACGGCAAATTTCGAAATATTGTCCCTTGACATCGTGTGAAGTAGAACTTGACTTTTCAAATTATAAAAAACATTCTATCCAAAAAATTTCACCTATTTCACTTAGTAAAACCGTATGTGACCCGTTTCAGTGGTCGAGTGAGCTAAGGCGTCACTCTCGCAGTAGACTGGATAGTCGATGAAGGGATATCGAGATTCGAATCTTTGTTAGGTGTACTTAAGGTGTTTTTTATTAAATTGTTTTTCAGTCTGTCTCTTTCTCGCTACGCAAGGTAAGATACACTTCCTCTAAATTCCATCTTCATAACCTCTAATATATTAATCAGTGTAATTAGTACAACATATACGTATAACCCGAATGAGTAGTGAGACGTTGTGCTAATAAAACAGCAGTGTGAATTGGCTGTAGCTAATAAACAGAAGTGTGGTTTGGCTGTAGTTAATAAAACAGCAGTGTGAATTGGCTGTAGCTAATAAAATAGTAGGTAGTAAAATCACTTTTACATTTCTTATTGTGTTATTTTTTCCCCCGTATGTGTCTATCCTGGTGCCTAAATCCCGTATTTTTAATGCCTATTTGCTTGCTTATTTTAAACATTTTTGGTGTCTAAGAATCCTCTTCCTAGTGATGATTAATCACTATTCAAACTGAACTTCAACTGCCAAGAATTGAGGCTTTTTTTTTAATATAGTAAATTTAATCTTACTTTAAACTTATACAAATTGTCTGGAGGCTGGAACCAAATCTAAAACGAAGCAAATAATATATTTAGGAGTTTCAAGGCTATTCCAATCAGTTGGTAATCTGACAATAAACTGTCACCTGATACTCGCTCGTGCGTGCTGAAGGGGGCATTGTTCTAGGTCTAGCTCTGAATAATCTTAGTTGCCTAAATAGAGAACCAGGAGTGTCTTTGATAAAACATTACAGAATATTTCATAAACATCTTGAGATAAACAAGATAATATTGTCAAAAGATTGTTTCATCATACTTCCAGACCCCCACAGATAATAATTCTCAAGACAGGTAGTACAATATTATCCTTAGGTATGTCTTTACAACTTAGCAACAGCTAGCAACACTGCCAAAGCCCTAGATAATACAGATAGTACAATATTATCCTCTGGTCTGTCTTTACAACTTATCAGCAGCTGGCAGCACTGCTGGGGGATTATTCTCTAGTCTGTCTTTACAACCTAGCAACAGCTGGCAGCACTACCAGACCCTCATAGATAATACATCTCAAGACAGATAGTACAATATTATCCTCTGGTCTGTCTTTACAACCTAGCAACAGCTGCAGCACTACCAGACCCCACAGATAATACATGTCGAAACAGAATCGCATGTAGCAGACAGCAATTGTCCAACTTGTGGCACATATGGGTGGCAAGTGGCTCACACGGGCCCATATTTAAGAGAAGACGGCAGGGGCTAACATCCCAGGACCTATAAATCCTGTCCCTGGGCTCATATGCGCACATACTACTGTTAGTGTGAGTCAAGATCTGAAATATATGGGTCTAGCTACTCTTTAGTTTCAGAGCGCTAGTTTCGTGTTGAGCCGAGAATGGAGAGATCAAAGTTATAATTTCAGTCGGGTGAACTGGGGGTGCTTTTTTCTGAATGGTTTTCCACTCTATCTCCACCCAAATGTGGGTTCACTTCCTCTATACTCAGCCTTCCCAGTTACTAGCCCATTAGCGTAATTAGTACTTAAGCGTATAACCTGAACGGGTAGTAAGACTGATTATTATTATTATTATTATTATTATTATTATTATTATTATTATTATTTAGTTTCAGTGATCAGACATTGAAGCCAAAAAGCCTTGGTACATCCACATATTATCACGTGCTCAATTCAAATATTGTAAAGAAGTCTGGACTAATAAGTTTTCATTTTATGGCTTTAGGTTACATGGTGATTAGAGAAAATAAATGTTACGGTGCACCACACAGACTTTCTCCCGCTTTTATCTTAGAATGAACATTTATTAAAAATTCGTAAGATTTGTGAAACGAAATAATAGATCTATACATTGTTGTAGAAACACTACAACCAAGGTCCTAAATGAAATAATATACTGTACCTAATTTATGGCATTAGAATTAGGAACACTAAGAGAAAGTTTGAGAAAAGAGAAACATCTCTATCCACAAAAGATTATGAAAATCAAATTAATTTCTAAGCACTTGAATTAAAAAGTGTATGTATTTGCTTATAGCTCAGGAGCTATTGGTTTTATAAAAATTTATTTCAAATAAATTATTTTTATTTTTAATACAATGATAAGTTATTTTGTATCTCAACTAGTTGCGGAGAACTTCTCAAAATTGGAAAATTTCCACCTGGATGTAAATTATCCTTAAAGATATTTTAGTGAGATAGAATAATTTCAATTTTATTTATAATGATAAACCATGTCAATATATAAAATTTAACCAAAATTATTAGAGCAAATTTCAATAAAATCTATTGTTTCTCTTTTTGCCACTTCAGTAAACTACCTTTAAATTTAGAGTTAGACCTCTAATTCCCAACACGCCTTGGGGGGACATTATGAAAAAATTTGAGACTACCAAAAAGTGAGCTTATTAGTAAAATAATAAAATTGTTTGCTAATGATTAAGCATTTAAATCTACTTGCTCACGCAATCAATATATTCTCTTTATCAAATTTATCTCGGTACACCAGGGGGTGATTTTATTCTCGTTGTGTATTATTTAAATGGTTAAATTATTATCGTAAATAAAGTGTATTTAAGCCTGAGGGCCTTATCAGCCAGCTTACAACGTCAAAGAGAATTCATGTTTGAATTCAATTGGGTGGCATTTTGAAGGATTTGTCTGAACAAAAGTCAAAGATAAAATTAAATTTAAAAGTGAGAAAGAAAAGGTATTTTAACTAGGCTTACAACTGAGGAAAACTAAAGACTATGTCAAATTAGCATTATTGTAAACTTAAAACATAATATCCATAACCCAAGTAAAAGCAACGCTCAATTCAAACACAGTTTTTTATATCAAATTAACACTTATTTCAATGATGCATCACATAATATTATAATACTATTTTTAAATGAAAATAATAATATAAAATTTATTTATCTCAGCTACCTGAAGGATTTATAATAGTTTTTGTGTAAAACAATCATAAACATCTGTTGTATATGGTCAAATGTTCATAACAACAATGTGAAGCAATTAAGCAATAATTATTATAGCGCTAGCTCATATTGTGGCAAACAGTGCAAATAAAAAGCTTTAATGTCTGAACAACTTTTACGTGAAACCGCTCCGATGGTTGCATGGTCTAAGGCGGCACTCTTTTAATAGACTATACTGCCGATGATGGGAGATCGTGGTTCGATCCCGGTCGGGTATACTGGTGGTGGTTTTCCCTCTGTTGTCCCCTCTCTCACTCCACTTCCTCTAAGTAAACATTACTCATCCCTAACCCATTAGCGTAATTAGTATACAGCGTAGTAAGACGCGGTGCCAAAAAAATATATATAACTTACTTGCTGTGTAGTGAAGAGTGTCATAGGGATGGTGTGAAGGGACATGGTCCATAGACAGCACATTCGAGTAGATTGGCTAGTCCCAAGATGCCCATCAGTGCCCCTTAACCCTTAAGGGAGCGGACAACTATAATATCGAGTCTGTCATTTTAATATATTTGAGGTACCTATTTAACGTCTACTTTCTGCAAGGCCGTAGCCAGCCAATAATTTCAGGGGGGGGGGGGGGGGTAGTTGGTGGGCACACCCCCCAATTGCTGGAAGCTAGAAAAAATTCCAAATGATTAACAGTTCTAGAAACATTCTGAAGCGGGTCTTTATCATGGTAAAATAACCCCCTAGCTGCCAAAGGCTTGGAAAATTTATAAATATTAAACACTTTTTGAAGCTCTCTGAAGTGCTTTTTATGGTAACACAGCCTCCAGATTTGTATTTGTATCATAACTTTGATATTGTTTGAACCATATATATTTTGTTCATAAGATTTCGCGGGGGGGTTGAACCCCCTACCCCCCCTCCCCGATATGGTCTTGACTTTCTGAACCGACTGATTATATAAGCACATGATTTATAAACTATCTTAAATCTAAAACAGACACACAACAACCAGCCTCCTGCCGTTAATTCATCACTATGAAAGGATAAAACCCACATTTCACCTATGATAACATTTTCCGAGCACGGGGACCTTAGCTCAAAAGACAGACAAGTTACAGACCAAGCTAATGTGTCGGGCTCAAATCTATCGACCTGCCTGTTGGCCATACGTGTGAGCACTGTCATTTGTCTCAAGTGGCCCTCCTACGGTAGGAGTATGTAGCGCTAGAATTATTTCGAATGGAAAGGCCTTTCAATGTTAAAAACTCAACGCATGACTAGCAGATGGCAAAAGGGTCACAGCCATTTTGGGTGAGGAATAAAGTTATTTAAAAACAAGTACAGTGTGTCCTAAAATTTTCTTTTTAACTTTAATACTAAATAAAATTGTTACTAAATAATTAATCAAGTAAATTTTGACACAGGAAACCCAAAGTATTTTTTCACTAAAGTAAAGAACTGACAAACATTCATTTTGAGTACCGTCAGTGATTCGCAAAGCATTCAGGTGATAATCCAAATGCTGCTAAAGTAAAGATAACTCTCTTCGACTCATATACATTATGTTTTATAACTATTAGCCACTACCGTTTCTCTTAGTAGATTAGACCGCTGATGAACGCGAGATCGAGGGTCGAATCTCGCTCAGGTGTACTGAGGCTGGCTTATCCAAACTGGTTTTCAACTCTCCCATCACACAAATGCAGGTACACTTCCTCTGAATATAACCTTACTATTAAAACCATTAACGTAATAATTAGTACATGGATGTATAACCGGAACAGATAGTAAGATGCGGTGCTAAAAACTATTATTGATGACAAAATGAAGAAATAAAAAACAACTAACACACTTACTTTGTAATTTCTTTACTTTAGAAAATTACTCCCTGAATTTATTTTATTAATAAATGAGTCTTACTTTAAGAACTAAGGGGTTCCCTATTTTACTATCACCGTTTGGTTCTAGGATTATTAACACCCAGATATATATTACAAACTTCGTGCTTGGCGTTGGGGAATGAACTTCGGCCCCTTACGTAATACTTTATATAAATTATTAGTGCACCCGGTTGGTCTCTCACCTACTTTCTAATATTGTATTTGTATCAATTTATATAATATAAATGTATATAGAGTTAAATAAATATATTACCTGCATTATTGGGCATGAGGACTAAATATCAGGTTTATTTTATTTAGTATGGTTTGCCAGTGACGGGGAGGTCTGTATTCAAATCCTGGCTGAGTGTGTCAAGAATGATATTTTTTAAATGTTTCCTCCCTTTATCATCGTGCAAATGTGCGTGCATTTCCTACAAACTCTACCTTCCTCCTCCATATCCCTATCCCATTATTATAGTTAAATTGAATGTACTCCTGATGGGGAGTGAGACGCGATGGAAAATTTTTTTAAGTATTTTATTAACTCGGTGCTCTCCGCTAGAGGACTTAAATACTGATATTTTTATTGGATGGACTTATCACGTTTCTATCCTACTAAACGCCAGTATACACAACATAATCATCAACAACTCTTTCCAGCTTGTGGTCGGGTCATTCTAGTAAAATGCCTCCATCTTCCTCAATCCTTCCATCACTCTTCCTCCTTTAATTGCTTCCATTCTTCTCGTCTCCTCGCATTTCTTTCTTGGCCTCCCTTGCGTTAATTACCATAATTTTCTTTGGCATCCTCAACACAACAAAGGTAAAATATGTTATGTTCATGCTTGAAATTCCTTGTTTGTTATTAACGAATCCTTTTAGTTTTAGCTTTAATATCAACGATTGTAAACATGATTGGCAATAAATGGGAAGTATTCCATTTTTTGAACATGTTATTGTGAAGAAGTTCTGTCCTAATATTTGTCACAAATTAATAAAAGGAGAAAATGTATTTTAATAATACAGACACGATTTTGTTAACTTCATTTTATGTTTCAAGAAATAAGCCTGCATTTTAATTAAGTAGTATGTTTTGCCAGTAAGCCTTTAGTAGAATTATGTTTAAAGACGAGTAAAGGCACAAAAAGGTTAGTCCAATTTCTGGAAACCAAAAAATAATCAATTTTAATAGGATTTTGATCACTACGTTTGATCATAAACGCTTGTATTTTTATATGAATTATGCACCGTATGTTATGTGATATTTACTTTTACAGTAGCCCCACAACTTCTTTGGTGCTGACTGACAGCTCACAGCTGAGAGCTGATGGCTTTGAAAAGTTACCAGACCAAATTATGTATCCTTACGCCGAACCATATGATCTGCAATAACATATGTTTAGCATCTGTCACTTCTGACAGTCAAAATTTAGGTATACACCTAAATGTTGACTGTCAGAAGTCAGTTGTGAGCTGTCAGTCAGCACCAAAGAAGCCACGGGGCTACTGTAGTTATAGTTTATAAATGAAGTCATCCTTAGCGTGATTCTTGTGACTCGCACTCAGCAACACCTTACGTTCGTTCAGGATTTTTTTAGTATAAGCCTAGCTATGGTATGATAAAAGCAAGTTATTTTTTTGTTTTGTTTTTTACAGTGATCAAAGTTGCTTCCCGATTATTACTATTAGTTTACATTTCAAAGTTGCTTCCCGATTATTACTATTAGTTTACATTTCCTCCGTTAAGTGCAGGTAAATCAACAAGAACTTTAAATAGTACAAAGAAAATCTGGTAGATAGCACCAAGAATCAGGGGTAAACATGTTAATATTATGTCTTAAACTCGACCATTAGAGCTCCTACTGCCACATTCGTGAGTTGTAACTACTTTCCACTAACAGTTTCCAATGTTGCCACAAGGTGGCAATAGAAGTCTCATTTTTTTAAATCTGTCAATATTAAGTTTGAGCAACAATGCACAAAAAAAACTTTATTTGGGAAAAATAGGAAATATTAAAATGTATACTCTAGTGTTAGTATGACAATTAATAGTATTGGCATTCAACAATTAATCGATTCATTCGAATCAAGTTTTTTGAAAACTGGAGATTGATTATTAATTTAATAATGAATAAATTTAATTTAAGTGTGTAATCCTTATTCCTAAACATGTAAACAACATACATAATTTATTTATCCTGCGATGCAATAGGGTTTCAATGGTTGCTAAATTAGTTATTAAAATTATTATTTTCACGTGTCAAATTTTAAGTCAATCCATTTTGATATGGCGTATTAATAATAATATAAACACTAAAGCTAGGACAGTTACATTTTATCAATATTTACAGCAGAAAATAAGTTTTATATATGTTCTGAGCCTACCATTTGGTTGATTTTAAAGCTTTTCAAATGATTTTATACGGCGCTTATTTGTGAACTTATGACAACAAATATTGTGTGGTAAAATGATTATCAAAAACAAAAACTGAGATGTTTGTAAATTAATTGTTTTTCCATTATGTATTTTGTGCTTCAAACAGGGCCGCTTTATCCATTAGGCCTTCGAACTTTTTAGGGGCTACGAACCTTTTAAGGCCTACAAATTTACACTTGAAAAAAAGCATACACAGGAAACAAAAAAAAATTAGCCAATTTTAATTTAAAATATTTATTTTGATATTTAAATGACAACTATAATTTAAATCATCGCTTTTCTCAACATCTTCAATGGTACACTCAGAAACACATTAGTGTATGTCTAGTACAGATGCGGGCAAACTTTTATGCCCGAGGGCCACATGTAACAAAAATCTAAATTTACTAAATAATCAAATTTATTTTCACACAAAATATATTTATTAGTCATATAGCTACAGTAATTACCCTACACACAAGCTTATGCCTGCACACATGTAATATTATAAAGAGCTTTCTAATTTGTTTACATGTTCACAAACACGCAATGATTATGTATTTAATTTGTCACTTTTATTATTAAAATCATAAAAGTTTTAAATTGATGTGAGGGCTGCACATATTGACGTTGTGGGCCGTAGTTTGCCCACGGCTCGTCTAGTAGATACTGTCAGTTTAATGTAAATACACTGTAGTACTGTACTCGACTGAGAGCTCTTCAATGGTCTGCTTCTTTTTTACCTCACTTTCTCCCGCGTGCAGCAGTGTCTTGTCCAAAAAATATTACGGTATGTATGACACTTCAACACAGTTATTATTTTATTTCACAGAAGAACTATTTTCAGGGTTATGTCGTTAGGTGTAGTTGCTTGCACGTATCGCGAACCATTTGGTGGATACAGGATTTAGTGTCAACAGAGGTTCAGAGGCTTTCATGGTGCATTAAAATTTGCGAGTATTTTCAAGTTTCATAATTGTCTTTTTGTGCGTGCAAACGATAAAATTATCATACCAATTAGTAAAAATATTAGAGATCCAGGCTTCTAGAAATAAAAGTGCCTAGGGCCTACGGAGGTCTTAAAACGGCCCTGGCTTTAAATAAAGCATATAATAATTATCATCAAATGAACATAATCTACACCTTAATCGCTTGAAAAATGTCGTACTCTTAAAGTGTATTATTTATTACATGTTATTATATATTGCGGAAAATATTTAAGTCTACACACAGATACATACTTTTAAGTTAATGATTATTAGTAAAAACTTGATTAAAACCATTCAATTGACTTTATTAATATAAAGAACTTGATTTAGAATATTTAATAGGTGGACTAATGTTGGAAACTATCACTCAATAATAAACCACTTTTATTAATTCTAAATAAAAATTAGTAGTAAGAAATAAGAAAAATACCACGTGTACCTTTCAAATAAATAATTTCCTTACAACGCATTCGATGTTTAGAAAATTATCCATATGTTGAAGTACAAAATAAATATAAGCTTATTATAAAATGTATTAAAAATGATATTTAGCTGTGAATTAATGGTGCATAAGTTTTTACGTCACGTATAAGAGATAATTGCCTTTTCCTAGTTAGATACAGAGCTTTTATTTTATTATTAAAATGGGTGACCTGGCGGTCTAGAGGTAAGGTGTCAGACTTCTGTGGGTCCGGGGTTCAATCCTCGGACCAGGCACAGTTTTATCTGATTGCCAAACCTTTCCTACACCTTTGACAAGAAGTGTATTAATCACAACTTGTGAATGTGTGGAATGCCAGGCTTCCATGGTGGTTCGGATCCCACATTAAACTGTAGGTCCTCTATTTCATCTCACAATTACCCTACCATTATACATTAGCGTAAGAGCGGGTAAATACCGGAACGGATAGTAAGAATCGGTGCTAATAATAATATTAGTATTAAAGTATTTTAAGACTTTGTATGCACTGTACATATTTATTACACTTATTATGATCGTGATGCCTCATTTTACTTTTTTAATTAAAAATTACACATTTTTATTCACTTTCTTTTCTTCTTAAAAGTCCTCTTTTTGTTATTATGATTAATTTTTTTAGCACCACGACTGGCTACCAGTTATGTATTAATTACGCCTATGGTTTTAGGGGTGTTTATAGGAAATGTACCCACATTTACGTGGAGATAAAGTGGGAATTTTTTTTGTAAAAACCCCCTGAATACACCCGACTGAGATTTGAACTTCAATCTCTCCGTCATCATCAATTTAGTCTAATGTGAGAGTTGCACCTTAGACCATGCAGCCACTTAGGGGTTTATGATTTGACTAATTAATACTATTTTTATAAACTAGAAATATTAATAATATTACTATTAAAATTACTATTAATTAAAATTATTAGATTTTAACTTGAAGGATCCTTATGAAAAACAATCACCCTCCCATCCAACAACAATCTTTGTGCGGGAGGGGATAGAATTATTCATTTACACTAATTCTCTTTGACCATAGAAGTAAAATATTAATTTAGATGACAGGTTTAGTTCAATTAGGTCTGGGGTTCACAAAGGGTGACCCACGATGCTTTTTTTTAACGGCCCACGAAGTTTCTTGGAAAAGTGATTTACCGTAGTTAAAATTTATGATTTTAGCCGAGAAAAAGAAAGTCTTATTTGCGTGGGAATAATACATAAAATCTTCAACTGATGTTCATGTTTAATGTCTTCCTTTCATCTTCTGTATTACATTGGCGTGTCAAAGATAGTATACTTTAGTCAGAAAATTCTTGTATTATGTAATTTAAAATTTTTAAGTTACCGCTTCTTATTTCATTCACAATGAAATACATTTTCTCATGCTCGCATGACTTTACAAAGATTCGACGATTATGATGCGATCCCGCCGTTAGAATCGTGGATTCAATTGTGGCCCTCGTACACTTTTAAGTTGGAAGCCCCTGAACTGAACAATAATCCTGTTCTAAAATCAAAATCTCAACTTCAAGGTGGAAAGATAATAAAAGGTTAAAATGATTAACTAAGTATCCTGCTTAAGTAGTCGCATGATATTTGGTATCGCTCTTGAAATAGACTGAATTTACTATGGTTGCTCGAATTCATGTTTGGTGTAGGCCTACTGTGTGGGACAGAAAGTGTTGACACATTTAAGAACACTATATTTTTACTATTTTACTACTACTAAATGCTTCAAATTAACCATTTTCTACATACCCTTGAGTTATTCATTTTTTCTTAAACAATAATCTTAAGATGGCCACCATTATATGCCATACACTGTTGAATGAACTCTTTGAACCTTAATATGACATTGCGCGATGTATCTGGTTGAATTTCTTTGGCTTCCACCAAAATTCTATAAGTTTCTGAATTGTTATTGGTCGAGTCGCGTTAACATTACTCTTTAACATGCGCCACAAGAAAAAGTCCGGAGGTGTTAAGTCTGGTGAACGTGGTGACCATGTGGTGTTCCCAATTCGTAAAACAAGGTGCCCAGGAAACAGTATGTGAAGTACTTCCATTGATGTTAGACCTTTCTGACCCCTGAATTGCAACGTAATGGAATGGATACCAACAACTTGTGGTTCCGGCAAGATGGGCCAACGACCCACACAGCCCGAGCATCGGCCACAGCCCAGGAGGTCGGCACAAACATTTTCTTGTGGGGCATGTTCAAAAATCGTGTTCACGCGACTCGTCCAAGAACAATTCAAGAACTTAAAGCAATTCAACAAGAAACAGTACGCAAAGTCATGTCAAGATTTGAGAAGCACATACAACAATGTATTGCATATAATGGTGGCTATCTTAAGGGCATTGTTTTAAAAAAATTAGTAAATCAAGAGTACGTAAAAAAATTAACAATCTTTGTTATTTTAAGCTTAATTTGAAGCATTTAGTAGTTAAAATAGTAAATATATAGCGTTATTAAATGTGTCAAAATTTTTTGCCCCACCCCGTATGGAGAGTTGTTTTTGATAAATTATTTCGCAATTTTACTCTTCGCAAATGCGCGTACATTTTCTATAATTTCAACCATCCTTATCCCTATTTCACCAATGTAAATATTCGTCAAACCCAAGCTAAGAAAGGTTAGAAACCAAGTAATTGTCAACCAAAATTTGTTTGACGGAGGGTGTAAAATTATCGCACCCCTCTTGGGAGCTATCTAGCATGAGTCCACGTCCAAGGGTAGAACCTGATGATAATAGAACATCAAAACCACTTCGGTTATCGCATGGTCTAAAATAAGTGTCCTAGACAATATTGATTTAAGGTAAAAAGCATTAAAAGTACACCTTAGGAGGTGAAACGACAACAAATTTATATAATGCTAAAATCAAAAACTACATAATCTTTTCCATATTAGTTTGAAACATGTTTTTGTATTTCGCCAGCCAAGATATTTTTTTTTCGGTTCTCTAATAGCACATGAGACGATTTTTAACCGTTGACTTCACCAAGTTTATTGTGACATGTGAATGACATGGCTGTCTAAATTGTATTGATTTCGAAAAATTAGACCACATTGGGAAGAGTTTTATTTACAGTATAATTATTTCATGTCGACGTACCATCCAAATCATGTTCGCATGGTACTGTGTGGCATAGATCTGCCATCCCTGGTCACTCATGCAATAGAATAGACTGCCGATGATGGGTAGATCGGGGTTCGAATACAGGTTGGGTGTACTGAGGGTGGTTTTTTCTAAATAGTTTTCCTCCCACCTTCAACATAAATGTGGATACACTTGCTATAAATTCAACCTTTCTCATCCATAGCTCATTAGTGTAATTAGTACATAATTATACATGTAACCCAAACGAGAAGTAAAGTGCGATGACAAAAAACCACAAAATAATTTGTCAAATAAAATTGTTTCTAATCATTTATAAAATGGCAAACTATTTTGAAACATAATTTGAATAATAAATACTTTTTAATAGGCTATTTATTTCAAACTAATCAAGGACATAATTTAAAATAACATATTTTTATCAATGTAATTATATTATTTACCATAGAAACAGAATAAGACAAGTATGGGTAGAAAAAGTGGAGAAAATTAATAATAATTATTATTATTACTATTATTTTCACATCATCATCATCATCATATTATTATTATTATTATTATTATTATTATTATTATTATTATTATTAATCGAGAGCGTGCAGATGGTTTGCCAACAAATAATAAATTTCGATGAAAATCATTCCAAGCTCGCTTGAACTTTTAAATTCATAACGGCACACAAAATCTCTCTCATCCCCGGCAGGTCCCAGTCCACGTGGACCAGGGTTTTGGTCCAGTTCCAAGAGATTCGTCTTGCCACCAGGGTGAGGGGGAAGGGCTATTTCCACCATGAACCCGGCGAGGGAATAGCTCAGGCTCAGTAGTTATACCTCGTCCTCGGCAAGTCGGAAACAAATGACGAGCTTGTGACAAGTAATGCTCCCTTGCGTGCTTAAAGTAACTGTTCTGTCATTGACAGGGCCTGTCAACTATTTCTGAGGATGTGGCGTTTCATGGTGGCAGTATCTCTGTGTGTGGCTGGGGACCCTGGTCAGGTACTGGAGACGCAACACTCTACCTGCCGCGTGACGACAGAGGAAATTGTAGCCACAGCGAGTGCCACTGTCACCAGGGTACTCACCGGCCTCTGCAGTGCTCGTGAGTAACCAAAGTGTGTTATATGACGATAGTTATCCCATTACAAGACAATTCAGGAGTGAGTAGAGCTAGGTTTTGGTTGACTGGGCTTATTTGGGATAAGCATTTACTGCAAGAACAATAAAAAAAAAACTCTGTGGCGTAGTTGGCTAACGCGCTAGTCGTGTTGAGCTCGACCGCTGAGGACGGGGAGATCGAGGTTCGAATCTTGGTCATGTGAACTGAGGGTGGTTTTTCCTAAATGGTTTTCCACTCTCCCTACACGCAAATTCGGGTTCACTTCCTCTAATTTAACCTTCCCAATTCCTAATCCATTAGCGTAATTAGTACTTAAAGCGTATAACCCGAACGGGTAATAAGACGCGGTGCTAAATAATAATAATAATAATAATAATAAATAATAATAATAATAATAATAAAGCAATTATATTATGGAGAAGGGGAAAAGGATTACCCAGGAGAAATGGCTGGACCTTCTAGATAGAGGCAGTACATAGGCACTTTTTGATAGTAAAAGAAGAAGCCGACCTTCATTGTAGAGGCAGGAAAAAGGACCTTCGTGGTAGTTAAAGGATTGAGAGTATGCGTCATAGAGGCGGGACAAAGGACCTTCTTGGTAGTAAAAGGATAGAGAACAGGACATATGACCTTCTTGATAGAGGCAGAAGAGTTCATGATGAAGAAAGTTTTACTGCTTGATGAAGGCTATCATATTTATAAATGAACATGTGTGGGGCATTACAATACTCTAACACATAAAACGTTCAAGATGTGGTTTATTACAGGCGTTAATTCAATAATGGCATTAGGGTCCCAGTGAGAAGAATTTGGAGCATATACCATTATAAAGATATTCTTTAACTGCCTTGCTAATGAGGCTTTTCGTGCATTCTTTAGCTTTTAGTTAAAAAGGATAATTGCTCTTACTTCGAGCACATTTAACCTGCCATTAACTTAATAACTAATTGTACTGAGTATTAGTACTATCCATACCTAGTAGTAATGCTCCTTTGTAGAGGGACTTGAATGTACGACCTGGAGGCAGGTATATAATATTGAATCAGGCATTATTGATGTCCGTGTCCATCATTGATGTTACTTTATAGATGACGTGGAGGTAAGACTGCTGGAGATGGAGACAGGTCTGAGTCGACAACTTCAGGACGTCCGAGGAATTCTTCAGGACTTGATCACCAGGCTTGATCAGGACACCTCAGATCATTCAAACAGAGCTCAGGACAGAACCTCAAATGGCTTATTACTCCCCAACAAGATTGCCAGGGCTCGGAAGAAGGAGAACACTCAACCACTCTTAGCCCCAGGTGAGTACATCATGTTCACAGTGAGAGGACATTGCTCGGCCTCACACTTGTACAATGTCTGATTTGGAGATAAAATTTTTACCCGTGCTAAATATAAATTTGTAGAGTGGAGTTTTTCTTGGTTTTATTATCCCTAATAAAAGTTGATAGTGAAATAATTTTATTTGGAATCGTGACTTAGACTGTACTCGTGGGAGGTTGGCTATGAACACCTGCTAGATTATGTTCCTCTGATAGTTTTCAGCACCGGATATGAGGTAGTGGCTGGATATTAAAGTACTACTGGAGGTTGGAAGCTATAAGGAGTAGCTGCATATATTTTTGTTCCGCTGGTAGCTCCCAGCTCCATAGATTAGGAGGTGACCAGTCACTCATACTCCACTAGTGGTGTGATAAGCACTACTTGCTTGACACCTGTTTTCTCCTTGTAGTCACCTGATCCAGAGACAAAAAAATAAAATAATAATAATAATAATAATATTAGCACCGCGTCTTACTACCCGTTCGGGTTATATGCTTTAAGTACTAATTACGCTAATGGATTAGGAATTGGGAAGGTTGAATTAGAGGAAGTGAACCCGAATTTGCGTTGAGGGAGAGTGGAAAACCATTTAGGAAAAACCACCCCCAGTTCACCGGCCGAGATTCGAACCTCATTCTCCCCGTCCTCAGCAGTCGAGCTCAACATGACAAGCGCGTTAGCCAACTACGCCACCGAGGCGGGTCAGAAGTTAAGAGGTGGTCAGTCATTTATGTACTACTAGAGGGTAGAAGTTATAATGGTGTGGAATTATAGAAATATTACTGCACCGCGATGGGCGCCAATTATGATGTTTTGGACGTCTCCTCCGCGTCGATCGATGAATTATGGATCTGGTTCATCGCGTTGGGCGTCGATTGAAGTTATACCGTTTAATTAGCTGATAATTACCCCGTGGTCGAGCACTAATTAAAGCGGTCCGGTATTTTGATGTGGTGAGATAATTGGTATTTATAGCCCCGTGATCGAGCGCCAATTAGAGTTATTGGTGATTGGAATATTGTATAATTAATACACACTTATTATGTTGACATGCTTTTATTTCTAAATCTCGGTTTATTTCTAGAGAAAATAGATCATGTCGTCGATGAAATATATACGCGGCCTATTGCACGATCGTAGGGATCGCGGACAGGAGCTGCAGCCCCGAGTACTTCAAGGACTGGACGCCTAGTGCTAGTGCCCTTACATTGCACCATTCTTTGTGTATATCCATTACTCATGGAAGCTTCGAGAAGGTTGTGTTATAAAAAATTTAAATACAAGACAAAAAATCTCGGTTTTACTAGGAGCTTCGAGAGCCGGAAACTGACTCAAGTTACTTTATAAAATCTCTATTTGAACTTTCCATAATAGGAAGTTATTATTTAAAAAGCTTATTTTGTCATATTGACGCTACCAACGTCACGTGAGTAACGTCACTTGTCAGTGGCTAGTGCATTCTTAGAAGAAGAAGTGCTTTAAGCGCCATGTAATAGATTATAATTTAAATGAAATAAGATACGTTTATAAAATTAGGACGATATTATTGTCAATGCTCTCACATATTCTTTAGGGGCAAATCAATAACATTACAGTAGTTTTTGAATGATATAATGTTCTTCTAGTAGTTGTTAGCTCCATAGATTAGGAAGTGGCCAGTAATTTATGTGTTACAAGCTGGTGGAAGGGATAAGACGTATATGTTTGATATTTATGTTCGCCTGGTAGTTCCTAGCCCAAGAGATGAGGAAGTGGATAAGTTCAACTGTACCGTCAACACCCATCCAGGTGTGGATAGCCCAGTGTTCACGTACTACTGGCGGGTGGAAGACATCACCACCAAAATGACCATCTGGTCCCCGGGACACGCCCTCAGGAGCCCCAGCTTCTACACGCCACCCGGGTACCGCATGTATCTGCGCGTGTCGCCGAACCAGCCTTCCTCAAGCCTGATGGTTCACGCAGGCCTCACCAGGGGACAGTTTGATCCCTCTCTCAACTGGCCCTTCCCTTTGAGACACCGCGTGGAAGTGATAGGAGCCGCGTCATCCCGACTCTGGGACCCCGGGGCCTTGTGTGGGGCCCAGCAGTGGCGGCGCCCACTTGGAGGCGATAATACAGAGTGTTCTGGACTGGGGATACCTAGTGCAAAATTACAGAGGGCCATCGAGAGGGGCAGTGTGTTGGTTAAACTGAGCGTGTACCTGCCACCAGGGACCTACACTACCTTGCAGTGCTTTCAATAAAAACAGGAGGGGTCTGACTCGTGACGAGAAAATATAAAATCATCTGGTCACAAAAAGAGCTCTTGATTCATTGATGCCCTGTTCCCTCTATGCAACTGTTTTTACTTCACAGCAGTGTCCCATAGTGTAGGGTGAAATAGACTAAGATAGCTGTGTATTGCTTGAAGGCATGTTAGGGACGTTAAGTGACATAATTTGAATAATAGTTGGAGGATCATCCAATAGGTTATCATTGGATCAAAAACATTTTATAGCTGAATCAAACACACATCATATTACCATAGTCAGACAGTTTCTAATGCCTGTCTTTAATGATTGTAATAAAACAAATTACCTCTGTTAGCCAGTGTTGACAATAGCCACAAAAGGCAGTGGGGGAATGTTTTTCAAGATCATTCAATCGCTAAGAGTAAGATTGGTACGTCAAAATACCTTGGTGTTGAGAAAAGAACCTGTTTTTCTATAAGGCCAAAACTAGTTTTAAAACTACAATTTACATCAAACCATCAATACTTCACATTTAGTAGAATGCGTTTAGTCTAAGCCTTCCTAGAGGAAAGGGGTGTTTGTAAATATATAATGAAGACTTAACAACGACCCTAGTGTCATATCCCAATGTGTCAGCTAGTCAAGAGCCACTGAGGTGACATCTTAGGTGTAGGTAATAGTCCCAAGACAGTCTTCACCCCCTTAACTCTGGTGTAAGGAGACTCTGTGTATTATTAGCCGTGCTGTCACAGGATTCTGAACTCGGCACCTTTGCAGTTGACCTCTCATAGCTCGCGTCACTGATATAAACAGCTTCCAGTCATTTGTATGCACTAAGGCGAGATCTGTTTATAGGTAGAAGATCCCACGTTAATCATTACGGCTGAAACTTAATATTTTTAACTGTACTTTATTTATTTGTTAGTAAGATGTTGTATAGCAGCAACTTTGTGTAAATAGGTTAAGGTGGGGATGCAGGTGACGCGAGAAAAGGTCAGCATTTTTCAGTTTAATAGCAAAACCTTCTTGATCAAAATAAATAAAATATTGTTTAGTACAAATATAGAGTTTAATTTTCTTCACATGTTGATATCAACAGTTTGTTGAATATTCAACATGTGCATAGTGGCATAAGATGAGAAACATTTTAAATGAAGAGGAAAAATTTTCATTTTATTATTATTATTATCTATATATGTATTGTAAGGTATGTACGTGTGTACTTTTCAGTGCTGGCCTGTTTATACGCACTTACGCTAATGTTAATGGTAGGGTGATTGTGAAATGAAATGGAGGACGTACAGTTTAACGTTGAATCCGAACCACGGTAGAATTTTCATTAAATTCCAGTACACCCTTGATAGATATTCAAGGAATATTGAAGTTACCATGTGAAGAAAATAAAGCTCTATGTTTGTTGTAAGGCAATATTTGATTTATTTTTACAAAAATAAAAAAGTTTGATAAAAAACTGCAAGAAAAACCTATCCTTTCTCACGTTCCCTGCATCCCCATCTTTAGGGTCCGTTTTAACAGGACTGTACCTAAGGGAATGGATTTTAGGGTTTGAAGCACTCACCCTCACCCACTCTTTGAAAATTTGACTAACAAAATATTTTTGTACTCCTTCTCAATCAATGTATATTATAGTAACTTGTAAAATTCAAAAGACCAACAATTCCAAGTGTAGAATATCAAAAAGAAATTTAATAAAAAATAATTCTTTGCCGTATTCTGTTGGAGAGCTTGATTTACAATCACCGTAGATATGAAAAACCCTCTAAATAATATATTTCTGAATAAGGTTCTACGTTTTAAAACTATGATTAAACATAGTCAAAACTGTGGTTAAAAAAATATGTGTTTTTACAAAAGCAATTCACTTTCAACTAATCTACGGTATTTGCTTAAGCAAAAGCGATAAAAAAAAGTAATGTGATTGTCACGTCATTAAAGATAACAATGTTGTGGATCCTCTTTGTTGTAGATTTGGTGAGCTCTCTAGTAGTAATAGGTTTATTAAGAAAGCATCCTACCAACACAAGTCATAACAACTATATTCCCTCATATTAACACAATTAGATGAATATTTCTAAAAAATCAATATAAAAAAGTGCGCTATTGAATTTTGTTTATTTTATAAGAATGACAACCAAATTGTATTTTTTGATCAGAGAGTAAAACGTGTCAAATATAACTAGCCACAAAATGAGGAATCGAACTTCAACAACCTATTTTTTAAAGATAAACATTTTTCATGTGTATAAATTTTAAAAAATCAATAAATGTTTAATGGAAATCTTTTCAAGTAAGTTATCCATATAATGTTCTGGTTAAAATGTCAAAACATTGAATCTCAAGGGGAGGGGCTGTAATGGTAAAGTCTTTGGCCAAATATTGAAGTACCATTAATCTAAAATGACTATCTTGAACCGCAGACTCGACGTTAGGAACACAATCAAACCTCAAGCGCAATATTTGATATTTGAGCGAAAGAAGATAACACTTATCGCTGTTTTTGATTGATTGTTTCTCTGGTATTAAAAACCTTGGAAAAATTTAACTGAAGAAGAAACTTTAAAACTACAAAAAGATCTAATGTAGTCGTTTTATTTAAATTGATGGAACATTTTTCGATAAAAGTTAGAGGAAATTTTTCAAGAGAGAAAATTTATCATTATACATATCTCAATTTGTCTGACTTGGACTTAAATTCTTATTATGCCAAAATGGAGCCTCCATATTTCCGGATTGAATGTGGTCGCAGGTGCTAGTACCTTGTACGTTATTTTTATTGATTATTGCTAATAGGATTTTTAAATAACATACACAAAATTTAAAACATTTTAATTTGACCTCTGTTTACATAGTTTCTTTGCATAGTTTGATATTAAAGGCTATATTTTGCTTTAAAATGTATACGAAAAATAATAATTTAATCGATTGCATTTTTTTAAAGTCTTGATTGATTTAAGATTTTAAATTTATTGTTAATTAATATTAGCAGAAAATCTTAGATTACAACCTACAAAATCTTACAAAATACAAATACAGTTTCCCTTTAAAGGGTAAGATTTTTTTAACAAGCTGTAGATTCTTTCTTTTTTTGTCAGAAACAAAAAATCTTATCGTATTTCCCATTTTGTATAATACGATACTGTATCATACCCAAGGGCATGAAAAGCAAATTTTTCTAGGAGGGGTGTGGGTCCACTAGAAAATGTTACTTTACTTTTTTCTCTAGAGGAAGGTTTTCCATCAAATTCTAGGGGTTTGAGACCCCCTGAAACTCCGTTTCTACGCCTCTACGTCTTAGTAAAATGTTTTATTTCCTTGAAATGCTGTATGTGTATAATTTTGTACCTCCTGAATATCAAGATTCTCAAAATTAAAAATTATCTGGAATTTATACCCGGATTGTACCAGCGCCAATTAAATCCAAATGGACACGTTTTTACTGTATTGGTTGTAAGCCAATACAAAATGGTGATATTAGAATTTATGTAACGATTCGAGAAGAAAGAGTAAAAATATGACCCATACTTTACCTCAAATATTAATTATTATTTATTTAGTTATTGTACAGTATCAGCGGCATGGTGTGCTCCTGCGAGCCCGGCAACCGGGTGGTCACGCACTTCCCCCACCCCTTGAGGTGTACCAAAGTACAGTACAGGGTACCTACTACCATCCCTTTGGAACACCAATTAGTTGTAGGGTATCGATGGTTCGAAGGGTGTTTCTGACAGCTAGGAAAGGTTACCATGTATGAATCCATTCGCCAAACCAAATTGTCTGCAAGAGCTTATTATGTTAATTTGTTGTTACTTTTGGCAGTCAAAACTTTCACACAAACAATTTGTTTTTAATTCCTAACCATTTATATATACATTATTGGAGCATGAAGTTATGAAAATAACTATTTGAATTAATATTTTTTCCAAGCGACGTCTGTAGTTCACTTAAAAATATTTTTCGAACGAGAGCTTCTGAAATTTCCATAAATCAAGCTGGTAAACCAGCTTAATCAAGGGTAGTTGATGACGTTGTACAAGTCATTTGTCGGTTGTGTTCATACGCTAGTTACAATATAAAAACGTTTCATTTTGAAACTAGTATTTTGTATGGCTTTTTCTCTAAGATATAAAAAACATTTATGCATTATGGTGGCCAGTTATAACAAGATACAAGTGTAAATATAATAATTTTTAATTTATGATATATTTTTTAATTAATGCACAGTTTATTGCCTACTCCGGTAAGAGAACGGCGTGATTAAATATGTATGTATTATTTCATCTAATAAATATCTATTGTTGCCACAACTGTAAAACAAAATACATATTAGTTTTATTAATATAATTGGTTCTTTAATAAGTTGCGAAAACGCCAACTATACAGAAATGCTCATTCCTTTGTATTGAAGAACCTTCAGTTAACTTCTAGCTTTTACCTACCACCCATCCAACCATGGATGCCCTATATATGCGATTTTCTATCACATGGACCACCAGTTGGTCCTAGGTCCTCATGGAGGTCTCGGATAGTATAATATACCCGTGGGATATCCCTATAACCTCAACGAGGTGCTCGGATAAGCTGTCCTTAGGACCTCAGGAATGTCTCAAGACAAACTGTCCCTAGAACCTTGGGAATGTCCCCAGACAAGCTGTCCCTAGGACCACGGGAGTTTCCCCATGCAAACTGTCCCTAGGAATCGGGAATTTCTCCAGACAAACTGTCCCAGGTGACCTGGTGGTCTAGGGGTAAGGTGTCAGACTTCTGTGCTGGCGGCCGGGGTTCAATCCTCGGTCCCTGCACAGATTTATCTGATTTCCAAACCCTTCCTTCACCTCTGACAAGACATCTTGTGAATGTGTGGAATTCCAGCCTCCACCGTGGTTCGGATTCCACGTTAAACTGTAGTCCTTCATTTCATCTCACAATCACCTACCATTACACATTAGCGTAAGTGCGTATAACCCGAACGGTAGTAAGACGCGGTGCTAATAATAATATAATAATAAAATAATAATAATAATAATAATAATAATAATAATAATAACTGTCCCAGGAACTCAAGAATGTATTCAGACAAATTGTCATTAGGACCCCAGAGATGTCTCCAGCACACTGTCACTAGGACCCGAAAATGTATCCAGACAAATTGTCCCTAGAACCTAGGGGATGTCCCCAGACAAACTGTCCCTAGAACCAACCATATACTGACACTTGAACAAGAAGTGGGAGCCTGCTTCATTAAGCTCCTACCTCTCTCACATTATTCAAGGAAGTTATGTAGGTCGCAAGTTATTACAGTCATAAAATGTATGATGGCCCCATTCATATTGTCACCTTGAAGATCCGGGTCTTGTGTTTGGTGACTAACAAAGTGGGCGTGACTCCCAAAACATGGACCAAGGTCAAGAACATTATTTGAATATTACAACAAGGTGAGCTACTGCCCGCTCAAAAGCCCATCACTTCCGTTACAGACAGACTCAGCGCCTGTATGTTGGTTCGTGTGAGCCTGGGTTACTACTCAGTGTCTCCCGGTAAAACAATGGCCCGTTAAATAAATTCTTACATAGCCCCATCAAGTCTCAAGCTGGCTGATTTGTTCAATATTTACAAGACAGGAGCGACAGTTTCCTCTATTTACTAAAACTATTTTTATATACTCTCGTATATTTATAAGAAAAGTCATGAGATCTGCAGCTACCAAATTTTATATTATTATTAGCACCGCGTCTTACTACCCATTCGGGTTATACGCACTTACGCTAATGTGTAATGGTAGGGTGATTGTGAGATGAAATGGAGGACCTACAGTTTAACGTGGAATCCGAACCACGGTGGAGGCCTGGCATTCCCCACATTCACAAGATGTCTTGTCAGAGATGAAGGAAGGGTTTGGTAATTAGATAAATCTTTGCCGGGACTGAGGATTGAACCCCGGCCGCCAGCATAGAAGTCTGACACCTTACCCCTAGACCACCAGGTCACCCAAATTTTATAGAAAGTAATAAAAACCACAAATTAAAACTAATAATTGAGTTCAATGTTATCAATGTTGACCGTATATTTTAATATGTTTGTATTTTCTAGAATGTCCTTTCCGGAAGTGTTGCCGAGCGTGAGATATCAGCATAATTTATTATCAAAATAATTGACTTAAGACACTTGTTTATTACCCAACAAATAAAAATGTTCTCCCAGATAAATCTTTCACAATAGGATGATTCAGATCCTTATAAACCGTGTCTAGGGCCTGGAGTAAAGATGGGCCTATGGAAAATAACGAATATGTGAGAGCTGGCCGTAAAGTGACGTACTTTGAGAACTGAAAGCTGGCCCAAATGTAATTCACCACGACTGTAATCTTTACAGGAACACTCAAGAAAAGTTGAATATATTATTTTATTCTATTTCAATATGGTTAATGGTTTCTATGTATTATCGTGGGGATTGAATAAAAATGATTTATACATTTTGGATATTAAAATAATATGATAAATGTGTACTTTTGTAGAACTCTGCTAAAGTGTTTTGCTCTTTAGGGCTAAAGAAATGAAAGCTAAATTGAATAGAATGTTCCCCTATCGTTTCCGGTGATTCACATGCCAGATATATAGCCCAACGGCCGATGTATCTAGAGGTGAAATGGGCTCAACTGGGAAAGGACAGGTACATTAATTTATAAGATACTGGTATCCGGGTGCCTTTGAGCTTAGTGTCTGCCATTCATTAATCTGAGATACAAGTGTCTGAGATATGTGAGTTTGTGAGCTATGTTCTACAATCCAGCTGTGTTGAGAACCTTTGAGCTTAATATCGGCCATCCAATAGTCTGAAATACATGGGTCTACGAGTCAGGTGTTTGTAATATAGGTGTCTGAAAACCAAGTGTTTACGAGCCAGGTGTTTGCGATTAAGGTGCCTGCATCCCAGGTGTTTGTGAGTCAAGGGTATATTAGATGTCTGCGAGATAGGCCTGGTGTCCCCGAGTCAGAGGTATGTGAGTCAAGTGTCTGTGAGATAGGTGTCTGAGAACCAAGTGCCTGCAAGCCAGGTGTTTGTGAGTCAGGAATCCGCAAACCAGATGGTAAACAGTCTCCGAGCATAAGAACTCTTCCATCAGACGGGCGGGGTCAATAAAAGCTCAATGTCACTTCACGAGGGTCGAACTGGGACCCTGCTAATGGAATGACGTCACTACCCAGGGTCATTATGACCACCTTGAGACGCACACATAGCTGACCTTGTAATAGGAACTGAACTGGGACAGACATTCATTACTTACCTTCTTGTGTGGCCAAAATTATACGAGCAAGTGACGTCATCCTGAATATGAGTTCCTGCTGGATACGTCATGTGAGGCAGGACCTCATCAAACTATTGTGTGTCTGATGGACACGTCATGTGAGGCAAGACGTCACCATACTACTGAGTGTCTTCTGAATACGTCATGGAGCCAAGATGCCATCATACTACTGAGTGTCTTCTGAATACATTATGTGAGGCAAGATGCCATCATACTACTGAGTGTCTTCTGAATATTGTGTGTAACCCACTTCGGTGGCCGCATGGTATAAGGCGCTACTCTTGCAGTAGACTAGACTGTCAATGATGAGGAGATCGTGGTTCGAATCTTGGTCAGGTCTACTGAGGGTATTTTTTCAGTTTCCTTCCACGCAAATACGGGTACACTTCATATAAATTTAACCTTATTCATTCTTAGGCCTAACACATTATCATGATAAATACGTATGCGTATAACCCGGCCGGGTATTAAGAAATGGCGGCGAAAAATTATTTCAACAAGGAGATTAATAAAAAAAGTTTTGAATCTACTTGTTGCTTTTCTTTCTATATAATTAAAATAGAATATCTCTCAGAAGTAGACATCATACTTGTCCACTGGAACCAGTAGGTCTTAGGGTATAATGACCCACATATATTTTATACCCAGACCAGCTGTGTCCTTGTGTCTCCAGGCCGTCCGTCGACTGTTTCAAGGCGACGGACGCTGAACCGTTGCCATAGTGACGTCTTGACCAATGGCAGAGCCTCTCCTGAGAGGCATAAGAGGGCTCCTGGGGCGCGGGACCGCAGTCATTCATACTCTTTTCGAACAGTTAAAAGTCCGTCTTTACCGTGTGAGACAAGTATATAGATTATAGAGCCATAATTGTACAGAGCTACAGATATATCACTTTCACGGCAAGTTTAACAAACTCTCAATGTAAACCAATCACCAACAGTCCTAGCCGTTCTTCGACAATATTTACATTAGTGTTAATATTCGGAAATGGCGGATGTCGTGAGCTACTGTCGGGATGTGCAAGATCACAAAAAATTAAACATTTAAATTTTTTTCCAAGCTTTCCATAAGGACATATTCTTGTGCACGCTGTGCAGTATGTGGTCATTATAGCATGCCATACTGTGTCTATAGCTGATTTCACATACACTGTGGTCATTATAGCTGAAGTGTTGTCACATACACTGTGGTCATTATAGCTGAAGTGTTGTCACATACACTGTGGTCATTATAGCTGAAGTGTTGTCACATACATGGTGATAATTATATCTGAGGTACTGTTACGTACACTGTGATAGTTATAACAGGTTATTTAACGTACACCTTGGTCATTTTAGACGAGGTGATGTTTACTCAACGTGAAAACGAATATTATTGACTCATGTGTGTAACCTTACCCCGCCCACATGTCCCCCTTTAAATAACACTTTCAAAAGGGTTAACTTATATATAAAAACTACACTTTGACAATAATAAATGTAATGTGAATGGAAGTGAAAGAATTTAGCCTAACCTTAAAAATAATTATATTAAGCCTTGGCGGAATAAAATTAGTTTATTTCTTCATTTCTTCATTCATTCATCACACTTTTATCTTCTCTGAATTTCCACCGCTAAACACGAGTTTTTTTTTAACATTACCCTTTTCATCGTAGAAATACAGAAAAAGACTAAATAAACACAGGCCGGAAATAAATTGCTAAATAGTTACTACAATTTTGTGATACCATAACTATTTTGCGGTTCTTACGATGAAGGAAACAAACTGAAGCTTCCCCTATATAGTCTGTGTTGATAATTCACACAAGCTGATTCGCGTGCGCGACAACTCTGCTATACCCATCATATAAGAGAAGGGAAATATATTGTTATGTTAGGCTAGTGTCCAGCTCTATAAGGATAACCTTGGAGTAGACCGGGTTCGAATACTGGAAAGATCAAATTGAATATCACGGAACCTGTTTCGCTGGCGAGGCTCAAGAAGGAAGAAAGGATGTGGTCAAAGATCTTTGTGGTGATGACGGTTCTGCTGGTGTACGCAGTGGCGGCTAGGGAACGCTTGCCACGGGGACAACCTTGCAGTATACAACCTGACACTTCAAACGAACTGGACCGAGAAACTGTTTCCCAAACACTTCCCGGAGTGGCGGCCTCCAGCTCAGTGGTCTGGATTGTAGGTGAGTACAACTCTGTGTCTCACAGACACTCAGTGGTCTGGATTGGTAGGTGAGTACAACTCTGTGTCTCACAGACACTCAGTGGTCTGGATTGGTAGGTGAGTACAACTCTGTGTCTCACAGACACTCAGTGGTCTGGATTGGTAGGTGAGTACAACTCTGTGTCTCACAGACACTCAGTGGTCTGGATTGGTAGGTGAGTACAACTCTGTGTCTCACAGACACTCAGTGGTCTGGATTGGTAGGTGAGTACAACTCTGTGTCTCACAGACACTCAGTGGTCTGGATTGGTAGGTGAGTACAACTCTGTGTCTCACAGACACTCAGTGGTCTGGATTGGTTGGTGAGTACAACTCTGTGTCTCACAGACACTCAGTGGTCTGGATTGGTTGGTGAGTACAACTCTGTGTCTCACAGACACTCAGTGGTCTGTATTGGTAGGTGAGTACAACTCTGTGTCTCACAGACACTCAGTGGTCTGGATTGGTAGGTGAGTACAACTCTGTGTCTCACAGACACTCAGTGGTCTGGATTGGTAGGTGAGTACAACTCTGTGTCTCACAGACACTCAGTGGTCTGGATTGGTAGGTTAGTACAACTCTGTGTCTCACAGACACTCAGTGGTCTGGATTGGTAGGTGAGTACAACTCTGTGTCTCACAGACACTCAGTGGTCTGGATTGGTAGGTGAGTACAACTCTGTGTCTCACAGACACTCAGTGGTCTGGATTGGTAGGTGAGTACAACTCTGTGTCTCACAGACACTCAGTGGTCTGGATTGGTAGGTGAGTACAACTCTGTGTCTCACAGACACTCAGTGGTCTGGATTGGTAGGTGAGTACAACTCTGTGTCTCACAGACAATCAGTGGTCTGGATTGGTAGGTGAGTACAACTCTGTGTCTCACAGACAGTCAGTGGTCTGGATTGGTAGGTGAGTACAACTCTGTGTCTCACAGACACTCAGTGGTCTGGATTGGTAGGTGAGTACAACTCTGTGTCTCACAGACACTCAGTGGTCTGGATTGGTAGGTGAGTACAACTCTGTGTCTCACAGACACTCAGTGGTCTGGATTGGTAGGTGAGTACAACTCTGTGTCTCACAGACAGTCAGTGGTCTGGATTAATCAGTGAGTACAGCTCTTTATATCCCGAAACATTATGCTGCTACCTTTTGAGCAGTAAAAGTTGTATTTAAATATTTTGAAAATAATATAAACGATTTATGCCTGGTAATAATTGCCTTCAAGGATTACTATATATATATATATAATATTATATATTATATATATATATATCCTATTTGGTTAAACTCTATCTTGTCTAGACGTTTTTTATTATATAATATAATCTAAATAATTAGGCCTGGTAATGGATTATTTTACTTTTTGTCATCCTTAATTAATGCATACTTACCAGGGACGTAGAAAGCAAATGTTTCGAGTAGAGGAGGCGAGGATCCACAATAAAGTTGGCATAGTATGTCGATAATTATATAATTAAAGGCAAAAACTACACACTCACTCATCACCGTATTTCCCCAACCCAAGGGCCTGGAAACTTGAAATTGTGCTTGACAGGAAGGTAGTAAGATGTCCCATATAGCTAAAAACAATCTTAAATGGGAAAACTTCAAAATGGGGCTTCAGGATATGGGAATCTCTAATTTGAAAAAAAACCTTTTAGATGAGGTAAAAGGTAGAGAGACAACTTCAGATAGCACAATAGATCTTAAATTTTAAATTTTAAAAGGGGATTTGGGGATTCAAAATTTTAAAAACTAATAGTAAAGAACTAATTCCTCGTGTGGTAGAAAGCTGAAATTGGGCAGACAGGTAACAATACACTCCAAATAAATATTAGGTGCTGAAATGTTAAATACTTAATTGGAACTTTGGTAAACTGGGGGGGGGGGGAGTGTGGAGACCGGGGCCTCGACATAAAAATACATTTTTAGGTGTGCTAGAAAATTGAAATACGGTAGGCAGGTAGAAGGACAGCTCCAGACAACTTGGTTCTTCTTAAAAATCAAAATTTTTCTAACTATGATTTGATAAATTGCAAAGGGGGCAAGTGTTTTACAATTTCCAAAACTAAAATATAAAATTACTTTTCAGTGTGGCGGAAGATTAAAATTTGTCAGGCGGGTATAAGAACCACCCAAACAATCATTAAGGTCTGATCCTTAAATTTCAAAATGAAAAGCAGTAAATGGGAAGGAGGGTTTCCCTCCCAAGATTTCTAAAATTAATTTAAAAAACACTTTTTGGTGTTATTGATATAAAATATAACCTTAACTTGTAGGTCAATATACATTACTGGAGAGCCAAAAGACCTATAAGTACATGGAATTTCAAAATGTAAGTCCGGGAAATGTATGAGAATGAAATTGATACAAATATTATAGCTCTTTTCTGTTTGGTTTTTTTAGCCATTGTAATCTTTATACCCCTTTAATTTTTATTAGATTTCCTTTTTACCCTTCTTATTTTTTACCTGATAGCCTTTTTTTAAATATAATTTTAATCCTTTTTTCCCTTATTAAATACCTTTAAAAATTTTGTTAGATTTAATTTTTACCATTTTTGCCCTTTTTAACTTTTTTACTCTAAAATGTTTTTATTGATCAAAGCCGGGTACTTAATGTGAGAAGGTGTAAAAAAGGGTAAAATGGGTAAAAAGTAGGTCCAATCAAATTTTTCTAATGATAAAATAAGTAAAAGAGATAATATTCTAATCGGTGTAAAAAAGATTAAAAGGGTAAAACAAGCAAAAAGGCTGTGAGGTAAAAAGGGCAAAAGTACAAAAGGGAGTGGGAGTGGCTAAAATGAGTAAAATGTGCCAAAAGGTTTTAAAGGGCCAAATGAATCTTGAACTAAAAAAGGTTTAAATGGGTTAAAGAGGTTAAAAGGGCAAATGGGTTAAAATAGGTAAATTAAAAGTGATAAAAAATACTTTTAAAAATTGGTTGTATTTATTGTACAATTTTTTTCCCTTTATGCAATTGTACACTTTTTAAATTAATACAGTTTTTCCCTCATTGCCCTTTTTACCGATTTTGTTTACATTTTAGTTCACCCTTTTTTAAATTTATTAGATTTTCTTTTTCCCCCTGTTAATCTTTTTACTATTTTTACCCTAAAATACTTCTCCCGGGCAAAGCCGCGTACTTCATGCTAGTATGTTAATATTATTATTAGCAGCACGTCTTACTACCCGTTCGGGTTATACGCACTTACGCTAATGTGTAATGGTAGGGTGATTGTGAGATGAAATGAAGGACCTACAGTTTAACGTGGGATCCAAACCACGGTGGAGGCCTGGCATTCCCTAGATTCTCAAGTTGTGATTGATACACGTCTTGTCAGAGGTGAAGGAAGGGTTTGGCAATCAGATAAATCTGTGCCGAGCCAAGGATTGAACCCGGACCCCCATCACAGAAGTCCGACTCCTTACCCTAGACCACCAGGTCACCAGTAGTATGTTAATAAAATGAAGAGTTTGTCTTTCATGATCATTGTGCGATATCTACCGCATGCAGAGGTTTGACATTTTAAAAAATATTAACAGCTCCTGTGCACGAACGTATTCACCTAGAGGCCAGAATTTTAAAATTTTGATAAGATTTGTTTTTAATTAATTAGAAACTGGGCTGGAAGTAAGGCAGTATTATAACATATTAAAATGAGTTGTATGTCTGTTACTGTTGAAATCCCGCACAGACATAGCTTGGACATCCATTTAATAAATATCTAGCACCACGTCTTACTAACCATTCGGGTTGATTGCGGGTTAGTTTAATAATCTAATTAATATTTACGTCCGACATTTTGATTCAAGATGTTGGCTGCAATACACTACACTCTGGCCTTTATCTCAGCTTCTGCTATCGTATTTTTCATTAGGCCAATTTTGAAAGCTTTATAGATATATATATATATATGAATATTAAAATATTCCGATCGAAGAACGGGTATTTAGCTAGCGTTTTTTATATAACAATTATTTAGGTTAGTCGATCTAGGGGTAAGGTGTCGGACTTCTGTGTTGGGGTCCAGGTTCAATCCTCGGTCCCGGCACGATTTATATGATTACCAAACCCTTCCTTCACCTCTGACAAGACATCTTGTGAATGTGTGGAATGCCAGGCCTCCACCGTGGTTCAGATTCCACGTTAAACTGTAGGTCCTCTATTTCATCTCACAATGACCCTACCATTACACATTAGCGTAAGTGCGTATAACCCGAACGGTTAGTAAGACGCAGTGCTAATAATAATAAATAATTCTTTAGGTTAGTGAGGATAAGTGTGTGAATTTAGTAGGGGGAATTTATTGTAAAATGTTAGCTATACCAAATTAAACTTGATCATTGAATATTAAAAAGCAAGGCTTAATATAATTTTACATTCTTGATAAAACACACTCTAGTATAGTTTTTAGCCAAATTTGTGTGTTTTTTAATGTTTAATTTTAAATTATACTAAGATAAAAAAAAAGCCAAAATAAATAAAATATTTCTTCATTATAAACATGGAGTTTAATTTTCTTCACATGGTGACCTCAACAGTTGTTGAATATCTGTCATGAGTATAGCGACGTAAGATTACAATAAAGAGAAAATGTTGTCCTTAAATTTTAGAATACACTTGACAGATATTCAAGAAAGTATGATGTCATCGTGTGAAGAAAGTTAAGCTATATGTTTCCACTGGAGCAATATTTTATTTATTTTCACCGAAACAAGTTTTACTATAAATCTACAAACACAATAGTATTTTCTGGAGTCCCCTCCCACTCGACCTTAAGGTCAAATGTGTCCGTAATTCTACGTTTTTACGAACTTTAGACATTTTTTATTCAAAATGTTTAGCGAAATGAAGATCAAAACGACAGCTCGTGTTTGGTCTAAATCTCTAGATTGGTTTCAAGTGACATAGTCTCGGGGGTCCAAGGTTGATATCGTCATAGGTTGATTGATTGTTCAATCGATGCTAGCGAGATTGAGATTTATCAGGATCTAGTCCTGGCATCTAACAAGGGGACCACCGGCCCCGTGGTTTAGTAGTCAGTGCACCTGGCTACGAACTTAGGGGTCCCTGGGTTCGATTCCCGGTTGGTGCAGTGTGTATATTTTCCGAAAGAGGAACTACCCCAACAGTCACCAAAGTTTGAATAAAGTTAAGTTTAAGTATTTCCACTGGATCACCACCTCATACTCACTATCATCTCACCTCATCGGGACATGGAAAGACCCTCCACAAAAAAAGGATGTATGACTAGTACATTCAGGCGTCTCCTGGGCAAAGATACTTAGGTACTGGATACTATTTCCACTACTGGGTCTACGAATGGATTAGCCCAGACGCACAATGTTATATCAGGGGACCAGCTCTTTACTCTATGTTTAGATGTGACGGTCGGCGAGTGATAGGTATTGAATGGAGTGCTACCAGGTGGATAGGTGCATTCACCATACTGAGATTTTTTTATACTTTGTTGTTTCACTATTATTATTTTTTAAATTCAGTCTTCTATGGGCATTGTCTTAAATTGATTAAAATCTCTAATCTACTACCTTACTATGAATTAATAACTGTGTCATTGTCTCATTTGCCACAAATTTAGGGCCACTTTAACCTTTCACTCAAAAACCACTATACAGATTGAGCTGAAATTTTGCATGGGTATAACTAAGACGTTCGGTTAATATGTAGGCTAATTAAAATTACTTATTCCACTTAACCTAAAACACTACTCCCACTCCTCACCCTCTTCTACTCGCAGATGTATATCTTGAACCACTGGGGCTAGGGAGTCACCCTTCGGGTGAGGGGCACCCACAGGTGCTAGACTTTGAACACCTCCACACCCACCCATCTCACCACCACCAGTATCTCCAGAACCACTGGGGAAAGAGGGTTGCCTAAATTTAACACTATACTTTCACTAATTAACTACCTATAACAATTATTGTTACCTATTTGTAAATCAATAAACTAATACCATACTAATTAGTTACTGATACGTCACACGTAAACCCACTTTAACGTCTGATTAAGGCGGGAAGTAAGGGAAAACTATAAAAGGCCAGTGTCTTTGCAGTTTTTAAGGCAAAGCTTTTTTTTGGCCAAAACAGTAAAACATATTATGTTTAATTTTCCTCACATGATGATATCAACAGTTCTTGAATAGCTGTCATAAGAATGACGGCGTTATCTAACAAACTTTTTAAATGAAGAGAAATGTGTTCATTAAACTCCAACACATCCTTGACAAATATTTAAGAACTTTTGATACCACCATGTGAGGATAGTTAAATTCTATGTTTATACTAGAGCAATCTTTTATTTATATAATAAAAAAATAGTTTTTTCACCAAAACTGCAAAAACAATGGCTTTTTCTTGCGTCCTCTTTCATCCAAACACAACCCCTAGTAATTACTATGTATCACAATTGTACTAAAAATACTAAAATATACTAAACAATACATGTATTATATACTTTTCTAGCTTAGTTTAAGTATTAATTCAACAACCAGCCCCATTAGTCAGATCACAATCTTAGTAAAAGGGAAGAACCAACATCATAGTTTAGTGCCCCTCGGGACTTAGTGGACTAGCAGCCGATTGGAGGTTTTATGTTGTGAGTCCATTCTCCTCTTTCCTAGGCACGACTCAAACCTAGGAACACCCCTTGTGTTTGTTGAACAGGCCCGTGTGTGGCGTCATTGCCTCTCGGGTTGAAGTGACGAACCACTTCACCTCCACTCGCACGATGGCATCATACTGAGTCCTTGCCATCCGGTGACTAACCGGGACCTGTGAACCTACAACATCAAGTCACGTCCAGCAGTGGAGAAAATGAGCGGCGGCTGTCACACACTTACAGGCCTGCCGGAAAAAAGTTAGCTTAACAACCGAATATAACCCGCTTCGGTGGTTGAAAGATCTAAGGCATCACTCTCGCAAGTGACTGGACTGTCCATACAAATGCGGATACACTTCCATTAAATTCACCTTTACACATTAGTGTAAGAGTAGTAAGAAGCAGTGCTAAAACAAATGGTGGCAGACTGTCTTGAGCTCGCGCGTCTCAGTGGGTGCTGTGTCATGTATCATCCACAGTTACCAGCAGGTTTTGTATCCATTCTCTTCGGAAACTGTTGACTTTATGAGTTCCATTTCGACATCAACCAGAATGAATCCAGATTACAATATTCCCAATGTATGTTTTGACTAGCTCTTGTTACCATTGGTAACACTCCATATTAGAACCAAAAAATTGTAACAACCGACACCCGTCGTAGCACCATGGTAGCAGCATAGTATCGTATACGTACGGTCAGTGGTTTTTCATTCCGTTTTGAAAGAGGAATGACACGTACGGTACTGTCATGGCGGCCGTTGTCTACCCCCCACTACACCTTCTCAAACCCTCCTCCTGCACGTCAGTAAGTTTTTTTCAACCATTGAGGAATAATTTCGACAGTTGCCCAAATAATGTCAAGTATCTGCTAAGGCTGGAATATTTAACTTGGTCTCGCAGTATGAGAGAATATTAGAATGCGAGTACAGCTATTAGTTTGGACATTTTCACTTTTACCCTCAGCAAGCATTTCAACCCCATACACCCAACGATCAGCTACCCATGATACAGTGTAAAAAAAACTCTCTGAACACATTTCTTTTCTTATTGATATCATGTATCCACTTCTTTATTTCTGGCTCCAGCAACATAGTCGCTACCACAATGTCCTCATCAAAGGAATAAGACAAGGTATCACTCATTATAATTAACAGACAACAATACACTCGCTTATTCTCACTGCGCTGTTTTCAGGTGGCGAAAGAGAATTGTAGGGTGTGGTGGGGGAAACAAGCTCTTGGGGCATAATTCGTATCTACGATCTCGATGTGCGGGACTGTCGCGGCAATACGATACTATACTGCTACCATACCGCTACTGTCTTGGTACCGTACGTATACGATACTATGCCGGTGTGTGAGGACCTTTTTAAAGGTCTCACATTTCAACTTCTGTTCGAGGCTCAGCGGTTTTTTGGAATTCACTTATATTGTACCCAAGTTCTAGTTACCCCTCATTCTTGTCGTTAGCACTTTATTATATGCCATTCACGGTAGGGGTATAAGTAAGTGACAGCTATCAGAATGTTCCTTATTGCAAACATGGTGTACTGAAAGTAAATAATGTCAACAAACTCCGAAATAATTATTATGTTCTTAGTAATACTGTATTATTACCAAATACGTTGACATTAATTTTTTCAGTCCACCTCCTTAGATTAGTCGGTAGCGTGTTTGCATACTGAGCTAAGAGTCTCAGTTTTGATTCCTGACATAGCCGAAAAATTTAACATTTGTGAAATGTGGGTTTACCATTTTACGGTTATGAATTAACGGCCGGAGGCTGGGTTTTATGTTTGTTCTATATTTAAGATAGATGATGGATTAAATATCCAAGTTATTATATTTATTAATTACGTTTATAGCCTCATCTAAATATCATATTCTTAAAATTTAATTACACCTGGCAACGGGAACCAAACCCGGGACCTTTGGCTTAGTAAGCCAAAGGTCCCGGGTTCGGTTCCCGTGTCCAGGTGTCATTATTAAATTTTAAGAATAATTAAGTTAATAAGTCGTGTGCTGATATAATTAGTCGGTTCAAAAAGTGCAAGCTAAATACCTCAAATAAATGAAAAGTTATTTTTATCAAATATTCTAAACAAAGTACCGTCTGCTGTTCCTTACCACCTCTCCCACCGTGGATAGGATATATAGTAGTAGGATAGCTCATCTCTCGCCAGCAGCAACACCTCCCAAAAGGCGCCGAGTGGGTAGATTGTCGGCAACACCCAGAAGCCTGGCCACCAGAGTCACCAGTCGGTGTCGATCCATTTCCTCGTTACATCACCGGCACTCCTTCGCCAGAGTTTCTACCGTCCAACATAACCCTGTCTCTCCCCACGTACATTGGCCTGAACAAATATGTTATTTTAGTCACTTCTGCTTCCCATGACCTTAATTTTGTCATAATTTAGTATTTAATCGCCGCATCTTACTACCTGTTCAGGTTGTACGAATTTTGTCATAATATTCCATCTATCAGTATCAGTGTGGCTCCAAATATCACAGAGAGGCTGAATGCACAGCACCTCCGACAGTAAGAGAATAAGAGACCATCAGTTATATGAACTGATAGTTGTAACTTGGTGAAAAATTGCCTGTGTCAAATTAGTTACGTGTCCAAATAATATAATTTGTAGTAAAGCCCAACAACTGTTAAGATGTTTGGTGATTTGAGCAAATATACAGCTCAAGAACTTCTTATGGATACCTTAAATAACTTTTATATAATACCAGGAATCTTGTCATAATAGCATCTACTAACCCGATTAATTTAAATTATAAAAATATTTCAATAAGGTGACATACTGTTAGATGGGGATACTTGGACACCTTTTTAGCACATTTTTGCAATGGATTCGTTGAATTTTTAAAATGGGGCAACTAAAAAATATGTACTGTACCGACCCGACCTTCCAGGTAACATTGCTAAAATAAAATTTGGAATGCATTCAAGAAGAAAGTTAAAAAATATAAAAATTTGGGTACCCAGATAGCCCCGGGACTGGGGCTACTTGGACACCCACACTTATTTCTGATTTAAACGTGAGGTAAACTCTCCGGGTATCCAAGTTTATCCGTAATGTGAACGAAATTAAATATGGATGCTTTTTATTAATAAAAAAATACGTGAATGTACCCTATGTTGTTAAAAAAAAAATGTCACCACGATTTACAGACGACCTGGATCGTTTTATGTTGGAGGAAATTCTAATGGAAAGGTTGTTTCAAGCTATGAAAGATTCAAGAAAATCTGAACCTGGAGTGTTGTTTTTAAAGATTCGAATTTGTTTGCATTGTTTGTCCAAGTTTTTTTTGTACAACATCCCTTATAACTGCCCGTGTCAGAGGAAATCCCCAGTTTGCTACCACACCAAGGGTTTCCGCAATGGTGGCTTCTTCATTTTTGCTTAGAACAGTAAGATGTCCAAAAGGTTTTGGATTCTGTCCAAGGGTCTTCCGTATAAGTCTTGTCCGAGGCACTTTGAATTTTTCAGCAGCCTATTTTTTTATATTCCCCCCCCCCCTCAACTGCTTCAACTGTTTTTTACAAATCTTTATTTGTATAATTTTCATAGGGTTTTGACCCCAGGTTTTTTCTCACTTTCTTACCATTTTTCATTAACAAATAACACACGTAACAAAGGAAACAGAACTGTAACGAAAAATAATATATATATATATATATATATATATATATATATTAGTGAGAAAAAAAAATCACTTCGTCATAGCATGTCCAACCAAGTAGCCCCATCTCTCTTTTACTTGAGACTAGCTGCAAAAGTAAAAACAATCTTGCTGCGCCTTCTTGAAGGAATGAGTAAAATAACATCATTGTGAATACTTGTAGTACACTCTCCTACTAGTTCACGGTAGGTTAATTGTCTGGGCTCTAGTTGATGTACATGTCTCTAAGGTGAAGCCACGCTCCCTACTAAAAGTTGTTTACAGTAAGTTTACTGTCTGGGGCCTGGTTGTTGTGAATGTATCCAAGGAGGTGCTATGCCCCTAAAGTTTACTGTCTAGGGCTTGGTTGTTGTTAATGTATCCAAGGAGGTGCTACGCCCCCTAAAGTTTACTGTCTGGGGCCTGGTTGTTGTTAATGTATCCAAGGAGGTGCTACGCCCCCTAAAGTTTACTGTCTGGGGCCTGGTTGTTGTTAATGTATCCAAGGAGGTGCTACACCCCCTAAAGTTTACTGCCTAGGGCTTGGTTGTTGTTAATGTATCCAAGGAGGTGCTACGCCCCCTAAAGTTTACTGTCTAGGGCTTGGTTGTTGTTAATGTATCCAAGGAGGTGCTACGCCCCCTAAAGTTTACTGACTAGGGCTTGGTTGTTGTTAATGTATCCAAGGAGGTGCTACGCCCCTAAAGTTTACTGTCCGGGGCCTGGTTGTTGTTAATGTATCCAAGGAGGTGCTATGCCCCCTAAAGTTTACTGTCTGGGGCCTGGTTGTTGTTGATGTATCCAAGAAGGTGCTATGCCCCCTAAAGTCGACTGACTAGGGCTTGGTTGTTGTTAATGTATCCAAGGAGGTGCTACGCCCCCTAAAGTTTACTGACTAGGGCTTGGTTGCTGTTAATGTAGCCAAGAAGGTGCTACGCCCCCTAAAGTTTACTGACTAGGGCTTGGTTGTTGTTAATGTAGCCAAGAAGGTGCTACGCCCCCTAAAGTCTACTGACTAGGGCTTGGTTGTTGTTAATGTAGCCAAGGAGGTGCTATGCCCCCTAAAGTTTACTGTCTAGGGCTTGGTTGTTGTTAATGTATCCAAGGAGGCGCCACGCCCCTCTAGTATTTGGGTTTTGTTTGCTGTGCAATGTGCATGTACTCAGGAAGTAGTCAGGCCCCCTCATACTTGTTCATAGTAAGTTATCAATCTGGTTTCTGGTTGTTGTGCATGTCTCCAGGAAGGAGCCACGCCCCCTCATACCAGTTGTTCAGAGTGGGCCGGACAGCGAGTGAGGGACTGAGGATGTTCGCAGAGACAGGCCGCTCCCATCTCCTCGAGTTGGAGAATGATATTGGAGTACTGGACCAGTTCTCAGGGTCTCCAGTTCCAAGTGGACTAGGGACATCTTCCACGAGGTTCTTTGTCGACAGCGCTCATAGTAGGGTGAGTCCGTCAGACCAAATAAATTAGAGTACAATACAGGAAACTTCCAGCATTCACCATGTTGAGGGTATAAAGGCCAAAGTATGTAACCCACAAAATGCAAAATTTACAGGCGAGAGAAAAAACTGAGAGAAAAATTACTAATTCAATTATTTTTGCTATGAAATAAAATAAAAATTCATAATATTTGATGGTATGGTTACTAAAATTAAAAGATAATTAAATTCAATCCATAGTTATTGATAATGTATTACTCAAGTTTGATGGTTACGCATGGATTAATTTGTGGGTTATACTAATTGACCCATTTTGTTCTGATAGTTATAGCATACTTTCAATCAAAGACAAGTGAGGTTTATGACCAATGATTGCAATAATTTTATAGTTCATGCTGGTTATGCCACTTGACCTGTTTGTAAAATATCCACAGCGATAATAAAACCAAAGGAAAGTTGATGATTTAAGCCATTTATAATAAAGTTAGTGTTAAGCCAATTGATCAGGAGGTGTATTTTAAACTAGAGAACATAAAAATAGCCAAGTTCAATTTATTAAATTATGATAGTTACACCCTTTGGCCTTTATACCTAAAACTGTTGACAAGTCAACTGTGGTGACTGTAGTGGTGTGACCTCAAAATCTTGCATTAATTTCATATTAATGTGGATCTATTTGGGGTTTATCCTACAAATAAATTAACAAAATCATCAAAATAATTACAAACAAAATATTACATATGTCTGCTCATCTAAGTCATTATGGGCAAAATTTTATAGAACAAAAGTAACACCATATGAACTTGCTCTAATGATCACATGGTCTTAGGTGTCACTCTCCTAATAGACTGGACTGCTGATGACAGAAATATTTAGGTTCGAATCCCAGTCAGGTGTACTTAAGATGATTTTTCTTAAATGAGTTTTCCCTGTCCCTCCACACAAATGTGAATGTACTTCATCTGAAATGAACATTACTAATTTCTAACACATTAGCGTAACTAATACATATATGTATAACCTGAATGGGTAGTAAGGACATGATGCTAAAAAAACCAAATGGAAGGTTCTCAATGAGAAAAGAGACTCTCACAATACGCATAATGGTCAGTCAGGTTTTCAACTTTATCTACAGCTATACGCCCATTTGAACAAAGTTTTGATCACATAACTACCTGTTCAGGTTATATGCATATTTTTTTAATTGCTCTAATAAGTTAAAGACGAGAAAAAAAGCATCTTAGACGTAATATACCCGCAATTGCATGGGAGGAGAGCAGGAAACCATTTAGGAAAATACACTCTTGGTAGACTCCGGCCGAGATTCAAACCCAAAACTCTCCGTCATCAGCAGACCAGTCTAAAACAAGTGACACCCTAGACCTTTCAACCCCTTAAGTGCGTGACACAAAAATTATATAAAAATTTAAAGTCAACATCCTCTAGATAATGTACTGGAAATTTTGACAGTACAAAGGTAGTATTAAAAAAAAACTAGTGGTAAAAATGTGTTTGTAGCCTTACAACTTTAAAGTGGTAGGTATTTACACTTTTCTTCATGAAAAAAAGAAGTATATTTTCAATGAAATCATTAATACAAACTAAAATTAAAACTAGAGGAAAGTATGCAACATGTATATCATCAAACTAAGCCACCATTCTTTATAAGGTAAAATTTAATTGTGGAAAGTGAAATAATAATCGAGAGATTTTCCGTCTTTCATCATTTTTTCATTCAAATACAACACATATTTTTACAGAAAGGTTCAATTTTTATTTTGACATAGTTCATCATAAACTAGCAATAAGTTCATCATAAACTAGCAATAAGAGACATTTTGATGTATAAGTTGTCTATCGTATGGCGAATAGCACCCAATCATGTCATGCCGGCCCCAGGAGTAGTGTAGAAGTCAACTCATCATTTAATTATCCCATACTATGCATTTGACCAAACCCAGCAACCCAGACACCTCCGTACAGCTCAATACTAAATAATAATATATAGAACCTTGATCCACATGATTATATCAGATTGATAGTTGAGAGTTTGCATTGCACTATTATTATTACTATTATATCGGTGTTGTTTGTTGATTGAAGGTGTCAGCAGTGGTGCATCTGGTGCCCTCTCCTGATTGGTTCGTTGGTCTGGACAGTGTGGAGTTGTGTTCCCGAGGCTACTGGCTGGACTCCACCTCTATCCAGGTGATCATCTCTCTATCTATCTATTACTACACTGTGAGAATACAGCCCTACTTGAAATAGTAATAAATCTCTTTGATGTTGGGCAGGTTTTCTAAACTGTCCTAAGTAGCTCCAACACTCAAGGTGGTTATGATCTTGTGCATAGATTGAAGTTCCTCACAAAAGAGGGCGGTAGCTCTACAAAAGAGAGCGTGGTCTCACATGGGAGAATAGTAGCACCTCATGGATTATGCTGTATGATAGCCAACAGCCAAACTTTAATTCCAGGTCGGTCCGATGGACGCGGGCTCTGACAATGGCCTGACCTTCACGTCCCCTGATTGGTCGAGTGAGCCTCCAGGTCCAGTGACTCTCATCACAGCCCACTCGCCAAAACATCCGGCAGGATCTTTCTTCTATCCAGACATACAGGAGCTTCCTGTACTTGCCACTTTCCACTTGCACAAGGTAGTGCAGACAGCACCTGCAACCTATTGACTCTATAGTGTGAGCCACAACTATTAGACAGTAACTCTCTGGAGACACTCAGTCAGTGTGTTGCTAGAAGTATCAAAGGTTTTTCAAAAAATATAATAGTGTTGTTATAAGTATCTGAGGCTTGTCAGAAGTTTGCCAGGAGAGCCAGAGATTTGTTAACTAGAAGTATTAAAGTGATATTCAACACCTTAGCTCAGTCAGTGTGTCTGTCTACTGAGCTAAGGGCCCCGGATTCGATTCCTGGCATGGTAAAAAAAGGTGAAATGTGGGTTTACCCTTTCACGATGATAAATTAACGGCCGGAGACTGTGTGTTGTGCCTGTTCTAGTCTTAAATTAAATTTAAGGCTTATGAAGCCACGACGGGCCTAGCAAGCCAGTAGTGGAAAATATATGGCTTAAAACAGTAATGCGTGTGTAAGTATCCAAGTGTTAATGCGGTCTGATTTTCATAGGACGCCTATTATTTGACAACTGAAAACTCATGTTTCCACAATGGAAAAATTATATTTATGATTAATGTGGGATTTACATTCTTATTCTCTTTAATTAATGATTTCAAGATACATTTCATAAGTAAGTATTATTGGGAGCCATTAATAGCTTTTAGATTAACTTTATAATCAATAAATAAAATAAAACATATTTCTAGAAAACCAAATTTTAGTTACTTTTAATCATTGTTTGTGGGTGAAAGTGGGCTTCCTATAAAATCAGGGCTTTGCTAGGAGTAACAGAGTGTTGGTGTTACTAGATGTATCAATGTGTGTTTCAGGACAAGGTGTATCGTCTGAGTGAGACCCAAAGTAACAATGTACAACCCCTTGAGGAGATAGACAACACTTTCAAACAAAGAGAGATGAGTAATGATGTGTCTTTTATACTCCCTTCCCCCAGGGTGGACAAGATACGGAGATCACGTGAGTAGCCCACAAATATTCCTAAGTAGCACATAATTTTCAAATTGGTAAGAATAATACCTAACAGATATAAATGGTTACCTACACGCACAAGAAAAAAAAGAGTAATTTGAAAGCACATAATAATGTAAATGTGAAGAAATGTTTAAAAGTTAGCTTAGAATTATTAATATAGAATCATCAATAATTCATCTAAGATTACATTTATATGTTCTTGTAGAGAACACACATTTCTGGAATGGTCGCTAGATAACTATGATAAAAATAAACCCGGCGGTCTCCTTCACCAGAGATAGACCCAAACACTTGGCTATGGGTATACATTCCACTTCAAAGAATAACTTATTAAGATGCCAAGTAGTTTTTAATCCAGCTGGTATTTAAACTAGAGTTGAATCACTAGAATTTTATAACTTCTGAAACCTTAGTTCAGTCAATTTTGTAGTGTATATTATGTTGCAAGTTGGTTGTGTGAGTATGTGGAGCCTTGCACTGCCACATGTGAAAAGGTAAAACTCTGTAGACGGAAGATATGTTGTAGGATGTGTCGTGCGAGTACATGGAACCTTGCATTGCGACATGTGGACTGGTCAAACTCTGTAGTCATAGAGGATATGTTGTAGGTAGGTACTGTGAGAGTATTTGGAGCCTTGCACTGTCACATGTGAATAGGTAAAACTCTATAGATGAAAGATATGTTGTAGGTATGTGTCGTGCGAGTACATGGAACCTTGCATTGCGACATGTGGACAGGTCAAACTCTGTAGTCATAGAGGATATGTTGTAGGTCGGTACTGTGAGAGTATGTGGAGCCATGCACTGCCACATGTGAATAGGTAAAACTCTATAGATGAAAGATATGTTGTAGGTATGTGTCGTGCGAGTACATGGAACCTTGCATTGCGACATGTGGACAGGTCAAACTCTGTAGTCATAGAGGATATGTTGTAGGTAGGTACTGTGAGAGTATTTGGAGCCTTGCACTGTCACATGTGAATAGGTAAAACTCTATAGATGAAAGATATGTTGTAGGTAAGTGTCGTGCGAGTACATGGAACCTTGCATTGCGACATGTGGACAGGTCAAACTCTGTAGTCATAGAGGATATGTTGTAGGTCGGTACTGTGAGAGTATGTGGAGCCTTGCACTGCCACATGTGAATAGGTAAAACTCTGTAGATGAAAGATATGTTGTAGGTATGTGTCGTGCGAGTACATGGAACCTTGCATTGCGACATGTGGACAGGTCAAACTCTGTAGTCATAGAGGATATGTTGTAGGTAGGTGATGTGTATGTGGAGCCCTGCATTGTAATATTTGAACAAGTACAACTCTCTATACATAGTGGATATGTTACAGGTCGGTGTCGTATGAGTGCGTGGAGCCCTTGGTCTCCCTGCAGTGCTACATGTGGACAAGGGCAGTCCACCAGAAACAGGAAAGTAGCAAGACCCGCAAGACGTGGGGGTCGGCCTTGTCCATCCTTGGAGGAGTCTCGTTGGTGTGGTTTGGACAACCCTTGCTCTCAGCTGGACCATCAGCACTTTGACTGGTGACACATGAACCTCACCAGATAGTTATTATTGTTACTGACATACAGGTGTTAAGCATATTCCTGAGCCAGTAAGTCACAATGAATGATAGTTATTTGTCCCAGACAAGAGGAAGCTGAATTTAGTTATCACAAAAACTAGTGAATATCAGCAACAATGTTGGTTATTTTGTACTATTTTATAACCAAACAAACCTTCTCACTGAGGCATCAATGAAAAAATGTAGATTATAAGAACACTAAAAGATCTTACATGTTTATTCTTTGTAGAATGTTAAGGTTGTTGAGCGGGTGTTGCAATGTAGGTTGTGATATAGTTTTCGCTTTTCATGGGTCTGCCAATTGACTGATGGCCAATCTTGAATTGAGATAAAGTCTGTGGTCAAGAAATGTACTATGCAACTGTCATCACTGTGTCTTAACATATTTTTACAAATACTTTTGTGTATATTAATATGCCTGGTAATGTGGTTGATGAGTTGTTAGTTTTGAAAGGTCTAGCAGTCCACTAAATCATAGAGGTGGCCTAGACTAGGAACTCGACAGACAAGCCAGTGTCAAGGACCAAGAGCCACAATATGGAGAAGTGTAGACCAATCACAGTGTAGTTGGCCTGTGTGGAGTGTGAGATTAGACCAATCAGGGAGAAATGGCATGTATGGAGTTAAGAGTAAATAGGGATTAGAGATCTCTTCTATGACCTGGAACACAAGATGATAATATCAGGACAGTAAGGTGTTCAAAAGAAATTAACTGAGCAGTCCTCAAATAACTAGAATTGGATTGGCTTATGAATGTCCAATACATAGTACATAGTTTTGTTAGTGAAGCAATTATCCTCAACTACATAGTTCTAGCAAGGCATAGTTCACAACTAACTCACACATACACTCCCAACATACGAATTGCCACAATTCAAAAAGTGACTAACTCGAGCTTTTAGCAACTTCATAAGAGAGTTTTTTCTAAGTGTCAGATTAGGTCAGGGATAACTTGATATTCATTAAAATAATTTATATGATCAGAGTTATTGTGACTGAGCCATTAAAACACTGTATTGTTAACTTGTAATTAATAGGATGGTACTTCAAACAAAAAAATATAACAAAAATATCTTTTATTTTTATTACAATCACAAACACACTTGCAGCAAATATTTCCCCTAATTATCACTTGTACAATTAATCCAAACTATCTAAACTGGTAAAGTGTGCCCAATTAACCTATGTATTTTAAAATCATAAATTACTATGAACAAATAACAGTTCATACCAAAGATTAATTCCTCATGACTACTAGTTAATAAATTAATATAATGTTTTTATTATACATATCCTAACAAGTGTTAAATTAATCATTTTTAAAAACAAGAAAATTAATATATGTACATCAACAAGTTGTATAAATGAAATTAATGTAAATAATAAACTAAATTATTAATATAAAGTTAAAACTGAGTGTGTGTGTGTGCGCGCACACACACAATTCTATATATGAAGGGCAATATATTTCTTGAAGCGTTATATTCATGTTCCTTTACCAAATACCTCAAGACCAATCAGACATTGAATCAGATTGATTAATTTTTTGTCAAATATATTTAGTAGGGATGGATTGATCAGGTAAATTCACCATTTATCTAATACAGGGTGTCTACTGAGTTAGAGAAACCAAAATTAGTGGCTTTTTGGCAACCTTTTTTTTAGCACAATATTTCTTCGATAAACGGTTGAACATTATATAATGCATATACTCATATAGGCATAATGCATTCACGTAACATTAAACTTGAACTAGATGGCGAACGTTAGCTTGTCCTTGGTATCACAGTAAAAATAATCAGGCAACTTACAACTAGCGCATGGCATCATAGGTAGTAGGTGACTCGACATTTGATATGTTCACATTGTTACAATGTGTGGGAAATTCAAACAAAAATATTTTCGTGACTTTATGACTAAAATATTGTAAATTTGTGACATTTCAGGGACTTTCATGACTTCTTTGCAATCAGTAGCTTTTCCATAACTTTGGTGGCCAAGTAGACACCCTGTAATAGCAATTGATATTGGAAATATATAAGATGACTGCTGGAGAGGAATGTAGGTGCGGCTCACAAGAAAGGAAAAGGGACTCATTAGCGGCACAACTTTGTTGATGGCTTACTTTAAGATAGGAAGCATCTCACGCCATGTTGGCAACAAAGAGCAGCTACCCCACCCTGCAAACAGGGATGGTCACCCCAAGCAGCGGTTATTACACCAAGGGACAAGAGAAGGCTTTGATTGGCATAGTATTGGTAAGAGGGGGTAGCAAGCTTCTAGAATGTTCCATTGGAAACTCTGTATTATGTTTGGAACGAGGAAGCTCCGCCCAGGTCTTGGGTGTTGGTTGAGGGATGCAGATGTCCAGGGCAATAGTGACCCAGATCACCATAAATGTAATCAGCGTAGCTTGTAATGCTCTTAATCAATTGAGTTATGGTACATTACTCCAATTTAGTTAATTTACTGTAAGAAGCTTCGCAAATTAATATGCTAGTTTATTAATGAAAATCAGTGACAGTTACAGTTTGACAGAGAAAAGTTTAAATGTACAAATAAGTGTTCCTTGAATCACTTGAAACCCTTAGGATAGTTGATATTCAAAGACATTTTGAATTTTAAAAAATTTCCTCCAAATTTAGAGCCATTATAAAGTCTACAAGGTCATCATAATTATAGGGAAAAACTTAAAAAATCAGACCTCAAATCATTAATGTAATAATTTACTACTTAAATAAATATAAATTCACCATCTAGCAAAATATTTAACCATTGATTTACTATTTATATTTTTTCTACATCAACTAAGGAATTAATGGGAACAAAATAATATTGATAAAAAAAATCTTATCGATGTGGGAAAGTTTACATCTTATGCTGATCATATTTTTTTAAGATTAGGATTGAAGATTCAGATTCAAGAAGAAATGGATTCAAACATCTCCAATAGTGGATGTTTAAGAAGAAGAGTATATTACAATTTTCTATCCAATTATGTCAAACTCAGGATGTCCTTGAATCCTAATGCTAGTGTAAGACTCAAGTTAAATATCTTAATTAAAGATCAAATTTGAATCGACTTGTTCTGTAGCTAGGAATGATAGGCTTTCTTTATGATCCACAGACGTGTGAGATTAAACCAATCAGTCAACTGTGTGAAGTTTAAAGTAATCAGTGAGTGCTGTAAGGTGGTTGGGAGGAGAAAGGGAGTATTTAGAGGAAGTGCATTTGTGTGAAGGGGGAGTGAGAAGGTATTGAGGAAAAACCACCTTAGCAGACCCAATTGGAATTTGAATCCTAGCCTTCTTGACACCAGCAAACTATACTAGATGAAAATTATGTTTTACAGTTTCAAAATGTGACATCTGCAAGCTTTTTGAAGGAATAATAAATAAACATCTGTGAAGCAGTTTTTTTAATCAAATCTTGAATCAAAGCAAATATTATTCAGGAATTTTGAATAATTATCAAATTAAATATGTTAAAATTATGATGTTAGATAAAAAAAAAAGTTACACTTATATTTATAAAAACACTAGATTAGTTTTGAACCCCAATTCCTTTAAGTCATCATTAGAGACGTTAAAAGATGAGGTGATTTATAAGGGACAAAGGTGAAATTTTTCTCAAAAAGCGATGATATTTTATGCTGAAGAGATTTTATAATAAAGGAAATAGATAAAACTAAAGAAAAAGGAAAAAGTAAACTACTAAGAATAAATTTGATGAAGAAAGCCCACCTAGGGAAAGAGGAAAAAATGTGGGAAGAATCCAATGCACAAAGGTTACATCCTTCTTCCTTTCTTTGTCTTCTATAGTAAAAGTAGTCACACACACATTTTAACACAAATATAATTATATTTCAGCATTGGTGCCTTTATCAAACACAAAGAAGAAGAGAGTACAAATAAAACAAACAATGATTACTCCATTTTGAATTTTGAATGAAACTGTTGAAAAACAAATTGTGCCAACTGTTTTTGGGAGTAAAGATAAATTCCTTGGCCATGGTTGTATTGTAGAAAACTGATGATGAGTAGATGATGATGATTGATAATTATGATTATGAGATAATGATTATGATTATGATGATAAAGATAAAGATGAAAACATTAATTTGAAAAATAATAATATTATAGAAATAAACTATTTCTATAATATTTTTATAATATTATTACTTTTCAATTACATTATATTATTATTATTATTATTATTATTATTATTTTTTCTATTATATATCAACATCATCATCATCAGTGTTCTTCAAATATTAACCATGGCCAAGGAATTTATCTTTACTCCCAAAAACGTTGGCACAATTTGTTTTTACAGTTTCATTCAAAATTCAAAATGGAGTAATCTATTGTTTGTGTTATTTGTACTCTCTTCTTGTGTTTGATAAAGGCACCAATGCCGAAATATAATTATATTTGTGTTAAAATGTGTGTGTGACTACTTCTACTATAGAAGACAGAAGAAAGGAAGAAGATGTCACCTTTGTGCTTGGATTCTTCCCACATTTTCTTTTTCCCTAGGTGGGCTTTCTTCATCAAATTTATTCTTAGTATTTTATTTTTATTTTTATTTAGTTTTATCAATTTCCTTTATTATAAAATTATCTAGCCATTGGGCCACCTCATTTTTGAAACATGATGCAAGAGATGTTATTTATGTAAATAAATATCATCTCATTCATTAAAAAAAATAGGGCTTAATGTCCAGATAATGGTAGCATTGCTTCTGGATACATAACAATTTATACACAAACAATAGATTACTAGCATATAATGTTGAGCACACAAATATGTTTAATTTTATTTCCATTTTCCATACAGTAAATAAATGGCTCCATTATTAATCAAAGCATTGCTATTGTATTTTGTATTTGTTACAATACTGTATTTATTATTTATTTCTCCATGCCAAGTTATTGTAAAATAATCTTTCCTTACATTCTCAAATGAAAACATTGGCATTGTGGCCGGATTATTTTCCTTAAGGTGCGTTATTTTGTTGGTCAGAACATCGTTGTATGTAACAAGAAATCTTTGAGTCGTCTTTTGCACATGGTAACCAAATTGCTTCCTAACATCTCTTTTGCCAACTCATATGACTTATCCTCCTCCTTAGCCGTATTCAATATAGAGATTATCTATGTCTGGCATTTGATACTTCCTGAAATTTTAGACACTCTCTTCTTTGTGTTTTTCTGATTTGATGTGTTTCACATAGGAATATCTGCACTCCCAGGATAAAGTAACATTCTAGAACTAGGATAAAGCTGTCTACATTTTTCATTCATATTGTGTATTTAACTATTTATCAACAAATTCAAAGAAAAAGAAAATTTAAATATGCATAAAACATTCCACGCTTTGTAAAATTTGATATTTCAATATCATTATCGTTGAGTTTTACAAATAGCTATATAGAAATCGATTATCAATTTATTTTTAGACCAAACAATAATAACACCAAAACATGTCATCAAAGAGGACTAATCAACTATCAAATAAGGAGAAGGGAATAAAAATAAATGAGATGTAATTTTGCCCAACATGACACCTGTAGCAAGGTCCATATATATATATATATTAATGTCCTTGCTTGAACCTAGCGTGAAATCTTTTAAAGGCTGAAAACAAAGAATCAATCTATCAAAATCAAAATGTAAGTATCATAATGTGTAAAATTATAAATCATGATTCTTATTGTTAGCCTTAAAAAAACACCAAAAAAACTAAATATCCACGAAAATACTCATATATCCTGTTATTCGTTTTATACTAGAGTTGGGTCGAATCCACTATTTATCAAATCCGAATCCACATTTTATTTTCGAATATCGAATCCAAATCCTAGCAAATTGTTATAAATTTTAATGATTTACAAATAGACCTACATTACACAATATAAGCCTAAAATGTAAATTAAGGTTTATTTCAATCATGTTTTCAATTATAATCACCCCCCCCCCTCTCCCAAAATATAGGTTAAAATCCAGCCAAATTAAACAATCTAAGACACATATTATTGTTTAAAAACCAAATCAATCAAAAATTGAGTGTCTTTTAGCTAAACAATCGATATACGATACGTACGTCTGTAGGGATGAATAAACAGTTTTATCACTGTCTAACTGTTGACAGTATTTACTTTTCATGAAACCCAACAAAATGTCTAGCTTAAGGACCGTATGCAATAAATTGGGGTTCTTTACATAGTTGTAGATAATTAAAACCAGTTGGGTAGTAACAGCGAACAGTATCATTATTTTAATCATCCCTCGGGCGAGTAAACATAATATACGTCATGGCGACTGACTATATCGTGTGTAGTGGCGGCTGACTTTGTATCATCCGTAATGTGTTCTTATTTCGGTTAAAAATAATGCCGTAATTTGTTTAATTTATTTCGAGTTTATTTGTAATTCTAGTTTTGATTTTCAGTTTTTGAAGAGTTTTGATGTGTTTATTAAAATATTTACAAGATTGTTCGTGAGGTGAAAGTTTTAGAAGTGAGCATGTGATGAAACGGTCGAGTCCAAGTTTCCCATACGATTGGGAGGTTAGGGTACTAGGCACGTAAGATTTTCCACACCTAACAATTTTTTGTTTTTTAAAAAAAATAAGATTTTATTCGTGTTTATCTCTTTCGTCCAACAAAATAAATATTACGGATTAAGTTGTCCTTTTCAAGTAGGCCTAACAAAGTAATTTTTGAATTTAACATATTATACTTTGTTTATGAGGTGAATGATTCGATCATCGAATCCAGTAAAACACCGAATCCTCGAATCTCGAATACTTGTCAGGATTCGGTGGATTCAAGGATTCGAAGATTCGAGTGGCCCATCTCTATTTTATACCTTTAGAATCCACAAAAACTGATACTAGCCATATAAACGATGATCCTGGCATAGCGCTATTGTCAGTGTTATCCTATTTAAATGTATATTGTATGACGTGGTAGTTGCCAAATTAAAAAGAAATTGTGTTTATTTAGAAAAAACAACTTAAATTTATGTTATTCATGCGATAACAGTAAAATTCATTCTATCGAAAATGCAAATTTTGCATGTCCATAGTTAAAATGTATTAATGTGAGTTCTTCAAAATGTTCATGCAACAATGGTCACGTCAAAGTTAAGCAGTAAAGAGCACCAACTCTTGTGGTGATTATAAGTTATTTCAATATTTCTTTAGTCCTCAAAGTTAACATATTTGTAACACATTATTATCCAAGGGTGTAATTATAGACTATAAGAAGGTTTTATATTAAAAAAAGTGTGGTTTATTCTTCGGACAATACAGTAATAATTAATAAGTATTTACTTTACCACACAAGAATTGTTATTAAAAATGTATTAATATATTTTAGGCACAATGTGGTATTTGAAACGGCCTAAAATAAAGCCTTATCAATTTTTTTCTAGTTTGGATTGATTAGTTACTGAATCGAATGACATAAAATTTGAATCAATATTGATATTAGCAAAGCTTCGCGAACCCATAATAATAAAACAACCAGATTGTTAACATTATTTTAATATATACTCAAACAGGGACATATTTTAATGAATAAGACTTTCCAAGGAAGAAATTTTGCAAAGCACTCATTGAGTAAACATAATAGTGTCACAATTGCTGGCACACATGTTTGTTCATCTCACTAGGGGACTCTATTATGACAGTCTTGTTTTATGTCCAGAACAAATTGTGTAGAGAGGATTCTTCATCCTGTATACTGTGTAATTTGGAAAAGCTTTTGCAAGCATACTGTCAGAGTTGAGGATCTTTCACTCAGTATTGTGTGTCCTCTATGAGCTGCTGCAGGTAAATAAAGTCAAGGATCCTTCACTCTGTAACATATGTCCTATTTATGAGCTAGTGCTGCTGCAGGCAAAGAGCCAGAATGGAGGATCTTTCTCTTGTTAACCTGTGCCTCAAGACGTATATCCTCCAAAGCCCTCTGAACCAGCTGTTCAAGCTGTGGAGGAAGGCTGTCTCCAGACAAATCTGGAACACAAGATACAGGCTATTAATTTTTTTAGCACCTCTTACTAACAATACAGGTTATACGCTTATGTACTAATTACAATAATGGGTTTTGGATGAAAAAGGTTGTATACAGAGAAAGTATATTCACATTTGCATGGAAAGAGTGGGAAAACATTTAGGGAAAACCACCCTCAGTTCACCTGGCCAGGATTGAGCCACAATCTCCTTGACATCGGCAGTCTAGTCTATTGCGAGATAATTGCATTTGAGCATACAGCCACAGAAGCAGATGACTATTAATACATACGTACATACATACCTAATCCACCGTTCCCTTATGGGGTGGCAAGAAACTGTGCATATTACTAAAGAAACCACTCCATATGTACCGTGGATAGACTAGCCAGCCCAACAACATCTTTATACTCACCCTATTCAACAGACATGCTGGGGTCTCGTACAATAACATCGATCACACCACAGAACGACCTTGTTCATTCTCACCACGGATAACTCTGTATTGGAAGTCGGCGGTTTATTCAAGTGTTCTGCTGACTAGAACTAGCCGTTTAAAGCGTGCATGCACGAGTGGCCATTCTAAGTGGATCCCTGTGCCTCGTGCGCCCGAGGTCACTCCCACCCCCTTGACTGTGTGCTCGACGGCGCTATGCAAGACGAAGACTACCTGATTGGATATTTGTGACGGCTCTATGATGTCATTCATTCCTCCCATGTTTCCCTCACTGAGAAGAATCGAATATAAGCTTGTATCTAGCAATGGAAGGCACTCTTTGATGCATTTAGTTATAAGGCACACTTGGGCGCTATGTAGGCCCCTAGGATTATTATAACGTAAGTTGTTGTGAAGGAAGGAAATTAATCTTAGGCCACGATCGAGTAGATTTAAGGCTAGGATTATAATCATGGCGTATATTAGGTAAATTATTGTAAATGGAAGGAAATTAAACTTAGGCCACGTGCATCCTTTATTCAGGTCAGGTCTAATCGTGGTTAAAGGAAGCCTGTCTGTCCGGAGTGGTTAAGAGTATGTTTATTTATTGGGATTCGCATTCAGCAAAAGTCAGATGACTTTAGTTTTTGTTGCTATGTTTACAATCTTGTGAGACATATTAGACGTTTGTTTATTTATAATGTTAACTTACACAAGGCTTTAATCTATGTTACTTTGAGTCCATTTCTTTGGGTGTAATTAGGTGAATAGTGAGGTCTAAGAACTATTGGAACCTCCCAACACATATGTTGTTTCTGACATTAGCGAACAAACTGTTGTAAGCTTGTAATTGTGTATGTCTCTGGCATTATTTTAGATGTAACGGCAAGTAATGGTTACAGATTTTCCCTTTTTCGAGATTGTTATTTTATATACAGGGAAGTTAAAGTACATTTATACCTTGTTTAGTCTGGTCATATTTATAAGGGGCGGCTCTACTGTCAAACGCCAAATATGATATCCTGTTGTAATTTCATTAACGTAAGGGGAATTGCCTTGTTTGTTAATCGGAGAATTGATATTTTCTCAAGTCTAATATACCAATTGTATAACTTATTCATGTTAATATCCATTCTAATAAACTAGCCGTTGGGCCATATATGTTACTTACGCTGCGTTCTTGTGTTACCCTGTGTTACTCATGGTATTTTCCCTTAGGCTTAGCCGTAATAGCTCTGGTGAGACAAGGTTGTTGGCTTGCAGAGAACAGATCAAAAGGTCCTGGTGATTACTTTTCTTTTAATATTTTAATATTACAACTCACTATCTGTGCGGTTGGTTGGAACTTAGGCGTACAGCTAAGGTATTGACCCCACAGGTGTATGGTTGACATACTTAATCTACACTCATTAACTTTCTCCACACTTCTCTACCTTGCATACTCCATTCACTTCAACAACATCCATGCGCCGAGTCACACATGCTCTTTTATTCTTAAAACTCTTAATGTTTCTCATTTTCCTACATTTGTCTACAACATATATCCATGTCTTACATGGCCTATCCCTTCCTTTTGATCCACATACACTACCTGCTTATTTTTGCTTTGTCACTCGATCCACACTCATCCTCTCAACATGCCCAAACTAATGTAAGATGCTTCTTTCACAATAACCTATTGGATTTCCCTTAAAACTACACTCCTTCAGCTCCCATTTATTAATGATTGTTCATACAAGTTTTTCCACATACAATTCTTAGATATCTCATTCCAACCACATTCTCCTGACAAACCCACAATTCACATCCATGAAGAAATGTTGCCATTAACACACTTTTATATATTGCCATCTATACTTCTTTCGATATTACTTTATTCTTTACAATAGTCCATCTATGTCAAACTACTTTCCGGGAAGCATTCACCCATCTGTCGAATTCACCCTCTATTCTTCCAGTTTTACAGAATATTCTGCCCAGATACACAAAATAGTTCAATTATAATAACAGTTTTCCATTTATACTATGATGACAATCATTTCCTGATCCATCCCTAACAAAAATTATCACCTTAGATTTGGATACATTTATACAAAGATTAACAATTTAATTAATGCATTCTGCAAGTCATTTTCACTCTCAATCAATAATATGACATAATTTACATATAACAGCACTCTCACATATACAGTGCCCGTTTATACACCAACAGTATCCTCACAAGCATTACTCATACATTTATCCATGAAAACATTAAACAACCAAGGACATAATACAACCTTACCTAACACCCTGTTCAATGCCAAAACATCTGCTCAACGCTCTACCCAACCTAACACATGCTTTATTTCCATCATACATCACCATAATTGCATTTTCTAACCATGCATCCACACCATACTCTCTAAGAACCAACCATAATATACTCCTATTCACTCGATTATACACTTTCTCCGGATCAATGAATACACAATAAACTTTCTTCCTTACTGCTATAAATTTCTCAATCACTTGTTGCAATGCAAATATCTGGTTTCTGCAACCTATGCATAGCATGAAACCACACTGCACACCCTAAATTTTGTCCACAGTTTTGTCATGCACCCTCCCAATTAAAATTCACCCAAAAAATTTGCTTGGAATACTAAAAAAAACCAATTTCCCTATAATTCTTACAATAGCTTTTACTGCCTTTTCATTTGTACAAAGGAACAATGACAACATTCTTCCAGTCATTAGGAACGTTTGAAATCCCAGTGCATACACAATCTGGCAAGTAGTATCATGCCCCCACACTTAAGCATTTCACATGTGATCCCATCTAGGCAAGCAGCTTTGCCATTCTTGAACACTTTCATAGCTTTTAACATCTCAGCCTAGTTAATTATTTCATACCTCATCATATTTTCCCTATTTTTTACTTTATTTACATTATGCCACACAATTGCTCAAAATACTCCCTCCACCGTTCTCCTATACCGTTTTCATCAGATGATCTCACCCTGTTCATTCTTAATGCCATAGGTCTTTCCTTGCACTTCTTGTTTCATTCTCTTTAACTTAATTTTGATTCAAAAATGAGGTGGCCCAATGGCTAGATAATTTTATAATAAAGGAAATTGATAAAACTAAAGAAAGAGGAAAAATAAACTACTAAGAATAGGAATAAATTTGATGAAGAAAGCCCACCTAGGGAAAGAGGAAAGATGTGGGAAGAATCCAATGCACAAAGGTGACATCTTCTTCCTTTCTTCTGTCTTCTATAGTAGAAGTAGTCACACACACATTTTAAACACAAATATAATAATATTTCGGCATTATTGCCTTTATCAAACACAAAGAAGAAGAGAGTACAAATAACACAAACAATGGATTACTCCATCTTGAATTTTGAATTGGCAACAATGCCGAAATATTATTATATTTGTGTTTAAAATGTGTGTGTGACTACTTCTACTATAGAAGACAGAAGAAAGGAAGAAGATGTCACCTTTGTGCATTGGATTCTTCCCACATCTTTCCTCTTTCCCTAGGTGGGCTTTCTTCATCAAATTTATTCTTATTCTTAGTAGTTTATTTTTCCTCTTTCTTTAGTTTTATCAATTTCCTTTATTATAAAATTTAACTTAATTTTGACATTTTATTTATGCTCTTGTATAGTTAATTTTCTCCCAGCAATTTTTCAGATTGCGCTCTCACACTTTTATCCTACAACTTTCCTCTTTCACTCTTACTTGATAAATACTCTTGCAATGCTTTCTCACAAAAATCCTACCTAATTCAACTATTGAGATTACTAGGAAGTGATTTGTTCTACTTTCAGCTCCAGTCACAGCCCTAATATACTTAACTAATCTTATAAGTCTCTCATCATACAACACAAAATCAATCATTGTTCTCGAATCGCACCTTTGCCATACATACAAGCGAAGTTCTGTGTGCTTAAACCATGTGGTCAAAACAAAGAAACCTTTTTCTAAACAAATACTCAGTAACTAATTAGTTTGTAAAATTTCTGAAAATATTGTCAGAAGCTTTGATTCTTGAATATAAGGAACAGAAAATTTAAATTTAATAAGCGTGATCTAAAATGTAAATTTACTATGAGAGGTGCTTTTAGCGCCCTATTCCAAACTTGTAGTGGTTTTTTTATCCTTCCTCCCTTTTGCGTTGTATGGAGACTAAACTGTTGAAATAACTAGAATTCAAACTAAATAAAACAGTCTCATAAATTTTGAAAAATTATACCTGGAAATGAAATCGAAACCAAGAACCGCATCAAGGTGTTATTTTTTTCAAACTTTACAAATATATCTGATGCGGATGTATCTGTACTAGAAGATCATTTTGATACCTCAAGTTTTGCTAGTCAATACAGTTAATAGTATATGAGTATGCTTTCACCATAAAATATATTAGATAAAATTGGTCTCTGTCTAAAACACAAAGCTCAACCATCTTAACCATGTCCTAGACTTTGGTTTATAAGACTCGTGTTAGTTCTATACAGAAAACTAGCTTGGTAAAAAAAAAATCCAAATTATTTATCTTTCAAATCTCCAAAATAGTTGAATTCTCAAATCTCCCTTTGAATTGCAACAAATACAATTCACACTTGCCTGTGTTCTGGTTTGGTGTCTTGGTTGAATGTTTCTTGCTATCAGAGGCCGATCTAGCTGTGGGTGTCTGTGCCTTGCAAGGTTCCTTGTCAGTGTCTTCTGATACATCCTCAGCCTTAAAGCTGACTCGTCTGCTCTCTGTTGGAACAACGTGTCTTACTACCTGTTCGGGATATCCGCTTGCGTAATAATTACGCCGATGGTTTTAGCGAAAAGGGAGATTATATGTATAAGAAGTGTATCCACATTTATGTGGAGGGATAGGGGAAAACCATTTTGTAACCACCCCCTTCAGTACATTTGACTGAGATTCAACCTCCATCTCCCTGTCATTGGCAGTCTATTTTATTGCAAGAGTAGCTTGTGAGCCCACGTGGCCACCAAAGCGGGTCAATGTTAAATCCATTGACCACAACTTATTTAAGGAAAAAACACAATATTTGAGAATGGTTGAATTAAGAGTGTAGTACTGAGAAGTTCCACAAAGAGCTCTAATACACCTTTGTCTTGGCCAGTGTCCTCAAACATCTTGGTGACATCCTTGTCCACTTCTGATCCAGTGTACCCTTCTAGCAGCAACTGTGCGGGGAACACACCTACGCGACATCCTTGTGCGCTTTCCAGGCGCTGCTCTAGCTCAGAGATACGTCCAGCAAGGATCCTTCAACAGTAATAAATGTGTACCTTCACAAGGATCCTTCAAAAATAATGGTTTTTTAAACCGCATCTTAGTACCTGTGTGGATTATATGCATACATTAATTACACTGATGGAATAAGAAAGAGTAGGGTATAATTTTAAAGTAAATGTACCCACATTTGAGTGAAGCGAGAAGGGGAAAGCATTTTTTTTTACTCTCAGTATCACCAATTGAGATTTGAACCACAATATTTTCATTATCATCATTCAGTCTAACACAAATAGAAGAATACTAAAGCTACGGTAAGAGGAAAAGTATATGGTGAAGAAGAGTGAACCATGTGGTACAAAAATCTAGGAAGGCATAGATGCAAGAGTGGACAGAGATTATGGAAAGCAATGTAGAAGCTCAGCAAGTAATAAAGTGCTTGTTATCCAAGTAAAAAGCAGGAGGAGGAAGAAAAGACTAGAAGTTAGAATGATGGGTGAATAAATATGAATGACAAAAACGGGAGAAAAAGAGAAGGAATTGTGAAGGGGATATTTTGAAAAGTTTTTCATCATGTATTAAAAATATGCATTAAAAATATGGAGGATACATCAAAGAGGATGAAAAGTCCCAGAGTGGACGATTTAACAGTGGAAATGATAAAAGAGCAGCAGGAGAACAAATTACAAGGTCACTGGAGGTAGGGAATAAGAGTACTGATCTTTAAAAAATGAGACAGGAAGAGTTGTATGAACAATAGAGTAATAACGCTTATATTCTAGTGTACAAAAATATATATTGGAAGATAATGGAAAAGAAATAAAGAAACTGGGATGAAGTTAGAGATAGAAATAGCACAGATTTCAAGAAGAGAGGTCTATGAAGAAGTAGAAGAAACAAAAGTTCACAGGTAGGTAATAAGGAATGTAAATAGTATTTACTGGTATATAAATAACATAAGCAGAGTGATGACTGGAAGAGGGATGACAGAATGGTTCTAACAAAGAAATGGAATAAAACAAAAAAGTGCATAGTCCCCTCTGCTGTTTATTAAGGTGTTGGAAAGGATTATGGTGAGGGTGGAAGAAAAAGATAAAAAAGAGAATATGAGGGAAATGCTAGTTTTCAGACGATCTGATGGTGTGGAAAGATAAAGGGGACGGCATGCAGAAACTACTAGAGGCTTAGAGTGCTAAAGCAAAAGAATGTGTCAAGTTTAGCACAGAAAAAAAAGAGAAGTGATAGTGTTACAAGGAATAGGAACAAAGTAAAGGTATGTTGTTAAATTTGGAAGAAGAGTAAGGGTCAGGGTATCAAAATAGATGAAAGACCCAAAACAGGGGAAGACTTTGGAAGTACATTAGAAAGATTAAGTAAGAGTGAAGAGGAAATAGCAAAGAGGGGACAGCAAAAACATTAATTTTTCAGGTGTGTGTGGGATTTTGAGTAGATAAAAGAAGTGTCATTAAAATACGACCCATTGTAATATCATCATCATCAAACCTGGTACCCTTAGCTCATTAGTCAGGAACTCTACCAAATTAGCTAAGGTGTCAGACATATACATAGTAGTGTGTGTGTGTGTGTGTGTGTGTGTGTGTGTGTGTGTGTGCTGCGCGTGCGTGTGTTTTTATGAAACATGATAGACAATGTGTTAGACAATGTAATAATTGGTAATAATTGGAGATTAATTGATTGTATGTAGAGAGTCACTCAATTTTCCACACTTTCTACTCACTTATTAGTTTTTTTCTGATGAGAGAGAGCAAGTGACTTGTCCCCAAGTGCCTCGAGTAGACCTAGACAGAGGCTTTTCATATGAGCTAGAGTGGCCGCTGTGTTGGGCAGCTGAGAGGATGTCCCTTGCTCAAGCAGCTGTTGTACTACCAACACAAACAAAATTAATTAGGATTATCTACACAACCAACTATCATTAGGACTATCAACGCAACCAACAATCACTAGGGTTATCAACACAACCTACTATCGGCCAGTACTGTGAGGAAGTAAAGCCTAGTACATACAGCACAACTTGCTATACAAAAAGTTGTGATTTTGGTTTCTCCTTTTAAGAAGGTGTGTTGAGCGTTTCACAGTCTCCACAAATGAGTTCCAATAGAATGAAACCTAGATCAGTGAATGGATGGTAACGATAGATTTTTCTCTTTGTCAATGGCAGCAATGTAAAGTGTAAACAGTTGTGTTCTTCTTTTCATTGTAAAGCCATTTTGTGTTTGTTTCTTTTTTATGTTTTTATCCACCTTTCTTGTACCTTCTTCCAAATATAATACAACTACCACATAAAGCAAAAAGAGGTTTTCCTTATAGAGATATATTATTTATTAGCATCCAATGTCTATTTCCTGTGCTTGTCCTTTATGTTATTCCTTTTACATGTTCCTATCTAAGTGACCTATCATTCTTTACAAATTTCCTTTATATACCCCCCACCCCCTTTTTTTAATTAAGAAGTTGCATTAGGCATTTCACACTCCCCCTGATGAGTTCTGATAAAATGAAACCTAGGTCGAGGAAATTGACAGTAATGATCGATTTTCTTCAAGAAGCAACCATTGCCTCTTTGTCCAATGGAAGCAATATAAAGTGTGAACTGTGTTCTTCTTTTCATTGTAAAAGCTATATTGTGTTTGTTCCCTTTTTCTATCCAACTTTCTTGTACATTCTTCCAAATATAATATGATTACCTCATAAAGAGAAAAGAGCTAGGTTTTCCTTATAGAGAAAGGTTGTACAAGAAATTGTAACCTAAATATGGTATTGTGTTAAAACCAAAGATTGTACAAGATCTGCTTTGCGCAACTTACTGTAAAGAATTTCAGGAAATAACAGATATCCTAAACCGGCAGTTTTTATTGTACAACTTATGGATTGTTAAAAATAGATAAGCCCATCTGCCAGATGTGAACTAAATGAATAATATGATAATGTATGTATTAGGAATCAAATTATTAATCAAAACATTTACAATTTAAAGTTATATTTGTATTAAAATAAATATAAAGAATAAACTCAATATTTTATCATCAATTTATTTACTATCTGTTATTATTCCACCAAAAGTAAAGAAACTATCACATTGCTCACAATATTGTATGCAATCGCATAAGCCGTGTGAACAGTCTTGAGGTGAAGCTTGTATGCAATGGATGTGACCAAGATGTTGTACAATTTCTTGCTGAACTTTTTGTACAAGAAGTTGTGTTGTGTATACCTGGCTTAAAAGATTAGTTTAGCTGATACACCCAGTATGTTTGTAGTAGGATTTGATGATAAAATGAACAGTTGAAATTTATAAATAGTATTTTAAGTTTAGAATATAAGATTGTGACTTTGTTTAAATTACCATTTTGCTTATATAACAAAATACCAAGCCCACCTTGTTTGTGCGACATGACGAGTCCAGAAGTGGCGGTAGAACCTAGTTTGATGGTCCCCTTACTTCTCTTCTTATCCAGCATGCTCTAGACACAATGTTAGTTATCGTTGCTATGGGTGTTAGTTGTTACAAGAGAGGTTATCAAGATGGTGTTACAAAGACAGGGGGCTATGATGTCAGGAAGAATGCGAGAGATAGGACACAGTGGAATAAGGAAGGGTGAGAGATCTGAATATCAGTGGAATCTAGGACTCGGTGATTTAAGGATTTTGACATCACAATGCATCGTCTCCATTAAACTGGTATTCATAATGTATCAGGATTCAAGAGGAATAACGTTACCAAAAATTGTGAGGGGAGGGAGCAGATGCAGATTATTTTGTTAAGAGTCAGTAGTCACAACTTGGGACCAATAAAGAAACTTGTGTCTACCATGTCTAAGTCTAAAACTGCTTTTGAAAATAACATTTCAGTGAAAAAATCTTTGCTAAGCTTATATTTTAACAGCAATAGTGAAAAAAAAAATCTTTACATAAAAATAAATTATTTCAGAAAAATTAGGCTTTATAATGGTCCAGCACCCATTGTTTGTTGAGCCCTAATATTGTTTTGTTATAGATATATTTATTATTTACAACACAAAAAATAATACTTTATTTGACTTGATTAATTTATCTTTTTTAAGAGCAAAATATTAATTTTATATAATGTTTAACCATTATTCTCCATCAATAGCTTATCATTCTAAGATAAGTTAGAAATGTTCTTGGTTTATCAGATTAACTCGATAAGTGATTAAGATTATTGAATAAGATACGTGGACAAACAATGGCAGAATATTTATAGGTTTTTTGACACAAAAATAAAGTATCAAATGTTTTAAAGACACCTCATTTTATGAATATCTTAATCTGAAGAGGTTAAAACTAATAAAACATGTGGGACGACCCATCACAAAGTGGGACAACACATCACAGAGTGGGACAATACAAAACAGAGTAGTACGGTAAATCACCGACTGGGACGATACATCACCAAGTGGTACGGTAAATCACCAACTGATATGTCACCCAGCCCTAGTAAAATCTTGGAGGGGCGGGAGCCAGGAAAGTGTGGAGATCAAGAAAAAAATCATGCTCAGTGCCGCACAGATCCCAAATTTCCATTTTGTAAGATTGAATTCTGCAGATGTTTGGCTTATATTGGTAACTGAATTTTAAGATTTCAGGATGCCTTCTGCAGATTCTAATGAAAAGGTTTATTAATTATTAGTTTCTACAGTTAAAAGTTATTAATGACTTAAAATTAAGAGGAAGAAATAAGGATGTTAGTGAAGAATAAATGCACTTGCATTAATTAATGTGTATGGAGGAATGTAAAATAATTCTGGTACACCAGGCTGAGATTCTAATACAATCCATGAGTTGTGCCAATTTTTGCACCAAGTGGACCAGTCCAGGAGTTGTTTATGTCTTGCACCAAGTCTAACCTTATATTTCCCCAAGGCCTGGTTTGCCATCTCTCTCTCTTCCTCTGCCTGTTGAAGTCTCTCTTGGAGGTACCTGGAACAAGAGAGAGTTTGCTCACGATACAAACCATGTTCAAACCAGAAATGGAATCTCAGACTAATTCAATACTACAAAAATAGTAAAACAAGGAAGCACACTGCCACTCATACTAATCATTTTAAGATAACATAAAGGATTTAACCCTTGTGGATGATGTAAAAATAAGGGGATAAGAATAAGTAGAAATACCAATAAAACTAGGGTGGTAAAACGGAAAATTCAAACAATTTCACCTGAAGATCAGTCAGATAAAAACTGTTGAAAAGACAACTAATAGACAGGGAATAGAAACACAAGTAGTAGTTGAAGGGAAATACAATGTAGTTGGTCAACAAGTTCAATATCTAGGAAAAATGTAACCACCAATTGCTTGCCAAAGGTTAGTACAAAAAACACAAAAATCAGCCCAAATCTACAACCATGTTAGACATTTTCCCTGGGATAGCAAAGTACCCCATAAATAAAAAATAATCATGTATAGGTCCTACTATGTACCAATATAGACATGTGGTTTAGAAACATCCACATTAAGGAGGAATATGAGACAACTTCAAGCATCAGAAATTAAATTTATTTGAACATACCTATAAAAGAACAAGTAAAGACAAGATCCAGAACAATAAAATCATAGAAGATGTATGAGTAACAAGTAATGAAAGAAACGGTTAAGAAGTTTAGGCTAAGGGAGTTTGGGTATGTACAAAGAATGATAAATGACAGTACAGCAAACACCCTCCCATAAATATCAATGGAATGGGAAAGAAAAGTCAGGATGCCCCCAAAAAAAAAGATGGGACGGTTAGATCAGAAAGGATGTGGAATTGAGAGGAGGGATCTGGAGAACGTCTTGGACTCAGGAACTGTTCAAATACAGAACAAAATGGAGAGCACACATCAAACACACCTAGAAGATAGAAAATGACGATGATACAACCAATAGTATTGTATAGTACCAATAGTAACAAATCAAATTCATTTTCAGGGTTACAAACATGCATAGTAAAATGAATGAAATATCAAAAAGATGAAGTAATGAGTAAAAATACATAAGCAAGTTTGTGGATCAAACACCTGAAGCCAGTCATAACCATTATCATTGTAGTCCATTTAAACTGCTTTATACACTTTGGTACCCGCCTCGGTGGTGTAGTTGGCTAACGCGCTAGTTGTGTTGAGCTCTACAACTGAGGACGGGGAGCTCGAGGTTCGAATCTCGGTCGGGTGAACTGGGGTGGTTTTTCCCTAATGGTTTTCCACTCTCCCTCCACGCAAATGCGGGTTCACTTCCTCTAATTCAACCTTCCCAATTCCTAATCCATTAGCATAATTAATGCTTAAGGCGTATAACCCAAATGGGTAGTAAGACGCAGTGCTAAATAATAATATATACTTTGGTAATAAGTCAAGTGGATGGTAATAATTAACCTTTGTTTTGTTAGAAATTTAATTTTTTGTGTTGCCTGAGGCACCTACAAATTAAATGATAACATTTGTTCATAGCTAAAATATGAACCAATCTCTTGTAATGTTGTTTGAGCTCCAATTTGTTAACACAATCGAAACCGGGGACAAAAGGTCAAGGAACCAAACAGGTTTACATGAAGCTACAATAAAGTAGGCTACAAAATCAAATAATACTTGGCCCACATTTATAATTAATAGCAGTTTTAACTGGATTTTAAACATATAAATAATAACATTTTAGAAAGCATTCTAAATAGATTAAAGTAAGGAGTGATATTAATTTTGGTTAAGACTTAGATATTTCTAATTTGTAACAGTCATTAAACAAAAAACTGAATACATTATTTCAAAGTTAGCAACAAAAACCTTAAGTCCACAATTCTAAACTTCAAATTTTATCCCGGATATCTTAATTATCAAAATTAAAACTTAACGATCAAGACAAAGAAATCTTCCAACATAGTTACAAATTTAATCCTAATGGTTTTAATTAGGAGGGATAGCCAGCACACTTACCTAGGTGATACTGGAGTAGAAATTGTTTGGATATAACATTACACAAAAATGTTATATCTTAACAATTTGTACTCCAGTATCACCTAGGTAAGTGTGCTGGCTATCCCTCCTAATTTAAACCCATGATTTAGCCTAGTGCTCTATTCCACATAACGTAAATTTAATCTTAAACAATCATCCATCAAGCAAAAGGTTATCTCTAATAAGTGATAGTGAAGATGCCATAAATCAAATACATTCCAATGAGAAAAATTTGATCAAGAACATAGTCGCTAATCAAATACATAAAATTATTTCCAACCATATCAAACAAAACAAATCACCCAACCAAACTAAAACATCTCTATTCTAAAACAAAAATAAATTCCAACAACATAGTTAATGTCAAAGCTGATAAAGGACAATTACAACCAACTAACCAAGTTCTTGTGAACGCATTAACACAATTACCTAAAAATATCAAAATCCTAAAACCTTGATTATTCTGCTCCACCTTCCAATGTAGATAAAGACCCGTCCGAGCCGGAGTCGAGAAGATTAGTTTCCTATTTACTCACCTCTATATCTTTCCAAAATATTTATCCATCCTTGCTCTTACTAATTATTGTACATTCATCGTTTCCTTAGTCATTTCCCTACCAACAGTTAACACCGTGATCATATTAATTCTATGCTGCTATACCGCTATTTCGTCAGTCTTTTGTTTTTACCATCAATCCATTTGTTCCAACCACACCCTGGTCATTCTCCATCTTACAGTCTTATACAACACTTTGTGTCTCACACAATGACTTTGGTAAGTTTGTTTGTTTATCATATTGTATTTAAAATTCAATATTATACAATAGCTATCTGGTTTTTACACTGATGTAAAAAAAAATTGTCATGGTTCTTTAATTCCATTTTACAGTGGCCATGAATATGGTATCAAGTATACCGAAACATGTCGGCAGGATTTGAATCAGCATTCTTCTAATCGCTGAATATCAAACAAAGGAGTAATGGGACTGAAACAAAATAAGACTTGGATTTGATATTCAACCTATACTTAAAATATTTTTTTGATTGTTGTACTTAGAACCCTCAACCTTTTTTATCAATTTGGGAAACACTAACCTACGATTTATAAAATGATCTAACTATTTAACATCAGTGATGAGTTGAAACTTGGTTTTGTCCTTAATTTATTGTCCAATATTGTAATTATTTTTTAATATGGTGTTTGTGTATTTTTAGACTTGTCACCACATGTTTTATTTTTCAATTTTGTTGATGATGTTATTGCAATGTATGTAGATAACTTTATATATGACACTATGTTGTGCGCTCTAAGCACAATTTAACCAAAAGTTTGAACATTAAAGCCATTCAATTTCAAGCACCATTTTTTATAATATAATTCATTATTTTTTTAAATTTATATACTGGGTATAGCAATCCTGAGGTTTTATCTAAGTTTTAGTTAAATTTTATAATCTATTTAATTCATTATATTTTTCAATTTACATGCTGGGTATAGCAATCCTGAGGTTTTATCTAAGTCTTAACCAAAACAAAAAATATATAAATAATAGATTCTACCACAACCCTTAACTAGATATCTTGGTTACTTCCAAGAAGTCCTAGGTGAGACTAAATGTTTCATAAGTTAGCTACACTGTTTAAAAACTCAGGAGTCATCTGTTCCATGACCAAAGTGTAAATATCAACAAGTGTGACACAGTGCTGTACTCCATTAGTTAACCATGACTAGGGAGTCACCTGTTCTCCATGACCATTGTGTCAATGTCAACAAGAATGATTCAATACTTTATCAACCTAGTTAACAATGACAGGAGTCACCTATTCACCTGTCAATTTTGACAAGATTGATTCAATATTTCACTACACTTGTTAACAACTACTCAGGTGGTACCTGACAAGATTAACTCTGTACTTCACTATACTATATGTTTTGTTTTGTTTTTTTAGCACTGGATCTTACTACCTATGCAGGTTCACATATGTACTCATAACACTAGTGGATTGGCCTGTATTTGGGTGGAGGGAGAGTGAAAAAACACTCATGTAAAACCACCCTCAGTACACCCAATCTTCCTTTAATCGGCTGTCTAGTCTATTGCGAGAGTAACACCTTAGCAGCTGTGGCCACTAAAGCATGTCACTATACTAGTTAACAATAGCTAGGGATTCACCTGTTTTCCATGACCAAAGTGTCAATGTCAACCAGAGGGGAGTTGTCCGACTTGAGCAGGGAGTTGAGTTCATGGTTGAGGCGATGAACCTTGCACTTGTAGGCATCTCGTTCTGTTACTAGTTCCTCCTTCTCATCAATCACCGCCTGCAGGTCCCATTGCAGCTGTGAACACTATGGAGATATGGATGAGAGCCTTCAATTAAAAACACACTTTAAACTTATATATAACAAAATAGCTTTTGATACAGCGGCTAGGGCCCTAAGTCTCAATATCATTTTTTTAAATTGTTGAGAATTTGAATTGTTGTAGGTGTCTTTCACTTTATTCCTTGATGTGTAAAATATTAATGCTCAGAACCATCAACTAGATCAACATTAGTGCTCAGCACCATCAACAACAATGATAACAACAATAGTGCTCAGAGACATTGACACACCCATTAGTGATCATTAACGTAGACAACACTAGTACTCAGTACCATCAACAAAAACAATATTAATGTTCTATGCCATCAACACTAACATTAGTGCAACTAACGATCAACAACATTAACATGAGTTATCCTTGCAATCAACAACACTAACATTAATACTCAGTACTGTACCACCAACAACACTAACATTTAGTACTCATACTGTACCAACAACAATACCAAAATTAGTGCTCAGAATCATCAACAACACAAATATTAATACACAATATCTGAAAATACTCGATCATGCCCAAGATTGTTGAAGCATTGTGTTTCTGAGAATGGTGTAGATATGGAGCAAGGATAGATCAATGGGAGAACAATGTTTTGAGAGGACTTGGGTTCCATTCCCCCCTCTAGGTTGTTTTTCAACAGACTGACTACATACAAGACCCTTAGTTTGAATTCCTACTAATTTTATGGTGGGCCATCTTTCCGAAGAGGATGGTTATAATGGTGTGTCTGGGATACATTAATCTGCAGCTCAGGTTGTGAAAAGATTAGTCAGTGTGAATATACCATTGCTAATCGTACATTCTTTTTGTTGAGGGTCTTGTCACGTTCTGATTAAATGAGGGGAAGATGATAGTGAATATGACAAGGTAGAGTCAATGAAAATCTTAAACCTAGCTTATGTCTAACTAACCAAACCCTGATGGCAAATCAAATTATTTCCCTTTTGAGAAAAATCCCCTGATATCGGCCAGGAATCGAACCCAGAACCTTTAGGTCAGCATCCAGGAGCTCTGACCACTATACCACAAGGGTGCTTAAGAGGATGGTTGTGGTCATGGAAAGCTGGTGTTTGTGTTGTAAAAGGTTGAGTAAGGTGAAAGGAAGAGTGGCCATTTAATAAAATCCTCAATTTGTCATCAGAATGACAGTAAGATTATATATTATCTCTTTGACTATTAACACACAAGTTGCACTTGGCAGATGACATCATGGAAACTGCAGAACTAATGTGGTCATGTGAGGTAGTACCTTGAGGTTGGTCGTCTCCAATTGTTGAACCAGTTCCTCTCTTTGGTGTGATGGGAACAAGGTGTTCTCCCCAGAGCTGGGCCTGCTCTTATGTTGCTGTGACCTCAGCACCTAGAAACAACATCCCCTGAATACAGAACCAGTTATATTGTCTAATGTAACAATAACAAGCTGTTTTCCTGGGCCTGCTCTTATATGACTTGAATAAAAAACTGACTCAGTCCATCAGCTGGAAACTATATTGGTTGGATGGACAGATGGACAGATGGATGATTTCACTAGAAACTAGAGGGACCAGATCCAACTGACTTTGACTATAAAAAACAACTGTCCCTCTAAGAAGAAGCGTATTTGTATAGAATATTAATCTTGAGTTAAAACAACAACATATATGAATGAACTTTTTTTTTTTAATTGAATTCTAATATAAAAAAATTAATTTGTTATTATACATTTTACTTTTTAAATATAAAGTAACTTTATTGTTGTTGTTTTTAATGAATGTATATTGGAGTTTTCAGTTTAAAAATGTAAATAAAATGTAATAAAATATTGCAAGGTGTTACACTGCCTCAGCCCAGCCACTTCATTATGCCACCCGGCTGGCAAAGTTTCTGGGGAGAACCCTGCATCCCAATATTTGTGAAGGTCTTACCTTGAGGTCCCCCTGAGCATCAGCCAGTTTTTGCCGCAGGTCCTCCAGATGGATACAGAGGTCCTTGTTTCTTTCCCTGCTCTCATCCAGTAGCTGGCTCAGAGAGCGACCAAATTTCTCCGTAACCAGACCATCCCCGTGGAAAATGGAGGACCGACCCTGGCCCTAAACAAGGACAGACACTTTATAACAAATATCTTGGACCCAAAAGGCCCTGGACCTGGACAATGAGACACACTTTATAACAAATATCTTGGACCCAAAAGGCCCTGGACCTGGACAATGAGAGAGACACTTTATAATAAATATCTTGGACCCAAAAGGCCCTGGACCTGGAAAATGAGACACACTTTATAACAAATCTCTTGGAAACCAATAGGCCATGCTGACCTGGACAATAAGACATGTTTTATGATAAATATGTTGGAACCACAAGGTCCTGGCCCTAGAAAATTATTATTATTATTATTAGCACCGCGTCTTACTACCCGTTCGGGTTATACGCACTTACGCTAATATGTAATGGTAGGGTGATTGTGAGATGAAATGGAGGACCTACAGTTTAACGTGGAATCCGAACCACGGTGGAGGCCCTAGAAAATGAGACAAACTTTATAACAAATATCTTGAAACCAAAAGGCCCTGGCCCTAGATAATGAAACACACTTTATAACAAATGCCTTGAACCCAAAAAGCCCTGAACCTGGACAATGATATACACTTTATAACAAATGTCTGGGAACCAATAGGTCCTGGCCCTAGATAGTGAGACACAATTATAATAAATATCTAGGCCCTGGCCCTAGACGATGAGACACACACTTTATAACAAATATCTTGGAACAAACTAGGCCCTGGCCCTAGACAATGAGAGACACTTTATAATAAATATCTTGTAACCAACAGGCTCTGGCCCTAGATAATGAAACACACTTTATAATAAATATCTTAGACAATAAGACACACTTTATAACAAATATCTTGGACCGATAGGCCCTGGCCCTGCATAATAAGACACACTTTATAAAAACTATCTGGGAACTAATAGAACCTGGCCCTAGAAAATGAGACATACTTTATAACAAATATCTGGGAACTAATAGGCCCTGGCCCTAGAAAATGAGACATACTTTATAACGAATATCTGGGAACTAATAGGCCCTGGCCCTAGAAAATGAGACACACTTTATTACAAATATCTGTGTGATATTACAGCAAGAATTGTCAAATATTTAACAGTCCAACTCGGTACAAGGCAAAGTCTATTCTGTTAATACATGTTGTAGACATAAGACATTACAATACACAGCCACAGATAACAAGTTCTTGGGGTAACACCTCTGACGCTCAACTTGTTACCGGATGGAGAGTTTAGTTCCTCACATAGCCGCAGGGCGCTATCATCACATTTCCCCTCTAAAGATCAAGACGGTATATGGGTTTCCTGGACCGATGACTTTTTCAAGCGGGAGTGGATGAATTGGGAGAAGAACCATCAAGTTGAGGTACTTCAATTGCCACCTTTAAAGGCGTTGGATGAACTGGTAGAATATACTCTCTTCTTGGAGATGATGAGCTGTTATTTGCCAATTCATCTGGCTCTTGCTGGACCCGAGGAACATTTTCATTGAGAGCTGGAGAGACTTTGATTCCCTTCTAAATTGTCCATCCTCTGTTTGGATTATATACAACTGTGGTGTCTCATGTTTCTTCACTATAGTACCTTCCTGGTTCCGGTTGGTGATATAGACTTTTGTTCCAGGGTTCAAATTTGTGAGAGGCCTAACCCCATAGTGACGATCATAGTTTTCTTGTTGTTTCGAGAGTCCGTTTTCTTCTTTGTGGAACAGTTGGTCCAAATTAACTGGTGAGAGAACGAGGTTACTTGGCAATGTTGGTATAAACCCCCTAAGTTTTCTCCCTGTCAAGGCTCAGCAGGGCTATATCCAGATTCTAGAGGTGTGGAGCGCAGCATAAGTAAGGCTCTGTATGGGTCCTCACTCTTTTCAATATGATTTTTAAAATTCTTTACTTCAGACTCTATAAAGTCGTTGCTTTGTGGGTATTTCAGGCTGGATGTAACAAGTTTAAAATCATAATCTTTAGCAAACTGGAAAAACTCTTTATTTATTATATTGTTATGGATCCATTGTGAGCCACAATCAGCTCTAATAATTTCAGGTACTCCATGCCTGGCTAAAATAGATATAAGATGATTTATGATACAATTAGTAGTAAGGCGCCCCAGCAAAGCCATTTCTGGATATCTGGAATAGTCAGCAACGAGGATATACCAGTTTCCTATCAACTTCAAAAGATCTATGCCAATTGTTTGCCAAGGCCACTCAGGAAACAGAGTAGGTATTAAAGGTTTTGATCGATTTATCCTTAATCTGGCACACTTGGCACAATTCTCAACAAGATCTCTTAGTTGTGTGGACAATCTTGGCCACCAAACACTTTGTTTAGCAAGTTCTCTACATTTGGTAATCCCCTGATGACCTTCATGTAGTTTATTTATTATTTTCTTCTGCATGCAATTAGGAATTATTAGTCTATTACCTTTTAGTAGAAGGCCATTTTGTAGAGATATTTTGTTTCGATGTTGCCAATATGGTAAGCACATTTCCGGTATTTGTGACTTTAGAGGCCATCCATCTTGGCAAAACTGTATGAGGTGGATACTAGCCTCAGCCTTATGTAGCTTCTAAACAATTTCTGCCCTCTTAGCAACAGATGCAAGAAGATCACAGACAACCTCTTGGACATATGCTATAACTTCTTCAGCTAGTTCATCTTCCCCAGCAAGTAGTGGCTGCGGATTGCAGGAAAGAGCATCAGCAATTAGTATATTTTTACCAGCTACATTAACAATCTCAAACGAATACCTCATTGATCGAAGCCTGATTCTTTGTAGCCTAGGGGTTATATAACCTAGGTCTTTGGTGGTGAAAATAGGAATTAAAGGTTTAGATCAGTCTCTATTGTTATATGAATGTCTGTAATAAAAATCAGAAAAGTGTTCACATGCTCAAGCGAGAGACAGTCCCTCCTTCATAATTTGTGCCCACTTTCTCTCAGCTTCACTAAGAGTTCGAGAAGTGTAACTAATAGGTCTTAGTGATCCATCATCTTGGTTTTGTATTAAAACTGCACCAAGGCCATAGGATGATGCGTCAGCTGACAAAATAGTGTCATTATTGCACTTAAATAAAGCAAGACTATATTGTTTTTGCTATGGTTATCTTTATGTTTTCAAATGCTTGAGCCTGTGGACAATCCCATAACCAGTCAACGTTTGAGCGGAGAAGATCATTAAGAGGTTGCGATAAGGTAGACAGATGGGATGAACTTGGCCAAAAATGTTGCAAGACCCCAAAATCCTTTTAGCTTAGTTACATTAGTGGGCGGTTTCAGTTTGAGAATAGAATCAACTTTATTTGGTTCCGGAGAAACACCCTTTGCAGATATAATATGGCCAAGAAAGTTTATTATAGTTTGCCGAAACGAACATTATTCCTCATTTAGAGTCCAACCTGCTTCTTGCAGCCTAGAAAGGACCTTATAAAGCCGTGAGTCATGTTCCTCAATAGTTGACCCATATACTATAATATCATCAAAATGCATACAACTCCCTCCAATCCTTCTAAATGCACACTGGCCTTATTTTGGAAAACCTCCAGAGCAGGGGATATCCCAAAAGGTTGCCGAAGAAACCGATACCTTCCATACGATGTGATGAATTTGGTTAGAGCTCCGGAAGAATCTGTGAGGGGAACCTGCCAGAATCCTGAATTGGCATCTAGTTTTGGGAATACCTTAGCCTCTTCTAGTCGACCTAGGGAATAATCAACTGCCGGCATAACCAAAAGTTCTCTTTCTACATGTTGATTTAATTTAGTCAGGTTAACACACAACCTTGGGGATCCATTGGGGTAACACCTTTGATGCTCAACTTGTTTCTGGATAGAAAGTGAAGTTCCTCCCATAGCCTCAGGGCGCTATCATCACAATCTGGGAATCAACATGCCCTGGCCCTAGAAAATGAGACACACTTTATAACAAATATCTGGGAACCAACAGGCCATGGCCCTGGCCCTAGACAATGATAAACACTTTATAATAAATATCTTGGAACCAATCAGCCCTGGCCCTAGACAATGAGACACACATTATAATAAATATCTTGGAACCAACAGGCTCTGGCCCTAGATAATGAAACACACTTTATAATAAATATCTTGGAACCAACAGAACCTGGTCCTAGACAATGATACATACTTTATAACAAATATTTAGAACCCAAATGTCCCTGGCCCTGGACAATGAAATACATAGATGATATCAGACGATAGCTTGTAAATGAAACCAACAATATGTCTACAGTGAGGCCCACACACAATGCAGCTACCATGTTATGAGAGATCTTCTTGAGGGCTGTGTATCTGTCCTGCAGCTGCTCTGCCATCAACTTGAACTGGTCCCGCTCCGTGCGATAGTGGTCCAGTTCCTTGCTCAGGATCAACACAGCCTCCACCTTGCTCTGCAGCTTGCGGCGCAGAGCGCCATTCTGCACATGAGTGATAGGCGCTTAAGTTATAAATGAGTGTTAATGTGTAAACAGTTTAACTCATGAATATGGCTAAGAAATAACGTTTACTTTAATTTTTTCAGCATTATTAGGCATGGACAAAGGTACAATATGGCTCTAGGTACAAGTGTCTTCCCTTCTTTATTTTTATATATTGAAGTGTTTAGAATACGAGTTTGCAACAATATTTATAACAAGAATAGCAAGTTTTCAATACATCCAAATTAATATTGTTAAAAAATGTTAAGTAGGCCTTTCATAAAATTAAATCAAAACTCACCTAAATCACAGGAGAATGTACATATTTAAATGAATCTAATTGTCAGAGCACAGCCCAAAAGTATTTGAATATACAATAGTTAACATTCTTTTAATAAACTAAAGTATCATTCTAACCTAACAAAACCTAACCTTCCAAGTGTCTACGATATGTTTTTCATGAAATATTGAGATCTAAAATATACTGCAATAAAATACCTATTGTATTGATAAACACACCATTTTGATATATGGTCCTATTAGATTTGTATTCTATTTTCTTGGTCGTTTTCAGGTCCGCCCTTAATGGTGTGCAAACATTGCGGTTGCACAGGACCCCGTAATTTGTGGGGCCCTGCGCTTGCTTAGATTGAGGGGAAAAAACAAGTTTGGGTGGAAAATCTTTGCATGCACACTCGTATAGTAGGCTCCCTGTAAAGGTGACCCAACCAATGTTGTCAATGTGTGAAAACAAATAAAACATAATCATGTGGTTTGATTTATTTAACGAATTGACTCCACCAATATTTGACTGTCTGCCTGGAGTGGATATATCTCGCAATAACTTTTGAACAAATTAATGTATATAATTCAAACTTGGCACTGTTGTTCTTTGTACCGGTATCTTTATACAGATCAAGTTTAATTGGGAGAAATATAATGAGGGGTTGGAGAGAAAGAAACTCTTAAATATGTAAACCTTCTAAAAATAGGCCTAATTATTAGGGCTTCCATGTATTTACCTTTTAGGGCATTTCCAGATAACTTTTGGCTGAACTATTGGTATGTAGGTGCAAACTACTGTTATAAGTAATAACACTATACATAGTTAATAATTTTTAATCATTAATTTTTTGAGGGATGGGGAGGCGGGAGGCAGATAGCTGGGAGCCTCACAAACCAAGTTTGCCCAAGGACCCACATCTGCTAAGGGCATCCCTGCTCCTTTTACATTCCTGCTTGTAACAAATATTTGAACAAAACAAGTTAAATTAGTTGATTTTAATATTACTGATTTCAATTTAATCAAAATTTGTATTTATTAACACATGAAAGGTTAGGTTAAGTTAGGTTGGGATAGTTTTCATTTTAACACAGGTACTAGTTATTGGGTGCCAAAATAAATGGGAATAGTATGAAAAGATGGTGAGATTCTTTCATTTTTTTTTATTAGGTATCATATTTTGGGAAATAAAATATTTTTACCATCTAGAGCCTACAAGCACAACAAAAGTAAACTTCCAATGAAAACAAAATTTATAAATTAGAGAATAACTGTACTGATAGTAGGCCTATTTTAGCGCCAGATATTTCAGGATTCTGGAATTTCATGAAAAATTTATTGTTGACACCTGGAAGATTATTTTTTGGTTGGTTGGGATAGTTCAAAGAATTTATAGTAATAGAAATATTGACTATTGTGTATTAAAGTGCAAGTATCTACTGCTGGTGGCATGTTGTGATGTTTATTTAAATATTTACGATCTAAATATTAATATTCTTCTGTGTTTAAGGTGGGTTTCTTTGAATTGTTTTTAAATTAAAGAGAATTATTGTACCATATTAATTTTATTATAGGCCTAATGGAAATTTGCTTTTGTTTTTGACAGGGCTGTCGAGTCGGATGCAGTTTTGGGTGGAGTTTGAATTAGTAAAATTATACTTCAGACTCTGGATTAAAAGTAATAACTTATAATACTATAACAATATATGATAAATATATCATTTTTATTTTATACTTTATTTATCTTTTAGGACAAATATTTGTAATTTTGATGACAAATGTATTTAAATATAAATTCACAATGTCAAAGAAGGTTACCATGAAGTAATCTGTATTGAAGCATTTTAGTGCAATATGTTTTTTTTAGCATCACATCTTACTACGTGTTCAAGTTATACCTGTGTATATTTGTTATTATATTACTAATAAATAATTAACATACATTTACCATTTCTGAAGGAGTTGGAGTCTGAGAAGGAGTCAAAGGTTTGGTGTACCAACTACACAGCCCTGATTTTTGTGTAGGATCATTCCATGTTAAATCAACAAATGGGCTTTTCCACATCATTTTTGATTTTGATGAAATTTAGTAGGTGATTTGTACCAATCTTTTAGACTCCAAAACATTTTTTTTTTATTTTTAAAATAATTACTCTTTAAGATATAGGCTATGTTTTACACCACGAACAAGCAAAAAATACCATTTCAGGGTTATTTTCTAAAATCTGCATTAAGTTTATTTGAACTAGCAGGGATGGCAGGTAGGGCTCATTTGAAAGCTTAAAGAATGAACTTTTTTTTTTTAGTTTAGACGAAATTAGATATGAGTTAAGGCTAAGTGCCAGGCCTCCACTGTGGTTCGGATTCCACATTAAACTGTAGGTCCTCCATTTCATCTCACAATCACCCTACCATTACACATTAGCATAAGTGCGTATAACCCGAACGGGTAGTAAGACGCGATGCTAATAATAATAATAAATAATAATAATAATAATAATAGTTAAGGCTAAGCATAGTTTTTTAAGCTTAATTTTCATTTTTTAAACCAATTTTCTCGGAATTTGGGCTTAAAAAATATAATAAAGGATTTATAGTAACAGGGCAATATTTTTTTTCCGTTACACTTATGTATTAGTAGTATATGCACACAAAAAAATTTAACTGTTACTGATAGTTCTTCAACATAAAATAATTGCTAGAATTTGTAAAATTTAAAAAAAATTGCTTTTTCAGAGTCCAAAAAAGTCATGTGGGACATGTGTTAAAAATTTGAAAGTGCAGGATAGAAAGCCTGTCAAGGTGCAGAAGCTATCAGTTGAAGCCAGACCCTCAGTGATAAAGAAGAAAGTTACAAAAATAGCTAAATCTTTATCAGAAAAGTTAAACATGTCTTTTGAGTTGAACATTTTGACTGATGAGCGTTTTTCAAATAAAACACATGTTAATCTAGATAATGAGTATGAGCAATTAATTGACAAGCTTAAAGACAAAATGAAAGTTGCTTCTTCTACTCAAGAAAAAATTAACATTTTGAGTTTAGTTCCTAGCAGATGGAGTATCGCTAAAGTTCAGAGCGAGTTTAATGTCAGCCAATACCTAGTCCACCAGTCAAGAAGTTTGGTAAAAAAGAATGGGATTTTGCCGCAAATTGGGAAGAATCTGGATAAAAATAAACTTGATGAAGTTTCAATGAAAACTATACAAGATTTCTATGAAAATGATGAGTATAGTAGAATGATGCCAGGAAAAAAGGATTGTGTGTCTGTTAGCGTACCTGATGGAACGAAGGTTAACATTCAAAAACAATTAATTTTATGTAATCTTAAGGAGCTTTACACATGTTTTTAAAAAAAAGTACCCAAACATGAAAATAGAGTTTTCCAAGTTTGCAGAACTGAAACCCAAATTATGTGTGTTAACTGGTGCATCAGGCACACATTCCGTCTGTGTGTGTATCATACACCAGAATGTAAAATTGATGCTTGGAGCCATAAAAGTAGAAATGGACTACAAACATATCCTTACCTATATAGTCTGCAATATTGATAATGAGTTGTGCATGTTGTCAAAGTGTAATGATTGTCCAGGAAGTTATGGGCTGCACGCAGTACTGGAAGAAGGGTGGGACGATTTTTAAAAAGTTGAAACAGAACTTAAATTCAAACAATGGGTTTCAACATACTGTTGTGAGCTGTCTACTTGTGTTCTTCCATTTGATGAGTACTTGGATAGGCTAGTGGAAAGGGTTGAGCAACTTAAGATCCAACATTTATTGCAAAGAAACAAGCAAAATTCCTCAACACAAAGAAGACAAATCTGCAAGAGGGAGAATGCATACTAATGGGAGACTTTTCTGCAAATTTTTCTTTCGTAGTACAAGACGAGGTACAATCCTACCTTTGGTCGAGTAACCAGGCAACGTTACACCCTTTATGTTGTACTTCAAAGAAAATGGAGATTTAAGAAACTGTTGTTTTTGTGTAGTCAGCGATTCATTGGAACACAACACCACAGCTTACTACACCTTTCAAAAAATACTCATGGACAGTTTAAAATCATCCCTTCCTCAAGTGAAAAAAGTGCTCTACTTTTCTGATGGGTCAGCTGCCCAATATAAGAACAACAAAAAATTCATAAATTTGTGTCACCATGAACAAGATTTTGGAGCTCAAGCCAAGTGGCATTTTTTTGCCACATGCCATGGCAAGGGTTCATGTGATGGAATTGGTGGGACAGTTAAAAGGATTGTAAGAAAGACAAGTCTTCAGAGGACAGTAAAAAGTCACATCATCACACCAATAGATATGTACAAATATTGCGTGGACAATATAAAAAAATAGAGTTTTTCTTTAGTTCAAGACAAAACATTGAAGAGGTTGGACTGCAACTTCAGACAAGGTACCAACTTGCCATTCCCGTACCACAGACTAGATCATATCATAGTTTTATTCCTGTTAGCCAAAGTGTTCTTCACGTCCGCATTACATCCCTGTCGGAAGAATTCAGATATGTTGCAGTCAGTAAGGAAGTTCAGGTTCAACAACAGACTGACCTACTGCCAAAGCTTAGGGATTACATCTGTTGTGTGTATGATGAGGGTTGGTGGTTGGGCGAGGTTCTTGAAATAAAAGTTCATAATACTGAAGAAGAATATCGAATACACTTTTTCCATCCTCATGGTCCTGGCACATCTTTAAAAAAAATCAACACATGGGTCCAAAAAAATAATATTCTGTGTATTCTCACACCCTGTGAGTTATTCTTGGCAGCTACTGGAAGAGGTCATAATATCACACCACAGATGAATGAGCACCTGTCGACTCTTCTAAATGAAAAAAAACGGCAACGCGATAAACTTAAAACACTAAGTGTGCCTTAAAAGGTAAGCTTTGTTTTTAGATTGAATTATGTTTTTGTAATTCAGTAATTCTGTCAAATTTGAATTTTGCCAAAAAATTATAGGCATACTGTAATTTTCGGCAAAAATATGTCAATGCCTGCTTAGCCCAGTTTTCAATAGTGATTGAGCATTGTTTTATTGTTATGTCAAAGGATTGTGGCACCTGAACCCCTTTAAGTAACAAGATGAAATATTTTTTGTTTTAAAGTACTCTATAGGGGCTTTCTATCCAGGCAATTTCAAATTTTTAACACATGTCCCACATGACTTTTTTGGGCTCCGAAAAAGCAATATTTGGGAAATTTTCCAAATTCTAGCAATTTTTTGTTAGGTTGAAGGACTATCAGTAATAGTTCAATTTTTTTTCTGCACATACTACTCATACATAAGTGTAACAGGAAAAAATATTGGCCTGTTACTATAAATCCTTCATTATATTTTTCAAGCCCAAATTCTGAAAAAATCCATTAAAAAAATTAAAATTTAGGCCTAAAAACTATACTTAGCTTTAACTCAAATCTAATTTCGTCTAAACTAAAAAAAAGTTCATTCCTTAAGCTTTCAAATGAGCCCTAGCTGTCATCCCTGCTAGTTCAAATAAACTTAATGCAGATTTTAGAAAATAACCCTAAAATACCACTTTTTGCCTGTTTGTGATGTAAAAAATAGCCTAAATCTCAAGAAGTAATTTTTTTTAAAATATAACAAAAATTGTTTTGAAGTCAAGATTGGTGCAAATCTCCTACCAAATTTTATCAAAATTAAAAATAGTGTGGCAAAATTTTTTATTAAAAGTTGTTGATTTAGCATGGAATGACCCTGTATGGTTCATATAGTAGGGATTCCCAGCCTTTTTGTTTGGTGGAAACCTTAAAAATATTTTGTAAAGTATCTGTTTGACACATATTAGGTTTAGCAGGAGTAAATTACAAAATATACGTGTAAGACAGTTGAGTTAGTAAATAATAATTAACTCAAATTTTTGAATAAAATATTTCAATATCATTTATTGTATATTTCTATTTACTAATTACTGTCCTTTGCTACTTGAACTTTGTTCATCAATATTCTTTCTTACCTCAATCTTAACATATTAACAGCACTCTTATCTTCATCTTTCTCAGATATGCCTACACAAGTTATCTTAACATATTTCTGCATTGTTCAAACATTATGTCCAAACCAATAAAAATCAAGTTTTTACCAATTTTCGCTGAGCCTCGGACATGGACTTGAGGAACCCCAGTGTTCCACAGAATTCTCGTTGGTAATCAGTGACATAGATGGTAAAAAATATTTAATTTTCCATAGTATGACAGAAAAAAAGTTAAAGAACCTCACCCACTTTGAGTAGGCTAACTATTCCCAAATAAATATATATTTGTGTGCTTGAATACCACAGAATTAGAATATATTAGCTATATGAGTGATCGAGGGAATGGTATCAACTATGGCATAATGTTTTCGTATGACTTAAGTTCAGGTGTTTTATTTTTATTTTAAAATTTACACAATTTTTTTACGATGTTTATTTTGTTATTAGCTATCTTATTCTTGCTGTGCATATTTATGACCAAAAAAAGAGTAATTAGTCTACTGTATAGAAGGGGTAGGTTTTAAATTTGTTTGTAAAGTAGGCCTAACCTATAATATTTTTTATATTATTTAGCTTTAAAATATAGCCCAAGTCTTATAGTACTTTATTTAAATAGGTGATTCAGTGGATGTCTCCAGTGGATATGCCTGTTTAGAGCTTTAGGACTAGGCCTACCAACGTTTTCAGTTTAGTTCTAATGGTGCCCTTGTGTGAGTTTGCTGGACTTAAAATTGTTAGTAGATGTGTAAGAGTGTTTTTGTTTAAATAATAAAAGTATAGTTAATCATTTAAGCCTACAAGAAATTTGTCTGTTGCAAAAGAGAGCAAAGTGTGGTCGCTGCAGAAGATTATTATAGGGCCTACATTAAACGGCTCCATAATATACAAAGTTTTGGTTGTGCAACTTTACACATTTTTAAAGGATATATATGCTCCTGCATCACTTAGCTGAGCTTGGTTTTTAATAAATTTTTCATTATAATTAGTTTCTGCGTCACTTAGGTGAATTTGGTTTTTTAATTGTTCATTATACTTAACAAAGATTTTTTAATAATCCTGAATTTAGCATAGTTGAATTCACCGCATTTTTGTGATTGTAATACTACCTAGTTTAAATTTTGTACTTTTCAGGTTTTTTAAAAGAAAAAAATTGGCCATAAGGCAATAGTTCTTCGATTTAGTCTCTGTATCTATGAATATATGTTAAGGCAGGTACTTCAATCAGTGAGAAAGTATCAATCAGCGAAAGGCCACAAGGCTTGAAATTCAATGGTGTCTTGTTTTTTCTGGAATTACCTATTTCTTTATTCAATCTAAGCTTATACTCCCTTTAACCCTTCACCTACAACCACCCTTTGCCATGTCATTAAAAGAAGAAAGAAAACAACTTAATATCTTATCTCAAGGTAAAGAGGAAAGCTCGCTGCTAATTCCTATAAAAAAAAATTACTGTATTTAATAGCAAAAAAGGCTATGTCTAGAACCATCTTTCATCAAGATTGGTTTCATAGCTCCACAAATATGATTTAAAAGTCGCTGAGAACGAGCTAAGTTCATATTATATTTTCACACTTTTTTCTATAAATAAAAATCAAAATATAGGTTTATTAAGGAATAAGAGCCCTGATGGAATCTTTCAGCTTTATTTTGGCATGAACCATGTAATGAAATAACGCATCCTAGAATTAAATATTATGTTAAAGATTCGGATGGACACCTACTATATAAGAACGAAAGTTGTGCCGGCTATTGCTTAAAAAATATGCATAGTAATAACATGCGGTTTTTTGCATTGCATTAAATTTGTAAATTTAAAATGAACTATATTAATAAAAAAAAGTTACAAGTTAATATATACTTTTTTACAATAAGACGTAATTTCAATTAAATAAAACATGAAATACAATAATATAGTTTTGAAGTTATCATATTATTATAGAGAATAAGATAATGTTCTATCATACACGACAAATATTTACAATACAATAACGGGCACAAAATTTGATATTTTCAAATTAAATCATGTCTGAACTGTTGATAAAGTTCAGTAGCTGCCTGTAGAATGCTCTGTCCTCTGAAGCGCCTCTCCCTCTCCTCCGCAACCCCTCTTTGGCATTCACTATCGTTTCATCTTTTTTTTCTGTAAGCCATGTTACTCCCCCTTCCCTTCCAACATTTATTTCTCCTTCAGGTAAAACCCCGGACTGGACACTGTCTGTCACCTTGTTACTACTATTACCTCCAAACCTCAGTTTTGGAAAATGTTCCTTTTGATGTATTTGCATGTTCTATGTTAAAAGTTTATTTATAGAGTAGGCTTGATTCTGTTTACCTTATCAATAATTTGTGTAACAATCTACAGTGTTTCTTTGATTAGATACAAACTTTTTGTATAGAAATTATGTTTTTTAGCCAATAAAAATATTCTAGGCGATACTCCCGCAATGGAAACAGAAAATCTGTGTTACACAGCAGGAAACCAGCTAAAAAATATTAAAATACTTTGAGAAACACTACCAAAGGAAAAAACGAGTAAAAAAATAATACCTATTTTGTTACTTTTTTGTTTAGTGTTGGTGTTTGTAACATATATACTACCCGCACCAGTGGTTGAGTATAATAATATGCTAGTATAGCATTGCACTCTATCGCTGTTGTCGGTGAGGTCGAGGTTCGAATCTCGTCCGGGTGAATTAGAGGGGCTTATCACATGTGATTTATCAGTGGTTTGCCATCCTCTCTATGCGCTAATGCAGGATCACTTCCTCTCAACTACCTTGGTAACCAAAACGGAAGATATAAATAATAGTTTGTGGGTCATTTATAAAGGCTATTGTATTTTAATTATAAATGTTTGACAAAAAACAAAAAAAACACAACAAATCTAACAATATTATTTCCAATATGCCCCACATGTTCGGTTAATCGACTAAAATTATACAAACATTATTATATGGAATAGGTTAATTATATAAAATAGTATGTAATAAATTAGTTTTAGGGTTATTTTGTCATTAAATCTAAATATATCCTCGAATATCATGTGAATTTCTTGGATGTGATTACGAATACAGATTGGGGGCGGAGGTGGATGTTATTTTCAACAATTGTGCCGAGTTTACTGACATTACAGCAATAATGTTTGCTTGCATTTGCCAATTTATTTTAAGACATAGTCTCAATAAGTATTTAGTAGCTCACATGATAATAAAAGTGTGTAGGTTACTTTTGTTAACATTTTAAGCTATTGCTATAATGACACTAAATTTAACAAGTTATGTTTATTTAAGATTCAGATGGATACCTACTTTAATGAGGTTGATTTTGTCTACTGTACCCCACGAAAAAAAACCTAACAATAACATACGTTTTTTTCATTAAATTTAACTTGTAAACGGAATATGAATGATTGCACTAAAAAATTCAATTTAATATCTACTTTAATACACGATATATAATTTTATTTTAAAATAAATAAAACTTTAAATACAAAATGATAGTTCAAAATTAAGTATTTTGCTCTGACAAGTAAGAGGATTTTCTACATACAAGACAGTCAAATTATAATGCATTAGACTAGTAACTTGACACTATGGGAATGGAGGGGGTGTAAAAGGAGAGACTAGACGAAGAGACAAAGAATTTTTTGTTGTTGTTAAAAGCTTTATTTATGAAATGTCAAGATTTAATAAATTAAAATGTCCCACTAGTGGAAGCTGTGTACCAAATTCAACCTTCTAGATAGTGGGGAAGTGGGTTAAATAAGGACTCTGGTCCACGCAAACAAACGGCCATTTCCTGAATGCATAACAATTTGACCATAAAACAATTTATATTACATTCTCTATCAGACATTATCCTTAGACTATGTCACTGAATTTTATATAATAGGCCTCTGTATAGGACAAATTGTTTAATGTATTAGTGTATAAATGTACATGGTCCCCAAAGGAGAACAAAACAATTATGCCAGTGAGTGTACGTCCCCACCCCTTACTCTCCCCTAAGAACTTCATGACCTTGATCGCTGGTGTGGGTGGAGGGGGTCTACGTTCCTTGTTGGAGTATATGACTTTCATGTTTAACTTTTTCACACTTCATTTAATTTATCATCCATTATTTCTCCTTCACTCTCACCAAGCCATACCCTTTCAATGAACTTGCATTTACTGTCTTTTTTATTTTATTTCATATAATTAGTTTTGAGTTACTTTAACTATAGTGTTTTTACGTAAAAGGCCTCTTATGGGTCAACACGTAGTTAAAACATAATAATAATAATAGTTATTTTAAACATTCTATGGTAAGTTTTCTAACAATAAAGTATAGTTGAACTATGTTACTATAATGCCAACTACTGCGTCATTATTTAAACAAATGTTGCCAGGGTCTTTGGTACCTTCTATTCTTTCCTCCATCATTGCTCATTTAATCACAGGTTGAGAATTTACCAGTTGAGGAGAAAAGTAACAAACAAATTATGTTTTTACTATGGAATTTGAAGAAAAAATATGTTTGTTTAAATTGTAATTTTTTTTTTTAGTCTATAAACAATGTTTCAGTATGCTCACTTTAAACTTATCCAAGATGAATGCTATTTTTTTTAAAGTTAGATTACTTAATCTAGTATTGAATAACAGTATACCTGCCTCGGTGGCGTAGTTGGCTAACGCGCTAGTCGTGTTGAGCTCGACCGCCAAGGACGGGGAGATTGAGGTTCGAATCTCGGTCGGGTAAACTGAGGGTGGCTTTTCCTAAATGGTTTTCCACTCTCCCTCCACGCAATATGGGTTCACTTCCTCTAATTCAACCTTCACAATTCCCAATCCATTAGCGTAATTAGTACTTAAAGCGTATAAATCGAACGGGTAGTAAGACGCGGTGCTAAATAATAACCCTATTGTTTTGAACTATCGGTTTTATTTCATGTTTTTGAAACAGTTTGAATGAAAAGTAGCTAAAGTATTGTCAGATTATTGCTTATTCTTTTTACAAAATATATATTTGAAGTAGTCCATTTTACAATTTCAAAATTCCCCCCTCTCCCTCTTTTAACATCTACAAATACTAAACGTGATTATTTAACGTACAATTTCAATTCTAAAATATGTTCGAGTATACGAACTTTAATTTGATACTGGCTAAACTAGGGATACACATGCAACTTCCTTTTTAAATTATTGTTATTACTATGATAATATCGTGACTTTAGCGTTAGTGCGTATAGCTCGAATGGGTAGTAAGACATGGTGCTAATAATGATAATGATATACAGTGGTTAATATATAAGCTAAATAAAAATGTCACCATTTATTGTAAATAATGATTTCCTTGGGTAACTCAAAAAAATTGTACTTAGACAGGATTTGGAGCCCTTGTCCTTTGACTTGGGACGAAATTCTAATAAAACACTGAGATTGCGGCTCAAAACTCCACACTACTCCTTAGAGCAGAGGTGGGCAAATGTTCTCCCCGAGGGCCACTATGGACATCTGTGAGGTCTCTAGCTGGCCGCATGTAACAAACGTCTAAATTAACTAAATAATGAACTTTATTTTCATGCAAAATTGCATATATTAGTCATATAACCATATAACTTTGATAAATAAAATCTAGTGTCATAACAAATAAAACTAAATATGTTATGTACTCATGTTGATACTTAGCCTACCAAATGTTGATTAATAACTACTCAAATTGCTATCGTTAATGGAATTTATACAACTGTCCAAAATCCTGCACGAGTTTGTCGAAGTCAGGATTCAGCTTGTTCGTCCTAATTCGCAAAACACTTTGTAGATTTGAGTATATTAAGAGAGACCTGTTATTTGCTTTGTTAATGTTCACACATGAGAAGGTCTGTTTACAAATATAGGTAGAAGCAAATAACACAAACATCTTTCTGGCAAACGTTTTCAATTACCAAACTTTTCTCTACAAGTGATGCATACAATTCAGTTAGTTTCATATTCTTAAAAGTCTCCTTCAGAGCATTGTCTACTTGAAGATTAATTAAATCAAACTGGAGCTCATTTGATTTGCTCTTACATATGGAACATTATAATCGAGCTTGCTCACTTGTTCAAATGTCTAAAAACATACACTGATTATCTATTTAATTTGACATTTTTGTTAGTAAAATCACAACAATTTTACAATTGCGTGCGGCCCTCAAGCGGCCCGTGGGCCATAGTTTATACACCGCTGCCTTAGAGAGCATCATCATGATAGCTTTTCTTTGGTTTTGTAGTAAGCAACAAAATTGAAAGGATTAAGGGTGGTGGTGGCGGCCTGGAGTAATGACACTCCGAAAGGGGAGGGAGAGTATTAGAGGGGAGAGAGGGGTTGGTGTTGTTACTGCCCTAGCTACAGCAGCGCAGCTCCGGTGAGGTGTTAGCACATGGTACTACTTGGAGTAGAGATTTGCCAAACCTCGAGATGTCCATCCGAATCTTAAGAGGTGAACGTCTGAGCGGCAATTTCTCACTTACCGAGACGGACCCCTTAAGGGTTCATCATATTTATTATTTGTAGTCCTAGGCCACTTAGAACCTGCCAATCCACCGCTGGTCTAACCCAACCATAGCTACAAGCTTTGCTAACGCGTGGATTGGTTTATAGAAAAATATACTGGCTCACCTCGGCTAAGACATTATCAGTGTATTCTTCTACTGGTATTTTAGACGATGAACAAGTCATATTCGGGAAATGTGGTCGTCAAACTGCACCGATTCATTTAATCTACAATAATGGGTAAGGGTAATGTTTAAAGTATTTCTGCAGATGTAAGAAAATTCCAGACTTCATTTTAAAGATAGCTTGAAATTATAATAACTTTTTACAGATAATTATGAAATATTTAACATCCGGCCACACAAAGTTTCACGACAACATATTGTAGTAGTTAGTCAGTCGTCTGTGACTACAGACACACGTCAGATTGAAATAAATAAACAAACTTTTCGTGAACGCAGGGCTACCAGCGTTCTAGTGTCTAGAGATAGTACACGGACCTAGATAGATTATATTTTCCCGAAAGGATATTACTTTTGCTTATAGAACTACTTGTATAAAAAAAAACGACCGCTAAGTAAACAAATAGTAATACGAGATTTTAAGGTCCACAATACTGATCAATCTACCTAATTTTTAAGATCTTAATAAGTCCTTTATTATATTATTGCTTTGTAGCAGAACTCCAAGATATTACTTTTAGAAAATATCACAATATTTGTTTGTTTTATTTGTCTTTAAAATGAGCAGTTAGCTCGTTACATTAAAGTTGCCAAGAAACAGGTTTAGTTAACCATAAAAAAAAGTATAAAATACATACAGATAGTAGAAGATAGGCTGTATGGTGAGGAGAGTGGGAAGGTGATGCAGTTAAAAGATAAATTCATTAATTGGATGTTGCAGCTGCATAATAATCAAATTATCCATAGTCAAGTATGCAAACAAAACATTGAGGAAGAGAGGATATTATATAAGACCAAACGTATAACCTAAAAAAGGCCTAGTTATAAAGTTTAAAAGTTCATAAACTATACATTATGAGGTAGAAAAAAAGACAGCTGTGGAAAATAGCAATCAACTCAAACTATGTGCAGCACCTTTCAATAATAAGATTTTGGGTGTAATTAGATGCATGAAATTTAGAGAGCAAACATTACAAAGTAGCAATTTATACTAAAGACTCCAAGAAAGCTACCCTCATCTATGATTTGAGCTCTCTTTTTAGCTTATACAATTCCAATGTTTAAATGCCATTCGGAATTTTATTGCTATACCGTGTGCCCCTACCACGAATGGAGTTTAGTCCATAAATTACTGTATTATAATGAGTAATGCAGAGGTTGTTATGCCTTCTAGTTAAGTGACCATGTGTGGGGTTTTTCTCCACTTTGGTTGAGCTTAAGGTTGTATCACTACCTATTTTGAGAAATGTTATTGCAGAGTCATATATTATTTGTTTCTTTAAGGGCAGAATTTTAGTATTCTGTGTACATCATTAGTAGGTGTGAGGTAAGGGAGTCTGTATAAGTTTTTGATTGCTCTATTATATAGGAGTCTGTTATTCGGGTGCTGAAATTATAGTAGGGGTCTACTTGTAGTATCCAGATCGTACAAATTGTCAAAGCTGCGTGAACCATTGATCTCTATAATATAACTGGATGAACATCTAAAGGGGCCCACAGATTATCAACTTGGTAACCAACCTTTTTTTTATCAACATTCCGTGTTGAAACCAATGTTGAGGTAAGATCAAATCAGTTTGATATTTGGTGGGTGGAGCCTGATATTGGTGACGTTGTTGTAGCGTTTGTGGGGCAGTTGACAACAAGGTTGGCAACATCAATTGTATGTTTTGAACGCGACAGAACAATCAAGTAGATGTTTGAAATTGAACGTTGTACTCTTGCCAGTTTTATTTATCTTATTGTTGTTTGTGCGTTAACTCATTGAATATGGCCAGTATTCCTAATATTCAAAGTTGGGTGAATTTTTATGAAACTTTAAGAGAACTGCCCGAGTTGTGGAAAGTCAAGTCGGAAATTTTTCAAAGATCGGAACAAAAAGAACAAAGCGTGGACCCAACTTTTAGGCGTATACAAACAAATTGATCCAATTGCTAATGTTGACAGTCTTAAGAAAAGACTAATACATATTAGAACATGTTACCGCAGGGAACTGAAAAAAGTTGAACAGAGCCAACAGTCTGGAGCCGGAGCCGAAGAAGGAATATGTGCCACGCTTATGGTATTTCGAATCATTAAATTTTCTACGTGACCAGGAAGTTCAAATTCCTGGAATATCAACAATTTAACTTGAACAGGATGAAGTTGAAAACGATCAAGAACAGTTAACAACGTAAGTACAGTTATTTTTTCGACAATGTTAAATGCTTTCATTTAACTTGCCTTGAAAGTCTGCTAAGATTTTATTTTGAAAACAATATTTCATTTAGAAGCACAATTAAATGCCCACTTGTAATTGTTCTAGGAAGGTAATGAACACGCCCGGCGCTCCTACTTCCTACTCTTGCTCACTTAAGAGGAAGAAATCCGTGGCACATCATATGGTTGAAAGAAACAACCTATTGAAGGACGCACTAGGGCGACTCACCAACAAAGAGACAAACAATAAGGATGACGCAGGTATTTTCGTTGAAAGTTGGGCTGCTTCCTACAGGAAACTGTACTCCAACTCAGCAAATTTACGCCAAAAAGGCCATAGAGGAAATTCTAGTCTTGGGACAACTTGAATTATTTCCCCTCAACACCGTCAATAGCAATTCTTCCAATACTACCACCCCTTCTTCTGGTCCCTCAACTCCATCATCATCGCACCATTCTTCCCTTCAGGCGTCAAGATCTTCTACAACTATTTTCCAACAATCCCATTCCTACCCAACACATGAAAATGTCGTTATGCCTGCTCAAGTTGAACCAGTTATTTACAAAAATATTCAACAATAATTGTTGTCAGTAATTGATAATTGTCATAATTGTCAGTAATTATTACTGACAGACAATAACTTTTCATAAATGTGTTTGATTGGGTATTATTTATTTGACAAATATAAGAATGATTTATTTTATTATTCAATTTTTCACTGAAATAACATTTATCATCTTTTATTAACACTGCTACTGTATAGTTATTAATTATATACAAATGTGTTTTTTAGTTTTAATTATAAAAAATAAATCGTTTTAGGAAAATTTTGCGTTATTATCTATATACCGATTTTGCCAAGGTACTGCTCCTACTCCATTAAAATAAGTAGTAAATTTTTACCTTGTCTCGTTTGCATCGGAAGCAGGATTTCTTGAGGTAGTTAGTTCAAATCCACATAATTGCTGGGTTCAGTTCTCCAGGGTGCTAACTGGCTTTCACAAGTATTTGTATTTTCAACGTCTACACTTCCTCACAAATAAATAGAAGAATTATTTCTTCTCAAAAAAATATGTAAATAACAGGCGGTTAGGGTAATTATGGCTGCCTTTTCAGGACTCAAATTTATAACATTCAAGAGAAGCCGAAATCTTGAGGCAAGTATGCCAAAAGCATTCTCAACAATTCGCCTTGCTTTGGATAGTCTGTAGTTGAACATTAGTTCATCGTTTGAAAGGTTATCGCCCCTATAGGGTTTCATTAGGTTTCTTTGCAAAGGGAACGCATCATCACCAACAAATACGAATGGCATTTTCTCTGGAAAATCATTAGGAAGGTGGCCGGATTCAGGAATTTTGAGTTTGTTGCTCTTAAACTTGTCATAAAATGCGCTGTTAGATAGCACTCCACCATCTGAGGCACGGCCATTAGCACTGGCTTTAACCACTAAGAACTCATAGTTCGCATTGTAACGGGCTAAACTGCTTTAGCCCCGTTCAAAAGTAGCGAATGAAAAAGAACGTATATTCTGTTAGTGCCTGCATATTATCAAAAGTAACAATAACAAACTAATGTTAAATGCCTCGCCCATAATATATGTCTCTGTTTACATACCTATTGCGCCGAGTCAACCTCAGAGTTCGGTGCCCCAGCTATTAACACAACACAGAAAGAAAGCGAGGAGAGCTCCGCTTTCGACCACGATTTCAAACCGACTGACTGCTTCATGGCGGACTACGACCAGCGTGCCTCACCGTCTAGAAGCTTCGGAAGATCCCCCTTAGCCTCCTAGAAGCTCCGGGAAGATCCCCCTTCCCTTCCTACGCACCAATTCACCACGTGGGCTCTGCCAACTATATATTCGCCTGCTTGCTTGAAGAATGGCAGAACACGTCAGGAGACGATTGGGAAACCTCCACCACGCTAACAGGCCACGCGTTTACATCTGGTCTACGTAATCTACATAATCTACATCGGACCTGCGGTCAAGGGAAATGGGTCCCTTGGACAGAAGGAAGTCCCAGGGCCAACCTAATTCAAGGGCTTGATCTCTCGAGTAAACTCCAAGTTTAAAACTCAACTGTTAGGTTTAGTCTATGTCCTCGCAGGATAGTTAGTATAATTAATCATTAGAGATAGAGATGAGGAATATAACGTGTCTATTATGAGACGCGGTTATGATATCATTGTATGACTAGTTATATAGGATAGGCTGAGAGTAGACTCTCCTTTATTAGGAAAGCAAGGTACTTATACACTTGCGGTGTAGCGCGCCTCTCGCGCCCTAGAGACTGGTCCTTAATGGCCAGGCTCACGTTGGGATGTTTAATCCCACGGCACGTACTATGTGACCATAGGTGCCTTATTGTGGTAGCTTGCCAGGGCAGGCGATAGTTCTTGTTATATGGAGGCCGCAGATTCAGGCCTAATTGGGTTTACAAGTCATGGCCTATATTTGAGTTGGGTAGTTAACCAATGGGTCGCATGTTCTATCCATGATTGGTTCGTGGTTGATTCCTAGATTTAACTTTGTAACTCTCTTTAAGAGTACACTGGACGTGAGCCGCCTTTGCCCCTTCGGCGCGGTTACGGCAGTCATTAGTTTCTTATTTAAGTAAGGTTGTACTGGTCACCCTTCAGGTGCTCAACCAGTGGGACGCGTCCCTTCCAGGACTATCCCGTATGTGTTGTATATTCAAGTACGTTGTTTTTACCCTGTGTAAAGGTTGTAGCTGTTGTGCAGGGCTCTCTATTATAACAGAACTAGAACTTGCCTGATGTACGAACTAATCTTGCCTACGCGGCCAACTTACCTAGTTTATAGTATTGGTTATTACGTAGCTTTGTAGTCTGCGTTGTTATTTGGGCGTTTCTCGCCCCCAGTTGGCCTAGACTTAGGCAATGCCGCCACTTATCATAGTTAGTTATATATGACAAAGTACTTGCTGAGATTAAGTGCTATATGTTTATATGTCCTTTGGCCTTGTATATTATATCATTAAATTGCATTATCTCCAACCTTCTCTTGTTTTCATCATTTGTATTTGCTAAACTGTTTGTGCACCCCCTTGGTGCAGCATCAACTAAGGAAAGTAAAACTTTGCTAAACTTCTTTTTATAATTAAAATAGTAAGATCCGGTATTAGCAGGTTTTATAATTTACACGTGTTTACCACCGATAGTACCAATGCAGTTTGGAAAGTTCAATCCCCTTTCAAACTCTTCCGAAATTGTCACTCATTCTTGTTCTGTTTTCGGTACCTGAAATCAATATACACAAATATATACAAATTGATAAACATATTGACTTGCAAATCACCTCAGAATTGTAGCAGGCACCTACCTGAATATATTCCTTCAATACTTTGTTTATGACACTGCAAGTTTCGATGATAATTGTACCAAGACTTTGTGGTGATATAGCGGTAAGAAATTTTTAATCCTTAAAACTGTTCCCACTTGCTAAAAACCGCAGGGTTGCGGACAGTCATTCATTAGCAGTAGTAGCAATTCTCATATGTGAGTCCTTCTTTTAAATAAATGGTCGCACTTTATTCAACAATTCATCATAGGTTTTACTGTCCATTCTTAGAAAGTTTTTAAAATCGTCAGGTGCAGTGACACGTAGTTCACTCATTCACTTATTAAACAGGAATGAGAAAACTGGGCACGGTTTTAATACCACTCCTTTTTCCAAACTTTCCTCTTTTTAGAAGGACGCACTTCATCTTCACACACCTCATTTAAGACTACACACAGTAACAAATCATAGCTCTTTTTTTTAAGTCCTAAACGCTATACTAAAATCAAATAATTAAAGAATATTAAACAAAAAATCCAGCTGAAAGAGTAAAAATTCAATCACGGACTTGTTGACTCATTGGATACATTCTCGGAAATGATGTTTACAACTTGGTTGTCAACATCTCATTTCATCGGTGGCAACAATCGACAACGTGGTTGACAACCAAGTTGATCGTCGATGGGTCCTTAAGGTTGAAATTTTCGAGCTGTCATCGGCATAACATTGTGTAAGAGAGAAAAAACTTTCGGGTATCTCTTTCTCTCCTACACAAGTGGCCTTTTGATATCATTCATTAATTTGATTGAATATATGAGATACATCAATGTGTAATCAGTTAAATGAAATAAATATGTTAGCAAAAGCTTTGAAGAGCATAACAAAATTCGAAACTGGTGATTTTTTCATTTAAAAAAGTTTATGTATGCTAATATTATATACGATGATTTTTGAAGGAAGCTCGTTTGGAAGGATTTATCTCGTACCTGTATCCTACCCTATAGTAGTGTTTAAGTAGGATAAAGGACCTTCCAGAAGGAAAATTTCTACGTCCATTCTAAATGGCTATTTATTCTACCAAAATACTAATATATGATAGTATTCTGGTGCGAAATAAGGCCTTACACATTAGGATTCTTACTAACTAGTGTTTAGTAGTCACCTATAATCTAAATTATCGTTTGAACGTAAGACTTTATTATGACAATGTATTTCATTCAAACAAATGTAATATAGTTTTTAGCTAACTTGTTTCATTATAGTTATCGAACTATTCACATAATATGGTTTCTGAAAGCCATATACAAGATTAAAGTCAACTTTAAAAAAAAGTAATTTAATAATACTTTTTACAAGCCTATAACTTAAGTGATCGTTTTAACAGCAACTACACAAAGTTTGTCTTCCAAACAAATGTAATCAAGTTTTAAGATACCTTATTATTATATTTATAGACATTTCAATATAATATGGTTTCTGAAACTAATATACAAGCAAGTAGCCAACTTTAAATATAAGTGTAGTCTTGGCAGACTGTAAACAACATGGATGATAGCAACCGGTACATATTTAAATATATTAAAGATGTTATTCGTATTTGTACAGTATTACCTGTAAAACTGAATTGTATATCCTTTATTGTAAATTATTCTTCAGGCAAGTGTGGTTTCAAATAATAACACTTTTATTAATCAGTAACATGTTCTCGCATAAAAACATTTAAAGAAACCGTTAAATATATCTCCCCACAATGTAGCAGACGATAAACTTGAGCGTCACGCTTTGGACCTAGGCAATGCGTATGTTTATGTCCATCCAGTATAATATAGATTATTATTATTAGCACCGCGTCTTACTACCCATTCGGGTTATACGCACTTACGCTAATGTGTAATGGTAGGGTGATTGTGAAATGAAATGAAGGACCTACAGTTTAACGTGGAATCCGAACCACGGTGGAGGCCTGGCATTCCCCACATTCTCAAGATGTTTTGTCAGAGGTGAAGGAAGGGTTTGGTATTCAGATAAATCTTTGCCGGGACCGAGGATTGAACCCCGGCCGTCAGCATAGAAGTCTGACACCTTACCCCTAGATCACCAGGTCACCTATAATATAGAGATCACTGGTGTGAACACCACATATGTTCTGCTTTATATACGTATTAGTAGTAGTAGTATAAATCGTAAGCTATTCTTATGCCGGGATTACGATCAATTAACGTTAACTTAACTTATGTGTGATCACGATTCACGTAACTTAACGTAACAACTCGAACCAAACATCTCCATTCCAGAGTATGTGTTTTGATCTGTGATTTGTACTATTTGTATTGTTGTATATGATCTGTGAATGTTTTCAGTTTTCAACCGATAATGCTTTCACAATCTTGATTATGTTATCTTGTTTCCCAATTTATTATATCCTTATTTTAACCTTTCCTTATATTCACACATTATCTCATCTCTTATAATAAGATCATCTTTTATGTATATTGTGTTCCTTGAATAATATGTATTGTATTCCTTGAATAATTGATCAATATTGATTATGTTAGTTGAGTTATATTTTAATAACAAGGATCTTATTTGAAAGCAATACATTATACCATTTTGTATAATAAATTCTTTGTGGTTTTAACTTCTTTACAATACTTGAATTAAGTTTGTTCTATAACGTTCTATAATGATACGGTATTAGCGCTTATTTTATTAAATGTCCGCTCACTAGAACTAAAGCTAAAAAGTATACCTTGGTCTTAAAACCAACAAATGAGTTACTAAATGCCCCTGTTGACGTCACTCGCATAATGATTGGCGGGCTATATCACGTGAAATCCTTCAGGTAACCTTCACTTAAAGTAAAAGACCTCCCCCAGGACATCTCTTACGTTAAGTTAACTGCATCGTGATCGCTTCCATTTAAACACACGAAGAGATCCTTTACGTTAAGTTACGTTAAGTTGATCGTGATCTTGGCATTAGTGATCCACATGTGAATATTTTCCGCAGTAGGGTGCCAACCAAAAAATTATTTTTTAAAAATCTTAATTTTTTTCCCTTGTTATCTCCTTTAAACACTTCCTCCATCAGACTCTTGTTTATGCCCTCTTTATAATTTGGTTCCACAGTAGGTTGGTAGCACACGTCTTGATCTCCTCATACCATCTCATTCTTTTCCTTCCTCTTTTTCCTTCTACCATTCCCATCACTATATATTTTTCCAAGGAGTGCGGTGTTCTTATAATGTGTTCAAATTATGAGAGTTTAATATTAATTCTTTTAACAAGCATTCTGGATGTATCTCCTCTATTATTGACATATTTATTCTTCTCTCAATCTACCGTGCTTTTAGTAAGCTCTCACTACAATGCAGCACATACTAAAATTGAGATAACCATTTGGGACATGTTACAAACAGAATTAGTAAAATGATACTCAGACAATTACTCCCGATAAAACCTCACTAATTCCGCCCTTTTACACGTTCCCGTTCGAGTTATGAGAGTGCCAGTTAGGGGCCAGCTTGGTGTGTACTGCCAGGTTACGTCACAGGTTCCACGCAATGAAGCCCAAGAGTCCAGTGGAAAATTGTAGATGCTTCCTTGTAGTGGCGGAGCGTGATTTTTATTTTTGGTGAGGCAAGGTCAAAGCATACCGGTAATATTTTTTTTCTCGTCATGTGTTAACTTATTAAATTAATTTCATTTAAGTTTTCCCAATTTTTAAAAATCACTAGAATTACGAAATCATTAAAGAAATCTACAAACAGAAATAATAAAATAGTAAATGTATTGTTAGGAATTAAAATAAGTTTGAAGGGTATGGAGTTATTGCATGTAGTTGATCAAGAGGGCTGTGAGGTCTAGCTCTTCTTATTTTAGTGATGTTTATGTTTTGTTCATAATTGTTTATTCTCTGATTTTTTAATTATCTATGAAGTCAGGGGTGGCCTAAGGGCCGTGTGAACCGGGCAGATACTTGGGGCGCTAGCTCGAAGGGGTGCCAAACAAAGATAAGCCTAACCCAACGTAGCCTGGGCGTGATATGAAAATAATCCCCAAACCTAACATAACCTAGGTATAATAGTGAAGTTGCTAAGCATAACAATCGTTCACTTTTTGCTAAATTTTTTTGGTAAAATGGTACATATTAGTATTATTTTGTGGTGAGTAAATTATAATTTAATGCCACTCTCAAAAGGTTATTTTGAATTTTCCATCTTGAAAAAATGGCACCATAAAACTTTTTTTGTTTGTTTTTCAATTAACATATTATGGTTTTGTAGGTCATATGGCTTGGCGAATGGATTCATGAGAGTATATCTGGTAGCTTTAGCCAGCTGTCAGTTAACACCACTCCCATGGTGAATGGACTATATTATCCACCAGTTACATAGGGGGTGGGGGGGGGGGGGGCACTACTAAGTGATCCCTCATGGGCACAAAATGTACAGTTCATGAATACCACAGTATTTTAAGTATTCTATAAATCTTCCTAATATATGTCTATTTTCGGTTATAACTGCTCATTGTGTTTTTGGACTGAAATTTTGGCCGCGGAATCTATCTGTGAAGCAATATCTACTGTTCCAAATGTTTTAAACTTGAATGCATTTTCCAAATGAATTGCACATTCTTCATTTAAAAAACAACATTTTACTTAAATGTTTAAGATCCTTACAGCCTACCGTTGTCCACCAAGTACCGTAATAAACAATAAAAACAAAATAATAATCTTTTCTTCCCTCACAGTTAGTCACAATTAATTAGGCCCCTACTTTGTCTTGAGACCACTAGGTGGCGTGGCCAAATATTCTATGGTGAGACACTTTGCCACAAGAGTGCAGGATGGCTCGTCTAATATTTAATTATAAATTACTTAACCTCGTGGCAAATAAATGACATTGTCAAATATTCATTGTAAATTTAAATGTTTGATCATTAATTATTGGAAAATGGTCTTATGTGCCATCCTCTTATATAATACAACTATTTAGCTTGTTTCATATAGGTTAGTTCGAGTATATTTCCTGAGTGGTCAATGCAGGCGATATTTACTGTCCAGGCCTACTGGTGGTGGTCACTTGGCCTGTATGGATTGTTTGCTTGTTTAAGGTCTCAGCTGGAAATGTGCTTAAATGGAGCCCCCTTGCTGCTAATGATATCCAGATTTTTTTTTTTTAATATTACAGCGTTGTCTCTCTCACTGATCCTTACGACCTTGTTTGTTGAATGGGCTAGCCTCTTTACTATTTGTGGAGTTGTTGCCACTAAGTTTGAATGTCCCATCAACCAATGAGGTCACATACCAATACTTAAGTACAGTAGTATGTATATTCCACGTCACCTCTCTTCCCTCCTCCCACAAAATAATTTGAAATGTATTATAAAATAAACCCAAGGAATAAACCGTGAAAGAGCCCAATTAAACTATGGGGCCTCAGACCTTGTATAATACCTAATTGCTTACATTTTTCCAGGTTTTGACATGCACCACTGCCACAAATAATAATATTGTCGCCCACCTGATTCATTCAAAGTCAACAAATTATTATAATTTGATGTCAACTGACTTTCCCCTACTACTATTTTAAAATGAAATACCACTGTGTTTGACGTAATTAGACTCATTCACTAAGGGCCGTCTCGGAAAGAGGTCTGTAGTACTGGTACGTGTGAAGCTTATCTCTGTCGAAACGTGTTTTACGTAGTGTTACTGGCATCTATTGGCAGGTTTTAACCCTTGAACTTTGTAATATTGCTTAAGTTTACGTTTACGTGTGTAGAAGCTGGTAAACATTATTATCTCTAACACTTGTTCCAGCTTTGCCGGCTTGCATGAGGACTTTTTTATTTTTTACTAATTTAGCTTCTTGTTAAATCGTTAACCCAATACCGGTAAGTTACATATAGTAAGGTTCTGGTAAAAAATAAACCTTTTAGAAAATAATTTTTTTGTTTGTTTTTGTTGTCATTGAAAATATTCTATTACAATTTTATAGCTATTGATATTATTTTCTTTGTCCATTGAACCAGTTTATTCATATCAAGTTCATATTAAGAGCTAGTTTATAGAAGCTCACAGTAGTTAAAGTAAAACGTGGTGAAAATTGTAATGCTATCTATATCTTAAAACAAAACATATATTGATAATAATTTATGCACGGTTATAGAAGTTATTTTGCCATACAGTTAATAGTATGTTTTTAAACTAATAAACCATACCAGCATAAGTGTATTTAATGTATGTTTATGTGTACTTCTTTATTCTTTAAGTCCACAAAAGATTAAACATTAAAAGCACCATCTTCTTGGCACTTTAAATTTAATTTGTCAAAGAGAATTTACTCGTATGTTGAAAGAAAAATAAGAGTGGAAGAATTATTGTTCATAGAGAGCAAAATTATCTAAATGATTTTGGAATGTTCAAGGTAATTTGAAACGAGGGGAAACTATTTTTGTTTCCAGTCTTGCCAGGGGCTAAAGGACCCCTGCAATATGTAAGAGTGACCTATCAGAGTAAAGACGAAATTTTAGAGAGCCAGCAACACCGATTCATCTAGAAGTAAACCCACCAGTGTCGACTCGGTTACAGTCACATCCATTCTACTTGAGAGAAAGAAAACCAATATTCCCTACCAAGTGTTTTGTTTCATTTAAAAACGTGCCTGAAATAAATATTGTATGTGTGTTTTGTGTTGAGTAACTGTGTTCAATTGTGTTTAAAACTAGGTTTTATTTGGGTTTAAAACAAAGTTTAGTTTGTGTTTAGTTCATGGCTTTAACTGAAATTAATCATATTAATTTCAACAGTTTGTTATATTATTGGTTTAATAGGAGATCTAGTTCAATTACAATTGATATTTTACGGATTTGTATTTCTAACACGGGAGCTATGTTTGAATATGATCGAGACAATAGTTTCTAAATAATAATCAATTTTTATTTACAGCCTTTGGTAGTAGAATAAAACATGAGCAGCTAGATATAATGATAAACAAAATTCATAGGCGGGGGAGTTAACATGCTGAGGACATGTAGGCTGGTAATTTGGATGCCTCACTTTCTCAACTAAACTATCCTTTTAGTAAGTTTAGTAGATAAATGAGTATTACAAATTTGTAACCGACCATCCAAGGCCAAGAGTTAAAATATTTCTCTTTGGCCCTGAAATTATATTACTGAAAACTATATTCGGTACCCTGGATTCCAATGATCTACAACTTTTGAATAGGAAAATTAATTATTTAAGTTAAATTTAAGATTATATGTCAGTTGATGAACTTAATAGATTATTACTTATGAATAATTTACAATAAAGAATTGTTAATAACATTAAATTCATTAAAATATTGTTTGAGGATTATATTGAGCATTATCAGGAATAGTATAGTCAACCAAATAGAAGTTCAAAGCAAAAATTAATGTTTACGAAATTGCGTATTTTGATTGCTTTGTGAATTAAAATATTAGTTGATTTGTTGAGAGTGTTAGAAGCTCTACTTAACGTTATTTTAGAACTAAATAATTTTAGCCAAGCAATTGTGGCTAGTGCGAACAAGATGTTAAGAAATGTACTTATTAACCTTAATTTATTGATGAAAAGATTAAACGTGGTGAAAAACAATATCAAGTTACCGTTAAACATGATATTCCCTGTTGAAATAGAGCCATTATATAATTGTTATAGTGTGTGTGTTCGGTTAGCACTATTCTAATGTATAGTAGTTTAAAAGTGATGTTAAACATTCCTTTAGCTGTGAGAACAAGCGTGTTTGAAAAATATTTAATTCATAGTCGATATTCAAATAGTCAATGTAAATATTCAATTCAGATAGGAATGTGCAATATGTTCTAGAAGTTTTACTAGTAAGGAAGGATAGAAAATATTTTGCAAGTTTGGCAAAAAGGCTATTTCAATAATTGTAAAAAACAAGGAATTACTTTTTGTCCATGACATTATATTGTTTCTAGACCACAGTGTTTATATCTGTGTTTTTACTTTTTTTTATCCAAACCAAATAATTTGATGTGTAAAAATAAATTATTGTTGTTAGAATAAAAGTTTAAAAAAAATTGTTGGATGTGTGCTGTATCATCCGCACTTAAGTTACATTATTACTTAGGGAAAGCTCAGAGAATGTCCTTCCAGTTACTTTAAGGATCAGTTTGTCAGGCAGTATTTTAATGTTTTGAATTGTTATTTGGTCGGTAGTACGAATAAGTTTAAGTTATTAGCCATGTATCAATGATCATTACATGTAGAGAGTCAATGGAACGCTTAGATGTTTCCTAAGCTAGAACACCCGATCCTGATAGCAACATTATTTTTTCTAAACGTTGTATTTTTAGACTAATTTAAAAGAGGAACTGAACGAATATGTTAAGGTCATTGACCCATTAGATGACCTTATAGTCAAGTTAACAACTGACGAGTACAAGCTCACTCAAATTCTATTTTGATTATAGTACAACTGGGCCTACCAGCCCCATTTTGATTTTAATTTTGGTGGAAAGATTATGATATTGTAAGAAAGAAAACATTGGAAAATTGCCAAGTACTTTGAAACATCGTACTGTTGACTTTAGTAGTGTGCGGGTTATGCTGCCACCTTCAATGATAACCACTGATTCAGTAAATGATGGATGGATCAAGCTAATTTAGTTTGTACGATGTAATTTGTCACTTGACTTATGGGGTAGTCAATATTATGTTCAACACTATAATGTTGTTTTACTAAGTAATAATAATAATTTTTTCAAAGAGTAATTTCAAAACTTTTTAAAACAGGTTGGTTGCTGTAACTCTCCCGTCAACCCAGTTAACTTGTGCAATGAACAATGAATTGAAGTCATGAAGCACTAAACTAACATCAAGTCAAAACAACTTATACCGCCTATAAAAGTCGTATTGAATGTGGTTTAATGCTGATCCAGCCTTCTGTTTGAGAGGAGTGTTAATTATTCTTACTTGCAGCAGTAGCCCCTCGTAATTGGTCATGATGACTTAGAAATTAGGGGGAAGCCGACATCTTTCAAAGGGGAAGTAACATAGTTTTTTGAAGATAAGTTCTCTCTTGTAAATCCCGTCAATACGATAAACGTGTTTAGAGATCGCAATGCTGAAACAGAAAAGTAGTGCACGGTGCGTGCCTAAGACCTGTGGATCTCGTGAGTGGACAAGTTAATCGGAGTGGATGTTACTGACATAATTGTCTTCAGACTTCTACAACTCTTTAGTTAGTGATTATTAAATCTCGTGGATTTATTATATATGTCTTTGATGAACAGATGCCGGGAAAATAACGTTTATGGCTCCAATCCTATGTTGTGCAAGTGTGATGTGTGATCAATGTATGATAATCAAATGTCTTATAAGAATGAGGCATGACTCTGAACTGTGTACACAGATAAAACTTTGTGTGGCTATGGTACCACGATGTCGATAAAGAAATGACAATCGGCATCATGCCCGGATATGGTCAGATAACGATTGACTGATGTTAGATTGTACCGTGGCTACAAACTTTTACCACCAAGTGTACATCGTGCAATTACCCCGTCCGTTTAACTGCTAGGCCAGCGCTACGTACGGAGCAAGAAAACACGCCAGCCGACAACTGTGATCACCACAAACGATAAGCAATATCTGAAGCCTGTCGTGAACGTGCAATTGTTACCACAGGACTAAACCGATGTAGTGGTTGATGTGCAAGCGCGGCCTTGTGGAGGTTATTGGAGCTGTTGTGCAAAGTGTGCCCGCCCCCCATCTTCGTCTTGTACCTATCGGCATTGTGCGCAGGCGCCAATGAGGTAATCTAAGAACTCATTGGCTGTGAATGATATCACCTTACGTCAGGCAATCCATCCACATTTCCCCCGCTGTTTCAAGAAGAATATAAGCAAGTGCTCAGTGATACTCTGTACTCTTTGATGCCAATAGTTCTAAGGAACATATTAGGATATAAGTAGTCGTAATGTTGGGGATTCATATTATTTCCTGTAGATTTTACATAAGTGGCTAGGGGCTGCGTTTAGCTATAAGTCATTCACGAGCTAAATTTACCTGGATGACAGCTCATAATGTTACTAGAAGTAATCCCTAATATATCACTACGCCAACAGCTGACATCTATTACTTTGGATGACTGTAATGAAAACAGATGGTAATATATTAATGTGATAGTTAAACACAGTAGTTTAGGCCAATATTATTTACATATTTATTTGAGGTCGGACACAAAGTTTATTTATAGTTTTATTCCCCTTAAAAAATATTAACACCACTTTCACAAAAACTTCTAACGAACATAGCTTCAAAATGGCTACTGACGAATCTAAACCATATGATTGAACATAACGGTAAACAAGTTTTTTTACAATGCTACAGACACGCAGTTGATGAAAATATTTTATTCAGTTAAATATTTCAAAATACGATAAAATAATCATAAAATCATTATTGTATGTACAAAAATGACAACAATTTTCTCTTTTCCAAGTAAATACGATGATGCCTATATTAAAAGAGATTGATGTGTACACTATATTACACAAAATCAGTAACGTTCCAAAACGAAAAATAAGTACTTTTAATTATGTTTAAAATATTGTTTTGATTTGGATAAAAAGAAATTATTTAAAAAAATGAAATAGTATGAGAAAACTTAAGTTTACGTTATTTTAAATGTAATATATAACAATAATTAAAGATCTTTACATTTATAACAAAACTGTGATCTTTTACAAGTGTTGGCAACCCAAAACCTAAACATATGATTTTAGAACTGTCATCCAGGTAAAAACCTATCGTGAACGGAATATACCTATCACGAGTATCCACGTGGAGTAACCTAAGGAGTGATTAATAACCAATCGTTCGATGAAATTAAAAGAAATATTTCAAAGACTGGGTGATTCAAATGGTTGACACGAGTAGGATCATGCGATACTCGTACACTACCAACTGGTTGACAAAATAAAAACAAATATTTAGGAGTGTTAGGTGGGTAAGTGGCCGACAAAGCTTGGTCCAATTGGTCGACAAGCTCATACATAGGAAAAGAACGTGAGATATAGTCAACTGGTAATCACGAAAGGACCAAATGGTAGACAGATGTCGAAATGTATCCAGCTAATAGTGGATCAAGTGAACGACAAGTTTATACATTGCGAATCAATTCCCACAAAGGTCCCGGGTTTGATTCCCTTATCCAGATATTATTTTTAAATTAGATATTTAGATACCTTCCTGTAAACGTTCAATTATAAATTTAGCTACTTTACAGAGAACGGATATCATCACTTATTTCAATCAATTGTATTAGTAATTTTTTCCTTCCCTTCTCATTACCCGTTCGAGCTATAAGCATATGATAGGTGGGAATGAGGAAGGTATTATTATTATCATTATTACTATTATTAGCACCGCATCTTTACTACCCGTTCGGGTTATACGCACTTACGCTAATGTGTAATGGTAGGGTGATTGTGAGATGAAATGAAGGACCTACAGTTTAACGTGGAATCCGAACCACGGTGGAGGCCTGGCATTCCACACATTCACATGATTCTTGTCAGAGGTGTAGGAACGGTTTGGGAATCAGATAAATCTGTGCCGGGACCGAGGATTGAACCCCGGTCGCTAGCACAGAAGTCTGACACCTTACCCCTAGACCACCAGGTCACCAATGAGGAAGGTAGAATTTAGAGGAAATATGAACATATTTGCGTGGAGAGAGAGTGCATTTAGGGAAAAAGTCTCAGTATGTTTACATCTGACCGGGATTCTAACCCCCATCACCAGCAATCCAGCTTCGAAAATGACACCAAGGGGTCAAAAATAGAAACTACATCATAACACATAGCTTGCCGTATAATTACGCAAATGCAACTATTTTAACTTTCAAAACAAGTTCTTCGATTGGCAGATAAACTATAATAAATTTTCTCCTTTCGGATTTAGTTGTTGGGTTAAGATGAATGCATTACCTCTGTATGTTCACCAAGGGGATTTGACGGGTCCTTTTCAGTAACCTGGCAATTATATACGGTAGTTTATAACTAAGGATAGGATGTTTATGACCTTAAAATTCGCGAAACATGCGTGGAAATATGCCCTTAAAAATACCAATATATGGCCTAACAATAAACATACATTCCCTAAAAATGTATGCTAATGATATTGAATATTATTAAAAATATCCCTCAAATCAAGGAAGTGCCTATCTTGCTTGTAGTAACCAAGAGAGCCTTTAAAGCAGAACCAGAATTATTGGTGGAGGAGGACAGTTATAAGAAGCGGTCAATGACACCACCTTCCGGAGCTAAGCTCTCAAAGTTCTTACTACCTGGGTTTCTCTAGAAAAGGTCTCTCTCGAACAGGTATAGACTACTTGAAGTCGACAGGAATAGTGAATCTATTTTGAGCAAGCAAAACCAGATATGATTCTTACCTACAAGTAATATGGTCGTAAGATATGTGAATAATAATAATAACCCTACTATAAAATGTGTTATAAATATTATACAATCATTTAAAGTCAAGGAAAGGTGGATATAAACATAGAAAAGAGGAAGAGCATAGTATGACTTTTACAATGAAAAGAAGAACACTGTTCACACTTTACATTGCTGCCACTGGACAAAGAGGCGATGGCTGCCTCTTGAAGAAAATCTATGGTTACCACTCACTCCCCGACCTAGGTTTCATTCTATATTTGGAAGAAGGTTCAGGAAAGATAGTTATCAACATATAAAAGGGGACGAACACATTATGACTTTTACAATGAAAAGAAGAATGCCAGTTCACACTTTACAAGGCTACCACTGGACAATGAGGTAATGGCTACCTCTTGAAGACTATTGATCGTTACCGCTCAATCCTCCGACCTTTTATATGTGTACACACACCTTTCCTGAACCTTCTTCCAAATATAACTGAATACCTTAAAAAGCTAAAAGAAGTTTTACTTAAAGAAAGAGAGAAATACTGTTATGCAAGTAATTTTAATCGACATAGTAGTCATATCATGACTTAATGTCCCAAAAATTGTGTAAATATAAACCCAAAATTGAAAACTGTTCAAAATTTGCACTTATATGCAGAATAAAATGGAGTAAGGGTACATAGCAAAAATAAATGTGTATATCATTAAGCATTAAATTCGTGTTGAAAATAAAATATTATATGTCATAAACATCAGAACCCAATTTATAACAATTTTGAATGGAATTTTTCATGCTTCTTAAAAACTCTGAGAACATGTTTTGAATCTATTTTATCTTGGAAAAAAATCGATAAAATATTAATGTGTGATTTTCCTATCTGAATACAGAACGTAAAAATATGATCTAGATTATAAATTCTATAATCCTGCAAAACATATCAAAAGCAGATAGATATGTTTACTTTCAAACAAAGGAAAGATTGATTAATTAAGTGGAATCGTTAGATAGGAGTGAAAAAAATTAATCAACAACATACGTTAGGGTATAAAATAACTTTAGCTTTAAGTTTCACAAAGACTCGCTCCCACTTCATTCAGCAAACAGTGGTATTAGGCATGCGCCCAGCGCGCTGCCTGTCGACTCTCCCGCAAGCTTCAGCCCGTAGTTGCGCGGAGCACGCCGGGTATGAAAGACGTTCACCAACAAGGTGAGGGGGGGAGAGGGTTGTGCAGTCTAGCAACGGGCTCCGTCCACAACATTTCCCTCGGCGCCGCTCATAACAATGACTTGACACTTAATCTATTTAATGTTCGTATTGGCAGTGATAAATAGTGATATTTAATTCGTGATATTTTGAAGAGTGCTTTAACTAAGTTATTTAGGAACAAACCCTGGTAGGAACTCTAATTTATAAATTGCTTATCATTTAGAATACGACCTAAAAGTGCTTCATTGTTGTGTCAAGAACATTCTGTTTTCCAAAATCAACCCGACCCCAATGTTGCCCCCAGCTCGTGTCTCGCCTCCCAGTGCTACGCGCGGGTGAAGGAGCCCCGGACGAGTGCTAGATGGTGTGTCTGACGCGCGGCTCGCCGCGTGGTGTTAGCGTCAGTTGACCATGTCCGACGTCACCACCCGTACTGTGATACACTCCTAGAGCCAGGATGGCCACCCCGCCAGACAGCCCCATTGAAGATGTTATGTTTGAGATCGAGCCATGTCGGGTCCCGAAGCACCGCCCCGTGGCCCTGGAGGACCTATGCAGGCAGACTAAGTTCACGAGACAAGAGATCCGGGTCATGTACCGGGGTTCAAGCAGGTAAAAACAATAGTGGAGTGTTTAATGGCACTTTGTTGTTTTTGTCAACAATGGATGCTTTGCTTCAAGTCCTGTTGGTTGGTTTAGTGGAGTGATCAATGACGCTTTATTGCTTTTATCAACATTGGTTGCTTTGTTTCACGTCCTGTTGGTTGAGTTATTAGAGGGAATGTTCAATGAGGCCTTGTTGCTTTTTTCAACAATGGTTGCATTGTTTCACTTCCTGTTGGTTGATTTATTGGAGTGTTCAATGACTCTTGGTCTCTTTTCTCAACAAAGAATGCTTAGCTTGACATCCTGTTGGTTGGTTTATTTGAGTATTCACTGACGCATTGTTGCTTTTATCAACAATGTCTGCTTTGCTTCACGTCCTGTTGGTTAATTTATTGGAGTGTTCAATGACGCTTTGTATCTTCTTTCAACAATTGATGCTTAGTTTCACGTCCTTTTGGTTGATTTATTGGAATATTCATTGATGCTTTGTTGATTTGTTTCAAGTCTTGTTGGTTGATGGAGTGTTCAATGATGCTTTGTTACTCTACTCTACAATGGTTGCTTATTTTCACGTCCTGTTGTTTCGTTTATTGAAGTATTCAATGACGCTGTTTTACTCAATAGCTGCTTTGCTTCACGTCCTGCTGATTGGTTTATTGGAGTGTTCAGTGACGCTTTATCGCTTTTCTCAACAAGGATTGCTTTGTTTAACGTCCTGTTGGTTAATTTATTGGAGTGGTTAATGAAGCTAAGTTCCCTTTCTCAATAATTGTTGCTTTGTTTCACGTCCTGTTGGTTGATTTATTGGAGTGTTAAATGACACTTTGAATCTTTTCTCAACAATGTATGCTTAGCTTCACGTCCTGTAGGTTGATTTATTGGAGTGTTCAATGACGCTTTGTTGCTTTTATTAACAATGGCTGCTTAACTTCACTTTCTGTTGGTTTATTTATTGGCGTGTTCAATCAAGCCGTGTCGCTTTTTTCAACAATGCTTTCATAGTTTCACGCCCTATTGATTGGCTTAAAGGCATATCTTGGCTCCAATACCGGGGTTTCTCCCTCTTAATGCCCAGTAAGTTTTTTTTAGTGGCAATACAAAAGTTTTTGAACTGTTGAGGGATTGAAATCAGGTACAAGCTAACATTAAATATATTTTCTAGTACTTTAAAACGCTACCCATCACTATTAATTTTTTATACGTATAAAGAACTATTGTTTTCCCAACTGTTCATAAATTATATGACCACTAATTTTAATTATGCGCTACATAACTATACTAATTGTACTAGTAATTATACTCAGCAAGTAATTAAAATATTTCGCGAAAAATACGTACTTTTTCAGGCAGGCGCAAGCGACCAACTGACGACTGATCCTGTCAGGCGAGTTTATCTCATCGTTCGGAGAATACCTTGTCAACGGATGATACACTTTTCCCCTGCATGGTTGTCATGGGAACACGATGGTAAAATAGTACTACTACTAGTATTACTAATATTTTCTTAAATGTTAATGCATAATTTATTTATAAATGCAAGTCAGTTAAAATGTTAAGATCATCTAAAACTAATCTAAGAAGACCCTGAAAAGAAGCTAATATGTTTGCTCGAGGCTCTAACATAATATTATCATAGGCATAAGAAATTTAGGAAGTGAGGCTATATATAAGTGGATCAATAAAATACCCTACGAAGAACACAAGACTATTATTTAAATACCTCTACAAAGATACATTTGGCCTCATTCTCCAATATGTGATATGTACAGCGATATTTGAGCCGTACAATGTATATATATATAAACCTAATTTTACCGTATCGAGATTAACCTTCAGTATGTCAAGTCAGGAAAGTCACAAAATCATCCTATATCATCATCCCTATACTATCCCTATAATATACTATCACAACACTATCCTATACTCAAATTTTAGCAGTCAATAATGTTATTTTTGTGCTCATATCAGCATTTTTGCTGTTAAATTACCCGAAATAAAACCATTTTTATGGGGTGGACAAGCTTGACTTCTACATTTTTGTTAATTTCTTATATTTTTTTGTCTAGCCTATGCCTTTTGATTATGGTGCTTTATACTCATATTTGCCCGAAATTCGGCTCTTGTGATGGTGACGAGTTTGAGACGGCCGTCAATTGATGTGGTGTTGAGCCAGGCCGGAAGGAATTACGTTACCACGAACAGAGCGGGAAGAAAATGACAGGGAGAGTCAACTCGGTGAGCTGGATGATACTTGTCGCTCATAAATACTTTTTTCAAATTTTAAATAAAATATTTATTTTGCCAATTAAATTGTTAATGCTACTGCAACGGATAGCTGGGGAATGGTTGGAGAAAGGGTACCTAGCGATATAATGGTGCTACTACTAAATAAATTGAGTAGTAATGAATAAATGACAAATACCATCAAGGGGTTCAACATCTATAACATAGCGTAAGGACTCTATGTATAGATGAAGTGATTGATGTCATCAGTGTGGATTTACAAGGAATAGGTCAACCCTTGATCCGATTTCCAGTATAAGAAGATCATGGTAAAAGAAAAAAAAAATTGTAATATAATGCCACTGTTTATCAATTTATTATTTTTAGTACTGCGTCTTACTACCCGTTCGGGTCACTAGCCTATCAGTATACTATTTTACGCTAACGGGTTAGGGATGAGGAAGGTTGAACTTACAATAAATGTACCTACACTGGCGTGGAGAGAAAATGTGAACACATTTAGAGAAAACCATCCTTAGTACACTTGACCGGGATCGAACCACGATCCCCCCGTTATTGGCAGTCTATTTTATTGCGATAGTGACGCTTTGGAGTTTAGACCAGGCAGCCACCGAAGCGGGTAATTTATTTATTTCAAAAATGCATATGATTGCATCAAAAGGCAAAATTTGTTCAGTAGTTTAGTTAATTTCGGAATAACCCAAAAATTGGTTAGGCCTTTTCAAATGTGTTTAGTAAAACTATTTTTCTTATTTTATAAATCATACGGCCCAGGATATCAAATGGTTGCTGTCCGCTGATTTTAATTAATGTTTTAAATACTATTTAAAATTCACAAGGCTCTCATTCAAGAACCCACCTTATCCCCTCTACTATTTACATTATACAGCGTGACTCAATTGTTGACTTTTGCAAATGTTTTAGATTTGCTGTGTGGTAATGGGGTGGTAGTTAAAAGGAATGGCCTACATATTTCTTTTTAGCACCGCGCCTTACTGACCTGTTCAGATTATACGCTTATGTACTAATTACGCTATTGAGTTAGGGATGAGGAAAGATCTATTATAGGAAGTGTACCCACATTTGCATGAAGGGAGATTGTAAAACAATTTTTGGAAAACCCTCAATACAACCGACCGGGATTTGAAACCCGATCTCTCTTTCATTGACATTCTAGTCTAACATGAAAGTGACACCCTAGACCGTACGGCCACCTAAGCAGGTTTTATTTCATTTGTATATGAATATATATAATATACAATATGGATAAAAATATGGATAAAATCAAGTACAACAACATGCTTAATATATGTAAAGTTAAAAAATACACCCTCGGTTTTCCTAAAGTACTAAGTATGTCAAGTTTTAGATTTCTATATTTACCGATTTTGTAGTTATCCACACCAGTGGTAGCGCAGTATAAGGTGCTAGGCTTGCAATATACATAGTAAAACTTGGTTTAAATGAGCATGAAAATAACGAGATCATGGCTTTAATGAGCCAAAATACTTTTTTTAACCGCATCTTACTACTCGTTTGGGCTATACGCTTTTGTACTAATTACGCTAATGGTCCTAGGGATGAGGAATATATTTATAGGAAGTGTACCAACATTTGCGTGAAGGAAAAGTGGAAAGCACCCGACCGAGAGTAGAACCTCATTCTCCCCGTCACTGGCAGACTAGTCTACTGCGAGAGTAGTGCCTTAAATCCGCCTACACCGAAGCGGGTTTTAACTTTTAATCTAAACGTATTCCCATACAATTGCTCACTTTTATAACGGGTGTACAGACTACACGGATATACTGACAAAGTTTTGGTAACCATGCAAACTTGAAAACATTCTTTATTACTCGGGTTGTCGGAAATACCCAATTATTAGTAATAAACAAAAATGAGAGGGATGATTTAGTTTTTGTGAGCACCCTCACCGAGCAGGTTTATGACATTGTCTTGTCCTTGCGGAACGTCCCACTCTACCTACATCTCCAGTATCTAACCTCCATCTCTTCTCCTTCAATTTACCCAAACACCACCAAAAATGTAAAGTCAGTTAGAAACGAACCCTACCGTTGGAAACTAGGGTGAAAATACGGCCCGATTAATCGGGATTGTCCCGTTTTGGGGACACAGATTTTTTTTTTTTTTTTTTAGAATATCGTCCTTTTGTCCCAGTTCTTAATAGCAACATGTAAAACCACATTTTTCTTAAAATCCAACTATTACCCTTCGTAAGTCAAACAATGAATCATTTTAAATCTATTGACAGAAGCAAGAACTGGCCCTTTAAAATGCACTGGACTTTTAGTAAAACATTTGTCACTCTTGTATCTTTACTAAAATACTAGATACTTTTTTTTTGCCTATTTTTGTGTGTGTGAGGAGGGGGGGGGGGGTAGAGAGGGTAGTATGCATGATAGGTGTCCCACTTTTGGCTTAAGCAATTATGGTCACCCTATCGGAAACATACAATATACTAACAAAATAAAGAGTATCTCGAATCGCCAAAAAAGGACAAAATTATTGGCGCAAAAAATGAAGTCAGCAAAAGATCTACTTTGTCCTCTTCAACAGTATCGACATTAGTGGAAAAATAAATATATCAACATATTGACACTGGAGAACCAACATAGTCGTAAAAAAGTATTAGAAGGTATGAGCTTACTAACGTCGTTGAAGTATCGATTCAAAGATTCACTAAACAAAAGAAGTGATGGATTTTCAATAGATGGGACAATATTGAGGGCTCAAGTGGAAAAATTTGCTAAAAAATGCTGACGTGATGACTTTGTAATTAAAAACAATTGGCTGGATCTTTTTAAAACCCGACATAACATCGTTCATGCAAAAATTAGTGAAGAATCTCGATGTAAAACCAATAATGGCAAATGTATCTATGTAATTATTATATTCTCTCTAATAATTACTTTGTTTTTTGGTTGAATCTATATTTATATAAAGTTATTTATAGTTATAATAAATGGTACGGAATTCCACACGGACTTTCTCGTTCTATTATTTAAAAATAGGGATATTTACTCAAAACTCATAATATATGTGAAACGAAATAATATACACTAGCAAACCCAAGCTTGAATTGCATTATCCTGATGTAAAACATTTTTTGAATCCCGGTTTTAAATTTTATATATTTATTTTTAAAGAATTAATGTCCTCATTTGTATGTTTGGACCAATAAAAAAGATCAATATTGGGTCCACAAGGGTCAACACTTCGTATTAAAATTTCAAATTCCGGTTAAATATTTCGAAATTTTATTAGGTGTCGCACATATTCAGGTCATCGCATTGCTATTAAATTCCTCATGTATAAATTGTGAACAATAAAAAATGTAAATATTGACTATTGAGTCTAAAATGGAGATGGCTCATTGTTGGACAAACATTTACCCTAAGAGGTTTAAGAAAAAACAACATACACTTTTAGAGACTTACTTATATTTAATTACTCTATGGCATTGGAGAATTATTGCGTTAGAACTTAAGTATTATCAATTTACAACTAAAGTTCACAAAATTGTATTAATATATTTGCCAATATCTCAGAAACTGTTGGTTTTATAAAAATATATTACAAATAAATTTTTATTTCTAGTAGTATTACAATTTTGCAATGATAAGTTATTTAGTATCTCAAATAGTTGCGAAGACACGGAAATGTCCGCTTCTGTAAAGTACTCTGAAAGTCATTTTAATGGGAAAATAAAAATAGCCATTTTATTTATAATCTTAATCAACGCCCAGATACGAATGTTAATAAAAATCAAAAATCGTTAAAGCCGATTTTGAGACAATCAATTTTTCCTCTTTTGGCCTTTTATTAAACCATTATTAATTTTAAGTTTAAACGGACACACAGACAGACGCCATTGCAAAGACCACTTTTTAGGATTGGGGGGGGGGGGGGGGGGCTATATGACCTCGTCATTCATCAACAGTTCAGGATTTGCGTATAGATTGAAAGTTATTGGTTTAATAAAAATATGTTTCTAGTAAAATATTTGTATTATGAATAGATCTACATATTTGTAATGATAAGTAATTTCATTTCTCAAGTAGTTTCGGAAATATGACCAAAAATGAGAATTTACGCATCAGACCGGAACCCTTAAAGTAATTTTGCTGAAATATTGAGAATAGCCATTTTGTTTGGAGTACTTATAAATGTTTTGAAATGAAATTTAATCAAAATCGTTAGAGCCGATTTTGAGAAAATCTACTTTTTCTCTTTCTGCCCTTCTCAAACTACCCTTAATTTTAGGATTAGATATCCAATTCCAAAAAACCCTCGGGGCAACCCTATGAAAACCTGGATACCAAGTTTTAGCCCGATCGGTTAAATAGCTTAGGCTCTAGTTGGAGGTACAGACAGATAGACAGAAATTCAAAAACTACTTTTTCTGATTCGGGGGGTCAAAACGTCGAGATTCATCAAAATCTCGAGTTACTTTTTTTGACGATCACAATACTTTTTATACCTGTAAGAGAGAGCTAAAGTAAAAAAAATGCATATATGTAGATTTAACTGATCACTGATGTAGTTAGTAATAGTTATAGCGAAGAAATTGTTTCGGTGTTCGTTGTAACAAGGCTCGACTGTACAGAAATATTTCAAAATGCGTTAAAGTACGCATGCGCAGAAGCTACTAAGCACACACTACTTACCCTGAAAGGTAGCAAGGAGTCTCTCCTTAGCTGACTACACTATGACCCTATCTTATAAGCTACGTCATAGTGTAAACTTGCAAGGTAAGTGTGCTACCTTTTAGGGCAAGTAAAGGGTAGACCTACATGTATAAGGTCTCACATTTTTATGTTCATTAGTTTTGAAACTGACCGCACAATGTGATACTTACTGTGTTTCAAGACAATATGTCAGGCTCACAATATATGTAAAAGCACCAACTATGGTTACCCTAAGTAAACCTTGATTTCTAACAAATGGACAGTTGAAACACATTTTGGAAAATACGAACATATTTCTTTTCTGTTGGCATTGATTACATTTTAATATATTATTAGTTCTAGTTTATATGTAATAATATAAATCAAAAGTGATAACTGCATATAACATGATTTGATGTATCAATACCTGAAAGTAGATCTAGTAACTCTTTATAGCGGTCAGATATGTCGATTAGAAAGAAAATTGGTGTAAACGTAAGCCCAATCCAAGTTTTCGCGTTCTATGAATCTTATTTTTTTGACTATATGAATTGGTGATAACGTGGTTTAAGGCATCAGGTTATGGAAGTAAAATATTGTAAAAATTACACATGAGGTGCATTTCCTAAAGGGTTTCCAAGTACGGATGCAAAGTTTAATCTCTTTAGTTTTGTTGGCTTTAAAGTTATTCGCACTGAAGTTCACGTGGTCTTTATACATAAGGCTGGAAATATATGAATGTGCGCACATACCTACCTAATTATTTTAAAACTAATATTATAATTAAATTATATGAATATACTAATCACGAAAGTTTTAAAAATAAACAAAATGGATATATTAGAAAATATTTTTATAGGGGTCTATACTCGTATTAATGAAGTGCCTAATCTAAAGGGTTATTTTGATAGAATAAATCAAGTAAAATAAAAGGTACCTTTTTTTTATAGTTAAAAGAACTAAACTATTTCTTAGAACATAAAACAGTCCAGTACTTCATACACTAAAATCTATAAAAATAGGCTAAATCGAGCTAATAGGTTCATACCCTAAATATGGAGTCATATAATACTAATTTTTCTAATGCAAATAAGCCTTATAGAAATTCTATAGTATTTCAATTGCTCTTTTAAGAGGAATTTTATATCTATTTCATCTAACTCTTGAATGGGGTATGAATAGATTTAGAAATTAATTTCGTATATTTTAGTTCTTTAATTTATACATCTAATATCATCTTAATCCGCATTTAAATCGGTTTTTAAGTCAAACTATTAATCATATATTTTTATTTGATCACATTATTATAGTATTATTGATTTTCAATAACTGTGCAATTATACCCTGATGATTTATTCTTAGTAATAATCCTCTCGGGGTTATTAACAAAAAGAGGCGCTGCTTCTTTTCAATTATGATTTCCAGGAGGAATAGAAGGATTTAACTGAATTGTTTAATTTTAATAACCTGACAAAAATTTCACCCCTAATAATCCTCTCTCAAATACCAGATGTTAAAAAAAATTGGGTTCATAACTTTAGGATCTTGTTTTACTCATTAAAATTAGTGTAAAGTACCAGTAAACATATGTATGCAAACCAACTCACACAGAGATACAGGCAATTTAATATTTTGGTTTTTATTGTTTAATTTAACTGGCCCCATTCGTAGACATTTAGCTTGCTTTTGTTTACATACTTACACATAAGCTAGTATTGGACTTTCATTAGTTTACCTGGATCGACACTAATAAAAATAATATTACTCAAAGTTTTGTTACTGTGGGAACTGTTCGAAGAGTGTTAATTGTGTTCTAAGCGGTTAATGATGACAGCTTATTATTCTAATGCAGAAATGGCAGACGTGCATTTTATTTATGGCCGTGCCGGCGTAAATGCTGCTGCCGCACGTCGTCTATACGAGGAAATGAATCAAAATTCCATCCCAAACATTATTTGCGGAAATCCACCAATGACTGTGTGAACATGGCTCTTTTACAACCACGTTAATGGATCTAGGGTGTCCCAGAAGTGTTTCGACTCCCGATATGGAAGTTCGTGTTTTGAGAAGAGTGGAACAAAATCCCAGAACCAGTGTAAGATGAATTGCAGCTATTGAAGGTTTCAGTGCGCCTCAAGTCTGGAGAATACTTGGTGAACAGTGCTGTATTTATACCATATTCAACAGTGCCTCTCACTCTCCTTGATTATCAAGAAAGGGTGGTGTTTTACCAATGGCTTCTAGGAATACTAGTTATGGATACAGGCTTCATTGCTGATGTTATTTTTACTTATTAGGCTGGATTAACTATAGATATTATTGTAAACTTTAATAATAATCATCTATGGGCAAACGAAAGTCCTCATGCCATTCTTGCATCAAGACACCACAGCGATATTCAATAAAGGTTTGGCTGGCCATTTTAGAATACATACTAATGGGATCACTCGTTTTACCGAACTGACTAAATGGTGCAGGCCACCATATTTTTTCACTGAATGTCTTACCAAATTTATTGGAGGATGTTCCCCTTAAAAAAAGACAACAAATGTGGCTTATTCAGGATGGGGCTTCACCTCATTTTTTGCTGTCAGGCATTATTACCTCAATGAGACGTTTAATAGAAGATGCATAGGTCAAGGAGGTCAATTCACATGATCCAACAGCCCCCCCCCCCAAGTTCTTGACCTTAACATTTGGACTTGTTTGTAGATAAATATTTAAAGAGTTTAGTGTTCTCGTCTCCAATAACTGATTTAAAAGACAATGTTGTTCAATGAGTTTAAAACTGTTGTCAGACAATTCGTATGAAGTCAGGGATTTTTCAAAGAATACGCAACGGTCCGATTCAAAGATGTGAAATTTGTGCGGAACTAGAAGGAAAACATGTCGGAACACTTTTTGTAGTGATGAGGTCATAAATTTGTGCCATATAAACCCAAATATCATTTAAATTTTTATCCAATTTATTTTCAATACCAAAAGATATAATTGCCTATATGTCTCTGTGAGTTGATTTGCGGATCTATGTTTACTAGAACTTTTTTTTACTAATTTTAATTAGTACTACGAGATCCCAAAGTTCTGAACTCCTAATTTAAACACTCTATATAATGCCTAAAGAGAATACACTCCTAAGTTTTTCTTACGTATGTAAGCTTATGCCAACTTTCTTATTTCTAATTTTATTAATGAGCTACCTGTGTAATTTTTAAAGAAATCTAAGGTTTCAGATTCGCAATAAATCTATTGGCCTTTATCTTAATAAAAATATAAGATTGGAGTACACACCTTCAGGTTTCATTATATAGATTCAATGCTGCAACTTTTTAGGGTTCTTGAATTTGGAGATCTAACATCTACAGATATACCCAAAAACACACATTATACTTTGTTTATATAATGATATTCCAGTAAACTTTCGAATGATCAATTACAATCATATCATCATTGATTTGATGGATTTACCTTTACATTTGAATTATTATGCTATAAATTGGATTGTTTGTTATGGTTACTATTGTTTTAAAATATTACAATATCTGCGGGTGTTTATATCGGGCAAAGCTCGCGGATGCGGACCGAAGATTTGCGAATGCGGGATGGATGTTATTTTGGTAATCCATGCATGACTCAAGTTATAAAAGGGAAATATAAAAATCAAGGTGCATGGTAGTGCATCAGCCAAGTTCTTTAGCAGGCAGCAACTCCGTTTATTACTTTAACGGCTCCAGTAACCTCTAATAGCTTATACTATAGTCTTTAATCTGAACTGATTTTCAAAAATGAAAGAGTGTAAAACTATCTTGAAAATAGGACATAATGATATTCATGCTAATAATGGTAGAGGGGCTAGCTCATAGTAAGAGAAAGCAATCCCAAGTGGTGATATTTTAGTCGTTAACACCTTTCTTTAAATATCTTTTCATCGCCTTGATAGTGACAAGTTTCCCGTTCATAGAGTCCAGTGGACACGCAAGCCCTTTTCCCGCTCAGTTTATGCTACCGAACAATCAGCCCCGCCTTTATTCGACCGCTGCAATGAGCAGCTGACTAAAGTTAGTTACCACAGGAGTAATTTGACAGCACAAAAGCAAAATTTAGGGCACATAATGATCACAAACGGAAAACAATCGATTTTATACATTTAAGTTTAGTTAGATAATATGGTAGGCCAATTTGATGTATGTAATTTGTTTGGGCCAAACCCTTCCTTCACCTCTGACAAGACATCTTGTGAATGGGGGGAATGCCAGGCCTCCACCGTGGTTCGGATTCCACGTTAAACTGTAGATCCTCCATTTAATCTCACAATCACCCTATCATTACACATTAGCGTAAGTGTGTACAACCCGAACGGGTAGTAAGACGCGGTGCTAATAATAATAATAATAATAATATAATAATAATAATAATAATATGTTTGTGTAAGCTTAGCTAGGAATTGTAAACATTTAAGATTTATCTAGCATTATCTAAATAAGATTAGTCTGAGGTCATGAATGTTAATATAACCCTTGGATATATAAGTGGTTTGATGTAGCCGTGATGCTTAATACCTTGATCTTGAGATAATAGCTCTCACTCTTGGACGTATAAATTATCTTCTATAGTTGTCATCATTAAGACTTTGTTTTTTATACGCCATTCAGCACGCTCTGGTATAGTCGAGATCACTAATACTGTATTTTTCAGATACAGATCATCATGATCTTGTATATACATATGAAGTTCTGCTGTATTTCTCATTCTGTTCGCCACACAGGTGTTTTCATCCGTAGTGTAATCGTTCTGTTCCTCTACAATCTTTGAAGAAAAGCATACCTTTTCACCCCTTGTTGGTTAGAAATCCTGTATTAATTGAAGAGACTTCCCTCAGAAGGGTTTAAACGTATTTCAGACGTTCAGACATGACGTAATATTAAAATGTTTTAATTTTTTATTTAAAAGTGTTATTTATCTTACAGGGAAGTTGAACTATACTGACAGGGATCTCTACTATAAACAACCTTGTCTTTAGAGCACAGTAAATAAAGCATACATGTAAGTGCAAATGTACAACTAATTATTTTCAACGACGTTTTACGCAAATTGCCACAGTTTTGTTATCAGGGTGAGGGATGAAGGAAATTAGATTTATCCTTCTAAGGTAGACTCGGGAATTTCCAAACGTTAGTATGTAAGAAGTATAAGGGATTTACATAGCAGAATACCAGTAGTTTTCACTTCACTAAACTCAGGAAGTCTCAGGCGCTAGCCTGTTGGAAGTACAGAAGTGTCATCTGCAGAACATCAGTGGCTCTCACTCCACTAGACTCAGGAGGTCCCAGGCGCTAGCCTGTTGGAAGTACAGAAGTGTCATCTGGCAGAACATCAGTGGCTCTCACTCCACTAGACTCAGGAGGTCCCAGGCGCTAGCCTGTTGGAAGTACAGAAGTGTCATCTGGCAGAACATCAGTGGCTCTCACTCCACTAGACTCAGGAGGTCACAGGCGCTAGCCTGTTGGAAGTACAGAAGTGTCATCTGGCAGAACATCAGTGGCTCTCACTCCACTAGACTCAGGAGGTCCCAGGCGCTAGCCTGTTGGAAGTACAGAAGTGTCATCTGGCAGAACATCAGTGGCTCTCACTCCACTAGACTCAGGAGGTCCAGGCGCTAGCCTGTTGGAAGTACAGAAGTGTCATCTGGCAGAACATCAGTGGCTCTCACTCCACTAGACTCAGGAGGTCACAGGCGCTAGCCTGTTGGAAGTACAGAAGTGTCATCTGGCAGAACATCAGTGGCTCTCACTCCACTAGACTCAGGAGGTCCCAGGCGTTAGCCTGTTGGAAGTACAGAAGTGTCATCTGGCAGAACATCAGTGGCTCTCACTCCACTAGACTCAGGAGGTCCCAGGCGTTAGCCTGTTGGAAGTACAGAAGTGTCATCTGGCAGAACATCAGTGGCTCTCACTCCACTAGACTCAGGAGGTCCCAGGTGTTGATTACGTCTCAGAGAACTCGTCTTGTCTCGGTCACAGATGGCTTCCCCTTGTTGAGAACCTGCCAAGTGTGTGTAAGACGATTGTGGAAGCCCCGCAGTGGCTGTGACAATTTCACATCTCTCATTGGACAGGCCCCAACATTCCTGTCTTCGAACGAGGGACTTCCTTACCGGGACTACATGGTCTAATATTAAAAAAACATTTTATGTAATACATACATACATGTTTCCGAGAATATTACATTCACATGCCTTTAGATTCGAATGAGGGAAATCCTTCATGGATCATAGCGTACTTTTAAGTACAATAACAATTGATGCCAAAAAAGACATCTACCAACTGAGATCGATGATTTATATTCACAAATAATTTTGAATTGTTTTATTTGCAAACACATGTGATCAAACCAAAGCCAAGTAATCAACCAAACCCACATTCGGCTATTAGTTTACTAATTGATTTTTCCACACTACTCTATAGTCATCATTTGTGCACACTACTCTATCGCCATTTAGTTCTACACACTACTCTATAGTCATCATTTGTGCACACTACTCTATCGCCATTTAGTTCTACACACTACTCTATCGTCATCATTTGTGCACACTACTCTATCGCCATTTAGTTCTACACACTACTCTATCCTCACATAGTTCCACACACTACTTTCCCCATTTAATTTGCACACTATTATATCATTATTATTTGTATAAACTTTTCTATCCTCACATAGTTCTACACACTACTCTATACTCACATAGTTCCAGACACTACTCTCCTCATTTGGTTTGGCACACTACTCTATCGTCATTATTTGTAAACACTACTTTATTTTTTAGTAGTGTGTCTCACTACCTGTTCATGTTGTAAATCAATGTATTAATTACGCTAATGGGTTAAGCATAAGTAAGGTTTAATTTATAGGAAGTATACCAGCATTTGCATGGAGGGATAGTGGAACACCATTTTGTAAAAAAAAACGCCTCAGTAGACCTGACTGGGACTCTAACCCCGATCTCCCTGTCATCAGAAGTGACACCTTAGGGCTTAGAACATACGACCAATGAAGTGGGTTCACTACGTTATTAAATGAAGAAGAGAGAATTATTTATAAGTGCTCTTTCTACATTTATTGTGAGCTCTACAGTAGAACCAGAGTTAATATTAATATTGTAAAGTAAAATCGTGAAGCTAGCTCTGTTGTATCTCAAAGTAGTGGGAACACACAAATTTTACATTTCCTGGCTTGTCCGAGAATAGAGAGCACGACGAATAAATTTGTTACTACATCGTGGGTAGGGGCAAAGGAGGATGAGGGGGCGGGCTAGTACAGGCAGTATCGTCGAGCGCAGAGACTGACACATCTATTCGACCAAGAGTGGACTGAAAAGAATTGCACTTAATGGGGTTTAGAATGCATTTTGATGGACTTTAGTATACTCTCCATATTAGTCTGTTATCTGTCTGTCATGAGCATTGCATGATCTCCACCACAAGTAGAGGTGTTAAATTTAAATATTAGCTGCCCTGTGCACGATCATGTGCACCTCGAAACCATAATTTTAAAATTTGATTTTTTTTAATTAATTAAAAACTGGATCAAAATAAAGATATTTTTTCTTTCTGTTTGAATCAAATAAAATCGTTGCCAAGAGTAACCACGCAATATTTTTGTGGCTAACCAAGACAACGCCTGGTACTTCTACTAGTTAAAAATAAAACCAACATTTACTGTAACTTTCAACAAAAAATATTTATTAAAATTTAAAAAAAAATTATTGATCCAAGAAAGTGCACGAAGAAAGAAATTCCAATGGTTTTATGGTATCGAGACTAGTTACAAAATGGTGAAAGGTTACGGTGGTGTTTAAATAATCAAATATAGGTTGTAATTTACAAACAAGTGAGCGAACAAGTGATTGTTAATTTACCTAAAGTAATTAATTGTTACAGCTATATTTTGTGAATGTTGCCCCAATATAATGTAGTTTATAAAGATCTATATTGGAAATGCTCCGACAGGATAATTTAGTTTGTAGGGATCTATATTGTGAATGTTCCCCAGGATCATGTAGTTTGTAAAAAAAAAAATAATATAAAGCTTCCCCTAGGATTGTGCTAAAACCAGAAATTTCTTTCCAAATATTTGTCAGCCGGGAGGTAGTAAATATGTCAGCGACACTATCAACACTTTGACTTTCAGTTCAGGGAATAAATGTTTGCCTCGTAAACTGGCTAGGCGTCTTGTCTTAGTAAATATAAGAGTTAACTATCCCAGCATGGTACATAATGTTATACTCTTACAGAGTTAACTATCTCAGCATGGTACATAATGTAACACTCCTACGGTCCATAGTAAACTAGCCAGGATGTATTGTCCTAGTCAATATAAGAGTTAACTATCCCAGCATGGTACATAATGTTATACTCTTACAGAGTTAACTATCTCAGCATGGTACATAATGTAACACTCCTACGGTCCATAGTAAACTAGCCAGGATGTATTGTCCTAGTTAATATGAGAGTTAACTATCTCAGCATGGTACATAATGTAACACTCCTACGGTCCATAGTAAACTAGCCAGGATATATTGTCCTAGTCAATATAAGAGTTAACTATCCCAGCATGGTACATAATGTTATACTCTTACAGAGTTAACTATCTCAGCATGGTACATAATGTAACACTCCTACGGTCCATAGTAAACTAGCCAGGATGTATTGTCCTAGTCAATATAAGAGTTAACTATCCCAGCATGGTACATAATGTTATACTCTTACAGAGTTAACTATCTCAGCATGGTACATAATGTAACACTCCTACGGTCCATAGTAAACTAGCCAGGATGTATTGTCCTAGTCAATATAATAGTTAACTATCCCAGCATGGTACATAATGTTATACTCTTACAGAGTTAACTATCTCAGCATGGTACATAATGTAACACTCCTACGGTCCATAGTAAACTAGCCAGGATGTATTGTCCTAGTCAATATGAGAGTTAACTATCTCAGCATGGTACATAATGTAACACTCCTACGGTCCATAGTAAACTAGCCAGGATGTATTGTCCTAGTCAATATGAGAGTTAACTATCTCAGCATGGTACATAATGTAACACTCCTACGGTCCATAGTAAACTAGCCAGGATGTATTGTCCTAGTCAATATAAGAGTTAACTATCCCAGCATGGTACATAATGTTATACTCTTACAGAGTTAACTATCTCAGCATGGTACATAATGTAACACTCCTACGGTCCATAGTAAACTAGCCAGGATGTATTGTCCTAGTCAATATGAGAGTTAACTATCCCAGCATGGTACATAATGTTATACTCTTACAGAGTTAACTATCTCAGCATGGTACATAATGTAACACTCCTACGGTCCATAGTAAACTAGCCAGGATGTCTTGTCCTAGTCAATATGAGAGTTAACTATCTCAGCATGGTACATAATGTAACACTCCTACGGTCTATAGTAAACTAGCCAGGATGTCTTGTCCTAGTCAATATGAGAGTTAACTATCCCAGCATGGTACATAATGTAACACTCCTACGGTCCATAGTAAACTAGCCAGGATGTATTGTCCTAGTCAATATGAGAGTTAACTATCCCAGCATGGTACATAATGTTATACTCTTACAGAGTTAACTATCTCAGCATGGTACATAATGTTATACTCCTACGGTCCATAGTAAACTAGCCAGGATGTCTTGTCCTAGTTTTATTATTATTATTATTATTTATTATTATTATTATTATTATTATTATTATTATTATTATTATTACCCGTTCGGGCTATACGCACTTACGCTAATGTGTATGATTGTGAGATGAAATGGAGGACCTACAGTTTAACGTGGAATCCAAACCACGCTGGAGGCCTGGTATTCCCCACATTCACAAGTTGTGAGTAATACACGTCTTGTCAGAGGTGAAGGAAGGATTTGGTAATCAGATAAATCTGTGCCGGGACCTTACCCCTAGACCACCAGGTCACCCATTGTCCTAGTCAAAATGAGAATTAACTATCCCAGGGTAATCTTAATTCCTCCAAGATGATCAACAAGAGCACAGAATAAGTCGTTTTCCGGCACGAGTACATCTCTGGGAATAATTAAATCCTCCCTGTCTAGGGCCATATAACGGTTTTAACATTAACTAGGAGAAGGGGAATTGCAAGCGTAACTCATCTATCAGGCGCTAGGTACTGATGGTTGTTGACGTGTCTAATGTTGCCATATACTGAATATATCTTCTCTCAACCAGAATTTACTATCACAAACCACCAAGACAATAATTGTTTGCAATGTTTGATAGTAAATGTTATGTTTTTAGGTCTACTTAGTCTGTCTCGTGGGTTGATAAATCTTTCAACTCTATTCTGGGAGTTTAAAAAAATAAATAGAAACAAACACACACTGGGCTTGAAAGAAAAGAGAGAAAGTTTAATTAAAAAATCCAAGCCATTACTGTTCATCCATTAAAGAGTCGTCTAAAAGAAGCTCTATTAACATGATTTTCATTTATTTTGTGACCACACAATTTAGTTATATATATATAATTTAAGATTATCTAAACGTTTGATAATGTCATGTTCGCTTTTAATGACCATGAAAATAGATAGCAAGTTGTAAAATTACCATCTTTTTAGATCGGGATTCTTTAACACTGTTTGAACAAAGATTTCTGAGTTTTAATTTCAAAATATCTAATCTCTTTCACTGCTAGGCTTTATTTCAGGACCAATACATGATTTCTAAAACACCGAATACAATATCAGCAGTTTACTTATACCAAAATAACCTATAGCAGCAACACTAAACTCGGAGTGATGTAATATTGGGCTTTATTTCACTGGGAACTGAACCAAACCTCTCCAACCATGCAACCACGCGTGGTCCTGTGACGGTGGTTGCCATGGTGACCCGGTGTTGTGGCAGGTTGCCTAGACATGCGACATTGTAGGAGTCACCGGCCAACTAACAGCCCTAACACACGACTGATAGCTCGTATTGATTGGACTTATAAACTTGAGGCTTTACACGCAACACACAATCATGAGCCTAATTCTGCTTTCACTTAATACTCCTCTAACCATGAGCCTCTACTACCCATGGGCTTTCATTACCTATAAGCCTCTACTACCTATAGGCTTCCATTACCCTAGGCTTCCACTGTCCATGAGTCTCTACTGCCCATGAGCTTCCACTACCCATGGTCTTACACTACCCATGGGCTTCCATTACCCCTGAGCTTATACTACCTATGAGCTTCCAACACTAATGATCCTCCAATACCCATGTGCTTCCACTAACTATGAACCTCCACTACCCATGGTCTTCCACTACCTATGGACTTCCATTACCCCTGAGCTTATACTACCTATGAGCTTCCAACACTCATAATCCTCCACTACCCGTGTGCTTCCACTACCTATGAATCTCCACCACCCATGGGCTTCCATTACCCTTGAGCTTATACTACCTATGAGCTCCCAACACTCCTGATCCTCCAATACCCATGGGCTTCCACTACCTATGAACCTCCTCCACCCATGAGCTTCCACCACCAATGATCTTCCACTACCTATTAACTTCCACTACCCATGGGCTTCCACTACCTATGAGCTTCACCTACACATGGGTTTCCATCACCTAAGAGCTTCCACTACCCATGGGCTTCCCCTACTTATGAACACCCGCCTCGGTGGACGTAGTTGGCTAACGCGTTTGTCGTATTGAGCCCGACTGCTGAGGACGGGGAGATCGAGGTTCGAATCTCGGTCGGGTGAACTGGGGGGGGGGGGGGTTCCTAAATGGTTTTCCACTCTCCCTCCACGCAAATGCGGGTTCACTTCCTCTAATTCAACCTTCCCAATTCCTAATCCATTAGAGAAATTAGTACTTAAAGCGTATAACCCGAACGGGTAGTAAGACGCGGTGCTAAGTATTATTACTTATGAACCCCAACTACCCATGAGCTTCCACTACCTATGAACTTAACTACTCATTGGGTTCCACTACCATGAGCCTCTACTACCCATAGGCTTCCACAATCTATGAGCCTATACTACCCATAGGCTTCCACTATCCATGAGCCTATGCTACTCATGAGCTTCCTCTACCTAAATGTTTCCACTACCCAAAGAGCTTTCACTACCCATGAGCCTCCACTAGAGTAGATAGATCGGCGTATAAAAACAGCTCTCTGATTGGCTGATATAAATAACCCTGGCTCTTTAATTGGCTGATATAAATAGCCCTGGATCTCTGATTGGCTGTTCGCACTGTGTCAGGGCTTTCCCCTCTCCCCCTGACCCTCTTTCCACTTTATTCCCAGCACTGTTTGTTGTTCATTTTATTATGTGTGCTTATTGGATTTTAATGTGTGCCCCAGCCCTAATAGATTTTTGCCCCATTAGTTTTTTATGTGTGCGCATTTGTTTTTTATGTGTACCATTGGATCGTATGTCTGGGTAGGACTGGGACTGGCGTTGGAGTTTATTTGTGGGAGTTATTTATATATTGGTGTGGGAGTTTTTTTTTTGTATTGTGGGGGAACGTGCAACCCATGGCGTCGGAAACGCGTCCCGTGACGGTCGAGTTTGGGAACGAGTGCAGGAACCTCCCCTCCTTACATCCTCCTCTGTCTGGTAGTTTTTTATTTATTTACCTATTGGTGTGGGAATTTTTTATTTATTGGTGGGGGAACGTGCAGTCCATGGCATCGATCACTTCTCCCACGACGCCCCATAAAATGTTGGCATCGCTAGTGAGCGTGGGAGCTTTCAGGAGTATCCTCTCTGGCCAGCCACTTAGCATAGAATGTGAGAAATGGTTCCCACCGCAAGCCCCTGAATCTATTTTGGTGTCACAACTCTCCCACTCCCCCTTCCCCATTTATGTGGTAGTGGGGTTTTCCCAGTGACGTCATCGCAACCCTGGTGCCAGTTTAGTGGCTCGAAAAGACAAGTCGAGACAGGAATAGAACACGACCTTGAATGATGTCGCAAATAGTGATGGGCACAATCGAGTAATTACTCGGTTCTCTTTAAAAATAATAGAGTAATCGAGTAAAATTACTCGAGTAATTTTTAGCGAATCATCTACAGAAATCGTCCCGTGACAATCGGTTGGACAACATTACTCGGGAGTTTTGAAATGGGATTCGATATTAATAACATGTCAATAACCTCTTCCTGTAGTAAGCAGTCGACACTGACAGTTACCTCCATCCCCTTATTTTCAGCTTTCACGTTGCGATGTACAATCATTATGAAAGTATGCGTTTTAAGAAGTATCTCACACAAAAAAAAGTCTGTGCTCTTTTTAATCAAATAAACTTTTCTTTATACATTCATGTTAAATAAATTGATAATAATTGTACCTTTTTAAAAGTGAAAACAGTTTTTTTTTGTAACTTACTCTAATTAGTTTCAATTTATAAATAATCATATTTTAATAAGGAAAAATTATAATCAAAATAATTAAGAAATACAATAATAAGTTTTGTTATATGCGATTGTGGAAATAAGACTGCCAAGGTGCCGAGTAAAAAGAATCGAGTAACTTTCAACGAATACTTTTAAAAAGAATCGGAAATGTGATACGTTTAGTTAGTATGCTTTTCGATTATGTACCTTACATCTGCGAGTAATTTGTATTGAAAATATACGTGCAACATTTAAACCATAAAGATTCATTTTTGAATAGAAGAATAAACTGTTGGTGAAAAATGAGCTCTAGGGGAGTAGGCCTTTTAAATGGAAATAAAATAATAAAAACAGTCCAGCCAATAAGATCGATTCTCACTTATCTGGCAAGAAAAGAGAAAATAAAAGAATAACAAGATCCGAGTGAAGTTACTCGAGTAATCCCGGAAGAATAGAATACTCCCGATTACACAACACAATCGAGTTACTCGATTAATTTTACTCGATTGTACCCATCACTAGTTGCAACCCTCACTAAGAAATGGGTTTTCCCGGTGATGTCATTGCTCATTAGGGTGATGTCGCAACTATAGATCATTGACACAGCTCTGATTATGCACATTCAGAACAAAAGTCTACTAATATTGGTTGTTTGGTATCGTCCATCGATATGCGTCGATGTAGGTATACGCCATACCAACATGGACTACTGTTGGAGGAAGAGTCAGATAGAAATGTTTCAGCGTTTACGTGGCGTGAGGGAGAGGGAAACTATTTTAGTGAGAACTATTGACAGTACACCTCAGTGTAGATTTGAACCCCTGATCTCCACTGCCATAACTAGATGAGTTACACGCACCCCTTTCTGGCTAAACGTGTGTATGTATATATTATGATAGTGCGGAAGAGATTATAAGAAAATGTTCCACCATTTTTTACCTGGAAGGAGAACTATTAAGAGTTTACCCAGCAGGGATTCGATTCCAACATCCCCCCACCAGAATTAGATGAGCCTGATATTTAGATGGCGTGCCCACCAGGATTCGAACTTTGATATCTTTTGCAGGGCTGTTAGGATGGTCACCTAATCATATACATCCTTCCAAGTGCATCCCGAATTTGCGAGAGCGAAAAATACGGCAAAATCAAACATAAGATGAAACTGGTCGACCGTATATTCCACTTAATATAATTAGACCAGTTAGAATGTGTACTAGAATTTGGGCCAGGAAAACTCTACCCCCAATTGGCGGATTCCTGAGAGTAAATCACCACTCGGTGGATGCGAGAGCACAATTTACGAGTAACGGTAAATATATGCTGTTTTACATTAATCGACCGCTCATCGTTGTCAAATTGGCGGTTTGACAAGTCTAAACAAGAATAATCACGGGAAGCTTTGCGGTGCCATATTGCCGGCTCGACGCGTCGAGACAGGAATGGGTAATGTCGCAATCCTCCCCAGCAATGGGTTTTCCCAGATGACGCATATCTTGAGCCAGTTTGGTGGTTCAACAAGACAAGTCGAAACAGGAAATATCACGTTCTTGAAACCGTGAGATCATTGACCCTGTTCATATCGTAACACCGCAAGACCCCGTGACGTTGATCGTAGGAAGGAGGGGGTCGTCTATTTATAAGCATTTGTATAGCGGATCAAGATGGACAAGTTACAGCAGCTGGTAAATATTGTTGACGCCGTTCAGACTGTAAAATCGTAAATCTAATCGTCGATCAAAAGTACTCGGTGGATAAATTAAAAGCGGCCAATACAAAGTTCGAGAGACGCCCAATAGCCTATCTAGATGGTGAGTTTTGTGTATTTTTACCCTGTCGTTTTGGTACTACAGATGAAGACGTGTACGAGTTTAATAACGAAAAACTGGTATTTACCTGCGCCGGAGTAAAACCTGGTTCACCTACTATTGGGAACTTTGAACGCGTTTAAGAGGCGGGTAGAAGAATCAAGCAGTTAACAACAACATCGGGCAGCTAGGCAGTTAATACAAGTGCACAAGTTAAAGACGTGTAATATCGTATTGCACAGGTATAAAGACAGTGGTCAAGTTAAGAACCCCATAAACCATCCAATATGTTTAGCTGTCAGGTACGCTCACCATGCTTAGAACCAGTTATATTAATTTAATGTTTGTGGGCCATACGATTGCGGGGCGTGCCTATATGAAAGCAAAAAATATTCACAGTGTGGCTGTGAGCGATAGACATGTAATTTACAAGTAGTGAACCACGACAGTGGTGTGCCACAGGAGCGAGGTTACATCGAGTTCTGCGACTATACCTGCCACACGATGAGAGCGACTGAAGTACTACCCTACGAGAGAATCGATGAGTCCTACCTGTGTGATATGACATGCGTTGCGTACAATTTCCGCAAAAGAGACGTTGTGGCGATGTTGCCCAGGCCTCCCCCACCCTTCCGAGCTCCACACCACCCATCACAACCCTTCACGACGCCGCAGCCACTGTCCCCACCCCCCAGATTCACCAGTGTACCCACCACCAGAGTCACCTGAATACTCACCACCAAAGTCACCTGCCTATCAGACATCAGAGTCAGCAGAGTACTCACAGCCAAAGTTCACCCGTGTGCCCACCGCCAACGAAGGAGGAGGTAAAGTCCGAAGAACCCATACATCCCGAGGATTTAATAATGTACAAAACTTATTCAAATGTTAAAATTATGGGTGAAACGCCCAATGACTACAAAATTAGTTTGGGTGACGTCTTCCTTCCAAAGTTCACCTATTATTAGGATTGTAAGTGATTTAAATCCAAACCACGCTGTATGACACATCTCGGAGGACAAAGTGTGATGTTTAAAAATGAATTAAAAAATTAGGCGCGCTCGTGTTGCCGTAGCCTTATTTCACTACGTTACTATTCTCACAGGCACTGCTGACGTCATCGAAGCTAGCGGTGACATATTTTCAACATTTTGAAAAACGTTGATTCTGTGAGAGGGGAACATGTATAGACATTTTATAATTTTCTTAAGATAACTCAGTTTGTGAGTAAAAGGCGTTGCTGCTTGAGCGAGTGTTTTTTTCTCCCATAGATATGTATTTATACCATTTATTTCGCTGCATCTCCTGTTGCTATTATGTAATTTAAATGTAGCATTTGTGAGGGGTCCTACGTAAAGCTCTCCAAACTATTCGACACAAACATCAATGTCATCAAACTCCTCCAAATCCTGCTCTATTGATTCACCAGGATGCCTGTTGGGACGAGGAGGTATTTTGCAGTGCATTAGACCAGATCGAGAAAGAGTAATACAATCATGTCTAGTGCTTAAACGAACTTGATAAAAACAAAAGTTATAACGTTGTGCTATAGGAAGAGGCCGGCAATGTACCGAACGTTATTGTGCTTGATGGTGTGGGAAAAGTAATAATGCCAGGCAAAAATTAGGAGACATTGTCAATAGGCGTTCTAGCGCCTCTCAGCGTGTTCTGAACTATTTTGGAGGCGACTCTTACTCATTTTCTAGATAGTAGAAGAGATGATACTCTCTTCTGATGTTTTTAATTAGGTAAAAGAGTGATTATATGTTTTTCTTGCTATTACAATTATATAATTCGCGTTGCACTCTAAACTCTCAACTTAATTACTTGTGGTGGTCACAAGACCTAAATAATAATAATAATAATATTGCCGATTGTCAAAAAAAACTCTATGTTGTTGTTGTTGTGGCTGCACACTATGATTTTTTAAATTAATTAATCACTGATTATCAATAAAATAAATAGTAAGAAAATGTTGTCATTATTTAAAAAATCCTTAGAACATGCTGTTTGGAAATCTTTGGATATTCAAAGAAAGGGAAGAGCTAGTAATATACATGTGACAACTTTGCCGGAATGAGATATCAAATAGCACAGACATGTAAATGTTATGCTTTATTGTTTACACATATGAGTTATTATAACGTAAGCAAAAAAAATGTTGTATATATATATATATATATATATATATATATATATATATATATTAAGGAGTAGAAAGGCTAAAACAGTATGCTATTATTATAATTGAAAACAGTTTCACTGTTTGAATAGCGTTTATAAATTAACTAAATTTGGTTTAAGGTAATGTGGCAAGTTCAGACACGTATACAGACACACACACACACACAAACACACACTCAGACAGACGTTAATTTGTATTTATAAATTGACGGTAGATTACTATTCAAGGAGAAAGTAACCTATTACTCTGCAACACGTGACTTACGTTATCTTGCACACCGCTATTTAAATTATTATGATAAGCCAAACTTATATTCACCTGTATTCATGTCTTAATCATTTTCATTCTGCGTCATCTAGTGAATAAAAATTGATAATTATAATTTTTCAATATCTTGTGATAGCACGTACATATACATATTTAATAAATGTAATTATTACTATTTATACAATAATTTAATTACGATAATGGAATAAGAATAATGAAAGTATTTATGAGGGGTAAGTTTACCCGCATTTGCATGAAGGGAGAGTTTAAAATAGTGTAATGAAAATACCCTTAGTTTAATAGGACAGTGTTCGAACTCCAACCTCCTCAACTGACCATACCAGACGATCTCCGCTTAATTACTTGTACAGCTCACAGGACTTAAATAATATTAGTGAATATAATATTTTTTAAACTTTGTTGTTTCTGTTGTATGCTATGAATGTTTTAAATAAAATTTGTTCATCACTTGTTCATTGTCAATAAAATAACTAGTAAGAAAATGTTGCTATTATTATTTTATAAAATCCTTAGAATATTTTGGTTGGAAATCCTTGGAGAACCAAAGACAGGAAGGAGAGGGCAATATACACGTGGCAACTTTGCCAGAATGAAATATTAAATAGCGCAGAGTGGTAAATACTAAGCTTTATTGATTACACATGTGTAGTTAATATAACTATAGCAAAAAAAATTAAAATATTTATCTAAACTGTAGGATATGAGTAGAAAGAGGAACAAGTATTCTATTAATATTATCATTTCGACCAGTTTCACTGCTTAAATATTGGTTTATAATTTTAACTAATAGGGGTTTAAGGTAAGGTGTCACACGCACACAAACATACACACACATATTCATTTTTTCATTTATAAATTGTAATTGTTGTGGCGTTAGATTGCTACCCAAAGAGAAAGTAAAAGGGTTTAATTATTTTAGTAACCATTGTTTTATTATTAATGTTTCAACTTATCCATAATGTTTGAGACTGAGCTCACACCATGAAATGTATACGTGGAATATTTATTTACACAAATAAAGGTTTTAGAATATTTTTTTTTACAAAGATAGCTCACACCACGAAAATTATACTTAGAATATTTATTTACATAAATAAAAATTTTAGAATATTTTTTTACAAATATAGCTCACACCTCGAAAAGTATACTTGGAATATTTATTTACATAAATAAAAGTTTTAGAATATATTTTTTTACAAATATAGCTCACACCATGAAAAGTATACTTGGAATATTTATATTAAAATAAAGATAGCTATAGAATATATCTAACACCTTGAAGTATATTATACGTGTTTAGTTGTAGAGGAAACAATAATCAATTTCTTGAGGTCGTAGCGGTAACAGTGGTCTCTGTACTAAATATCTAAGCTAATTTACAAAGTCCAGTTTAAAGAGTATTTTAATATATATATATATATACACACACACAAACAGACCGACAGACAGATGGTTTCAATTTAAAATATTTACAAGAAAATAAATAAAATTGGCTATAATTAAATATATATATATATACAAACAACTAATTATATTTGACTATAAAATAATCAGGTAGGTGAAGGATTGTACTGGGGGATAAAAAATATATTAAAAAGTATCCCGGGTGCATAAAATAGACCAATAAATAATATGCGTGTTTTCATGAAGAAAAAAATATGAAAACATTCGAATTTTTGAAAAATGGTATATCAGTGGAACTGTCTAGAATGAAAGAAAAAGAGATGATTATTCAATCCGTCTAAATGATCACCTTTTAGTCGTGGTTAGCGCGTTTACAAGGAATCCTATACCCAAACGGCAGCGTATTATAATCATCAGTTACCCATCGTTTGGTGTCCATTGGTCGGTAGACTTTTGTCTGAGAAACGGTTCATACAGTCAAAAGACCTTTTCTTACAATTTGCTGCGGTATCTATATGTATCTTTCCGCAGCCTGTTCGGTGACCATCACTTTCAAAACGTCAATATTAACGTCGTTCCTGTTGCCATAGTTTATTGTTATCCCGCGAACCTTGCACACAGTTTTTGTTTTGGCAGGATCGCCACCAACACAAGCTCGGTACGCGTAATTCTTAGGGCCACCGGATAGAAAGGCGCTAATATAGCTTCCCGGACCGTAATCTTGAAGTTTGTCAGTGAGGTTACCTAAAAAGTCTCCAGTCGGTGGACTCCAATCGCCGGGTCGTTCCGTGAATAGAACGCTATCTGTCTCATGATACAAAACGTGGTTCCCCAATTTTTTAAGGATGCTGTATAAGTGCAACCTAGCCATAGCAGTCGTGTAGCATGCCACCACTACACTAGTGTTAGGGTTAGGGCGCAACGCATCACGCTTATCCTTGTAATTGAGGAACATAACCTCATCATTAACATCAATGATGCTGTTCACCGTGATGTACGGATCCGTCAGGTATTTGGGGATGCCCTGATAGTCATTGACAACAGATACGTGTGGTAAATCGGGTCTTTGCCCAAACTTTCACCATAATGAATTTAAAAAGAGTTTAGCCAGCGTGTGGAGACCAGGGTTTTTACAAACAGAGCAAAATCTAGTTTTACCCCTACTCTTATCCAATCCCTTATCCTACCGCTTTTCGACTATTGTGATGTAGTTTATAATGACCTGACAGCTGACCTTGCGGCAAGACTACAAAGACTCCAGAACACATGTGTTAGATTTATATTCGACCTCCGGTCACGTGATCATATTTCCCCATACTATAAGAGACTAGCTTGGCTAAGACTTAAAGAAAGACGAATTCTACACTCGATGACAATCATAAAGAAACTAATGACTATCAACTCCCCACAATATCTTTCTTCACGTATTCGCTTACTCAACCCTAATAATAATTTCAACACTCGATCACAAGAAAACTCAGTTTTATTCATTCCTCTTCATAATTCCAATCATTACTCAAATTCTTTCACTTTTTCAGCTTCTCGTTCATGGAATACCCTAACCAACGATGTAAAGAAATTAGAATTGAATGGTTTCAAGCGAAAAGTCGCAAATAAGTTGCGTGTGGAAACTCATTCTTGAGATTGAGAGGGGTGAGACGTAATCACACATTGTGTGTGTGTGTGTGTGTGTGTGCGCGCGTGGTACGTTATCCTTCTGTATTTTATTTCTCGTTTTCTTTTTTCTTTTTTTTAAATACTTTTTGTGTGTTTATATATATATATATATATATTGTTTTGTTAAACTTCAGTTTAAATTGTATTGGTTAAGTGTAAGAAAAGGCAGTAGCCTTAACTTCGCCATTAAAGTCGATTATTATTATTATTGTTATTATTATTAACTTTTCCATCCGTGTAGGCAATACGTGCATGAATAAATCCCGCGGAGGCGTCACGGTAACTTTGGCTCTGCCTTATACTTGGTCTATAACGGACAATTTGGCTCCAAGTGAATTTTGGGATGGGCGGTAGGATATTTTTTGTACTTGCAAACGTAAAGATGAAATGAACACACATCCAACTACTCTTTCTGCGGTTAATTATGTCGGTTTACTTAAACACGTTGAAACACTATTATTTTCGTTTTAAAACCATATACTCTCAGCAGAGTGTCAAATTGACTGTTTATAGATGTCAACGCCATCTGTTAGCTCGAAACTTTCACAAATAACAGTGGCTCAAAATTACCTGTTTCTAGATGTCAACACCATCCGAGAGCTCAAACTTTATCTAAACTCTTCAGGCAAAGTGAGATAACGGTAGTTTAGGGGAGAGAGAGAGGGAAGGAAAGAAATCTTGTTGTCTATTTCTAAGATAGTGGCTATAGTATTTACTTGTAGATGGTACCTTTTTATACAAATTTAAAATATGTTATTTAGTAGTTAAAGACTGGTAAACTTACATATTAGACGATCTATAGAGTCCCAGGCACCCCGTTGACAGCCTTTCCTTTGCATGCGTGGGTTGGGGTGGAGTTTGTCGTTTGGGGCAGACCGCTAACAGCTTCAAGGAAATGGACCGGTATAAAATTCACCTCCACTTCAATGTTTTCAGCACCCGACGGCCGCACACATACTGCGAGAAGCTATGTCATGTAGCCACCCCCAATCGCTGAGTGGTGGTGTTTGTACCTCCGGGTCACTCAGGCCATCGTTCAACCCGTATGGATCCCAGTAATCAGAAATTAAATAAATACATATTAATTATTATCGTGGAAAAAAAACTCTGCCAATTCTCTACAATCTATAGCAGGACGCTAATTACCCATGGACCAGTTGCTATCCACCAGGAAATTTCCGTCCTCACTAAAAAAAAAACGCCAAAGAGTCCGGGCTAATGGGCGCTGCCGGTTGAATTATGGCTGCAGGTGCCAGGGGTTCATCTTCTTGACATTCTAGCAAAAGAGGATGCATACCAAAGACGTAATAAGAAAAATAGTTACCATTAAAATACACAAATTTGTGGTGTATGGATTGATAAATAAACAAAACGCTTTTAAACATACCTGAATTTATCCAACTTTCCAGTGTGTCGAAACTCATTTTGTTGTTTATTCAGCACAATTATGAATTATAATGACCGAATGTAATGATTTCAAGGTATCGTTATAGTCGCTTCAATGGGGTGGGCCGTATGTAAAGGTGTAGCATTCTTATTTGTTAATAATATGGTTTCCTCATCGGTGATTTCCTGATTCATGTAAAACAGCATGGATTTACCGTTACGTCGCAGTCATGCTCATGCGTCAGGCGAACGAGGCCGTGTTACTTCCCTGGTGACTATGGAGCACAATATGCCGCGAAGGACCGCTATCCACCCTCTGCGGTCGTGTTTATTTTTTCCAAACACGCAATTGTGAGTACACATCTCACCCTGTGACGCAAGGAGGTAGGGGTTCAAATCCCTATTAGGGTTGATTGGTTGGCAAACGCTAATTACTTTTATAAATACAATAGTGCCTGTAGCATTTCACATTTAGAACCCGAGAAAATGCTAGTACACATTTTTCCTGTTCACACACTACCGTAAAATAAATGACAACTCTGCCGGTGACCGATGTAGGGGCTTCAAATCCCTACCAGGAAGGAAGTATGACCGTTCTAACATACATTAGAGACGAATCGCACTGTCCTGGATTCCCTACATCGTGACATTTAATTATACACAAAATGTTATTATTTGTATTTTTCTTTTGAATCAGAATTTGTCTAATTATTATTTCTAAGCTAGATATAATTTTGGTTGTAATTGTATCATTCAACAATCTTGAGCAAAAAAAAAAAAAAGAGTGAAGAATGGCCCTGGACACGGTACGATTCCTGGATAGCTCAATGGTAAGAGTATTGGCGTACTAAGCCAAAGGTACCGGATTTGATTCCCATGTCCAAGTATCATTTTTCAATTTTCAGAATATGATATATAGATGGATTGATCCTCATTAAATGCATAAATAATCAATTTGGCTATTTGATTCTTAACTATCTATATGTTTTAATTTACATCTTGATAGGAAGATTTCTACTAGACATATTTTCACATTTCAACCCAATGCAAATGATGGTACATGCCTGTCAAATGATTAACAATCACTAATGTTATTATTCTTTATCTTTAGACCTACATTTAATTTCAACTCATTCGGGCAAATATATCAAGGTTTGACTCCATATTACCGTACATGGCGAAAGCTGAAACACAAGTTGAATAACTAGGTTGTTTTTTTTGCGAAAAATCTGCCCTGAATGAGCGTTAGAAACCACATCTTAGCCACGCACTTCAAAGGTCGTTCCCGGTGTACCAAGAGGACTTTCCTGTGACACTATTAAGTCAAGGGGTGGGGTGGGTTAATGACTCTTCAATAGGGTCATTACTATCCGCTTTCAACATTTATAACAACTTTAGGGCTAACAACTCTCGCTAAGGGTTCAATGGTATCTTCCAGGTCAGTTGTGACATCATAGTTTCCCTTCCCAATGTGTCCTATCATCGAGGGATTTGACACACGAGGTGGAAGGGGAGTGAAGGGTAAAGTGAAAGGAGTCTTGAGGCAGCGAGGCATTGCCGGCTGCTCAGTGCTCACACTCTACGCTAAACGGCCATCGGGAGAGGTTCGTGCTTCACGTCCCCGCCCTCAATAGCAATGCCAACATTTTATGGGACGTCGTGGGAGGAGTTCTCGACGCTGTGGACTACACGCTCTCCCCACCAATAAAAATAATTCCCACACCAATAAATTAATAAAAAACTCCCACAAATAAGCTTCAACGCCAGTCCCAGTCCTACCCAGTCATACGATCCAATGGCACACATAAAAAACCAACGGGCACATATAAAAAACCATTGTGCACACATAAAAAACTAATGGGGCAAAAATCTATTGGGGCTGGGGCATACATTGAAATCTAATAAGCACACATAAAAAATCAGGAACGAACGGCGCGGGAAATAAAGTGGAAAGGGGGTCAAGGGAAGAGGGAAAACCCTGACCCAGGGCCAAAAGCCAATCAGAGATCCAGGGCTATTTATATAGACCAATCAGAGAGCTTTTTTGGTAGCCAATCCAACCACTTACTACCATTGGCTTCCACCACATATGAGCTTCCCCTATTCATGGAATTCCACTACCCATTAGCATCTATTAACCATGAGCTTCCACAACTCATGAGCCTCCACTACCCAAGAGCCTCGACTACCAGAGAGCCTCCACTATGCATGACTCCCCACTGGTCATATACTTCCAATACCTATGACCCTCCACGACTAGTTCAAATTGTTTATAGTCTCGCTCCCTTAGCTTAGAGTGAAATTCGTAAGTACTAAGTTGGCAAATCGCCTTGACGTGGACCGGTCTTTCTCTTATGGTCGAAATCAAAATCTGGAAATCTGGAGCCATTCAGTGCTGAAAAGTGAAAATACGGTGGGATCTCAGCTTGGGGGACTTCCTGAGAGAGACAAGTTTGGGTTTATAGCTACCCGAGTAGGAATATAAATGATTACTTGCTCGAGGGTGAATTTAAAAGAAATATTACTTTTAAAAACAAAATATAAAATGTACTTGATTAAATCTGTTAGATCCTACTAGAGTTGGCCGCACGGCTAGTGTGACTGACTCGGATGACCCATACTTGGGTCTTACCTTCTGTACTGGGGTATTACTCCCATTCTAGCACGCTCAGACATTCTGCTCAACAGTTGAGTCGTTCATTCAAATGAAGCGGCCGGACTCACTTGGTATGTTTTGACTTCTTGCCAAATTATTCTGAATGTTTCTCATAGAATTTTGAACAAAAAAAATATTTTGTAAGAAATTTTTAAAATGTTAATTTCACCTATAAAATACCGTTAAGTAAAACAGTAACTTGAGTTAAAACATAAAGCTAAATAAAATTTCCATACTAGTTAGGTTGATGCTGATAGATTGCGCACCACACTACAAAACCACCCCATTGTTAGACCACAGGATAGGCGGTCTTACATTTTTATGTCATAACAAGCTTGTCACAAACAACTGAAGAAAGTACTACTATCCTGCACTTAGGTTGTGCCACTGTACAGTGAGTGAACTAATTGCAGATTATTACCGTGCAATAATACTCGGGTGGCCTTCAAATGTTATGTCCACAAGGCATGCACGTTCTAGTCAGAAAGTAAGCCATCAGCAACTAACACTATTAGCTGAGGGTAAACTCCCTTTTTAAGTAATGAAGCTTGATGATGATAATTTATCAGTTTGAGAGAAACCTCTGAATGGTGATAAAATACACAGGCGGGACCTTTAAACTTGATTTAATTAGCTAAGACTATCATCTGGAAGCTCGCCAACGCCCCCAAATATAACTTTGTTCAAATTATTTGAAGTGTTTGTAAACGATTAATTTCAATCAAGACTTGAGCCAAACAGACTCAAATATCCGCCAGTCTCTCCTCGCAGAAGAAGAAGAATGATTATGTTTACACAATCGTGACTAGGGTCAACAGGCCCTAAGATATGTGTCCATTGCAAAGAAATATTAATATCACATTTAGATATGAGCTACAATAAATAAAACAAAACAACATGGCTTACAGAGAAGAATAGTGTCGGATATATCTTTAACTGCAGACTACGTTCATTATGTAGTCAGCACTAGAGAGTTGTCAATATTAAAGAGATGGTGTTAGTACTATAAATACTGTCAGCGTTAGAGAAATATGGTCAGTATTAGAGATATGTTGTTAGTACTAAATAAAAGTAATTACTAGAGTATCTGTTTGTACTTGAGGTTCTTTTATTATTAGATATGTTTCAACACTAGCTAAATGTGTTCAGTACTAGAAAGATATTGTAGGCCTACGTACTAGAGAGATGTAGTAAATAGTTTTGGTTAGTAGCCTATTCTAGATGGTGATAGTAATTGATATATTAATCCTATCATTACTAGAGATGTTGTCAGTACGAGTGAGATGCTGTAATTAATATACTTTTTGTCAGTACTTGGGATTTCGTCAATACTAGAGAGCTGGGGTCAATACAAGCTGTATGTTGTCAGTGATAGGGAAATATCGACACTAGAGAGATATTAGTGCTAGAGAGATACTAGTACTAGAGAGATATCAAATTCTATGCTCTTGTCGGAAGATGCCCTGGTCCAGCAAAGGAGAGATAGTGTCCCCGGAGCAGGGGTGATGACGTCAGACCCAGTTGATCGATCGAGCGGAGTGCGGGCCCTAGACGGGACGAGAGCTTCCCTCAGTACAGTTTACAGAGGCACCCACTGTACCACCCTCTCGTTTCATTCATAGCTGTCTGGAGAACTAGGTTCATACGCACTTCTGTCTGTCTGTGTGACCCGGTATCATTTATAGCAGTTTGTACAACAAGGTCCATACACAATTATTATGTGTGCTATGGTTCCATTCATAGCTGTCTGGAGAACTAGGTTCATACCCACTTCTGTCTGTCTGTGTGACCTGGTATCATTTACAGCAGTTTGTACAACAAGATTAATACACAATTATGTATGTGTGTTCTAGTTACATTCATAGGAGCTTATAGAACAGGGATTATACACATTTATGTCTTTCTGTGTGCTGAATTAGCTTAGTGTATTTTTCAGAAATTATTTCATCTCATCCTCTCAAAACGCTTATGCGAGATGTATATATTTTTTTTACAAACGCGACAAATACTTTTTAAAATCGTGCCTTGTCACACGTTTGAAACCAAACACATTACAGCATTAATATGTTATAAAAACACTCAATTATAAAACCGTACTAAATCATTTTCTAATGGCGACTCTCATCACGCTAGTATATCTTTGTTCCTCCTTCCTTGCATTTTCTCTGTACCTCTCTCGTGTCCGTTTCCTCTTGTCCGTCACTTATAAAATATTGTTTCAACTCGACTGTTATTTCCGTCCACCTTGGCTTAATATTCCCTCACCCTTCCCCCTGTCTGACTCCGGCAGATGTCAGCGACTCTGCTTGGTAAGCGAACACAAACATTATTTTGTAATACAAATCGTTCTAGTGAAAAAATGTAGGCTTACTTGTGAGCCCAAATAAAAAATCTGTAGGCTATGTACATCCTTTTGGGAGGGCCTGAGTATAGGAAACTACTATACAGTGAGATCTGTTAGTAATTACTGTTTAGCATGGCTGAGTGTTAGTGCAACTATATACAGGTCTAGAAATTGGTTCAGCTGATGTCTTTTGTGCATGGCCTGAGTGTTAGGACTATTACAGGTCTAGAAAACATTGGTTCCAGCCTGACTGTCCTTTTGGCTGAGTGGTCAGTGAGTAGGACTATTACAGGTCTAGAAAACATTTGTTTCAGCCTGTCTGTCCTTTTGGCTGAGTGGCCAGTGAGTAGGACTATTACAAGTCTAGAAAACATTGTTTCCAGTCTGACTGTCCTTTTGGCTGAGTGGCCAGTGAGTAGGACTATTACAGTCTAGAAAACATTGTTCCAGCTGACTGTCCTTTTGGCTGAGTGCCATGAGTAGACTATTACAGTCAGAAAACATTGGTTCCAGCCTGACTGTCCTTTTGGCTGAGTGGCCAGTGAGTAGGACTATTACAGGTCTAGAAAACATTGGTTCCAGCCTGACTGTCCTTTTGGCTGAGTGGCCAGTGAGTAGGACTATTACAGGTCTAGAAAACATTGGTTTCAGCCTGTCTGTCCTTTTGGCTGAGTAGCCAGTGGGTAGGACTATTAAGGTACAGATATACTGGCAAGTAATCTCGTGCGAGATGCTGTCAGACAGTACTGTCACAACTCACAAACAGCTCAGCGAGTAGATTTCTGATGACTCGCGCAAGCTGTTCCGCGAGACCCACGCTTCTCTGTATAGACTCACTCCTCGCCACTTCCGCAAGCCATCACGGAATATCCAAACCATTTCGATATTTTCTGCGAGACGTGCGCGAGTTAATTGTCTCTAGCGATAATGTCCGCCTTCAAAAAAGGGAGTGATAGTGAAATAAAATTACTAATTGCTCTTTATGTGGAAAATGAAGTTTTGTGCGAAGTTTACAATACAGAGACAGGTTTTTTTTAAAAAAAACAACAAGGACGTCTTACAACTTACAAGCCATAGAAAACAAGTTTTCCACCAACTCAGTGGAAATATCTAGAAAGCTGCACAATATACGCAGTCAATATAATCAAGAATCGAAGAAAAATAAGTTAATAAAAAGAGGTACTGGATCCATCCCCAATATTGCCTTTCCTTGCTTTTTTTCTAATAATAGAATATATTTGGTTTGGGATTAATAATGCAGCAGAATATTTGAGAAGTCTGACGGAAGGCATTATTCCAAAATGACTGAAACAAACCTTGCGTGAGAAATATTCTCCCCTCAAGTTTAAACAGTTTTGTGAGAACTCTCGCTAGTTACTCGCCAACAAACTCGCCTGACAGATCTAGCAGCAATTTATTTTTGCTAGTGTAAACAAACCTGGACAGTACTCACGTGAGAACTGTCGCGATTCACTTGCCAGTGTGTAACTGTAGCCCTACTAGGTAACCCAGGTTACATTTTTACTGTTCCTGGGGCTGAGTGGTCAGAGAGTAAAACTACCACAGGAACATTGGCTCCATTCTTACCGTCCCCGTGGTTGAGTGCTCAGAGAGTAAAACTACTACAGGAACATTGGCTCCATTCTTACCGTCCCCGTGGTTGAGTGCTCAGAGAGTAAAACTACCACAGGAACATTGGCTCCATTCTTACCGTCCCCGTGGTTGAGTGCTCAGAGAGTAAAACTACCACAGGAACATTGGCTCCATTCTTACCGTCCCCGTGGCTGAGTGGTCAGAGAGTAAAACTACCACAGGAACATTGGCTCCATTCTTACCGTCCCCGTGGTTGAGTGCTCAGAGAGTAAAACTACCACAGGAACATTGGCTCCATTCTTACCGTCCCCGTGGTTGAGTGCTCAGAGAGTAAAACTACTACAGGAACATTGGCTCCATTCTTACCGTCCCCGTGGCTGAGTGCTCAGAGAGTAAAACTACCACAGGAACATTGGCTCCATTCTTACCGTCCCCGTGGCTGAGTGGTCAGAGAGTAAAACTACCACAGGAACATTGGCTCCATTCTTACCGTCCCCGTGGTTGAGTGCTCAGAGAGTAAAACTACCACAGGAACATTGGCTCCATTCTTAGCGTCCCCGTGGTTGAGTGCTCAGAGAGTAAAACTACCACAGGAACATTGGCTCCATTCTTACCGTCCCCGTGGTTGAGTGCTCAGAGAGTAAAACTACTACAGGAACATTGGCTCCATTCTTAGCGTCCCCGTGGCTGAGTGGTCAGGGAGTAAAACTACCACAGGAACATTGGCTCCATTCTTACCGTCCCCGTGGTTGAGTGCTCAGAGAGTAAAACTACTACAGGAACGTTGATTCCATCCCGACTCCGTGGTTGAGTGGTTAGAGAGTTAAACAACTACATGTCTAGAGAACTCTAGTCCCTGTCCTCGTGGCTAAGAAGTCAGGGTGTCCAACCAAGGGTCTAGATGATCCTTATTCCATCATTCTTATCCCTGCAATAATTAACTATCAAGTGCTATCTTATATATAATATATTACTTGCATTATTACCTCCTGAATTAATTCCAAACCTTGCTATCTCAATGGCTCATTGACCGATTATATTTTCAGTCTGGAGTTAATACAAAACCAAAATCATACTTGTGCCTCTTTGATCCTGACTTCAACAGCTTAATACTTTGTCTTATATTCCAGCCCTAATTTTTTCCCCAAGTTCTCAATCCTTCCTTCCCTATCAGAAAAGTTTCTCTCTTTCTCCTTCCCCTACCCGTACTTATTTCTATCCTCCGTGCTCTCGACACAACCTGCGAATGTAGACTGTGTGTCCTTGTCAGAAATGTCCTACAGGCTTGATTTATAGCCAGCATTCTTTTTTTTATCAACTGCTGTGCGCTATCTCGGGACAGTCGCTGCTCCCATTTCCCTTCCCTTTCCTTCAAGGTCTCAAGTTCTTATCCAGAACTTGCTCTAAATTAGGTCCATATCTTGGGTGCGATCAGACGTTGGATGAGAGAAACCAGTAAGTAGACTGCTGCAATTCACACCTGGGAGACTTCAACATGCATTACTGTGTGTGAGGTTGGTATTTGTTAATAAGAGTTGTTTGGTCCCAACGCTCTCAACCAGTTAACTAGTTTGAACACTATAGTGATGTTATTGTCATAAAATGTTAGATAGATCTACACTGTGGACTGACATTGAAGAATTTTAAGCCTGGACGAGGTTGCGTGTTTGAAGCGGTTTTGATCCCAGCAACAGACACGTGCTAGGCCAAACAAACACTTTCCTTGAGTCAATAAACTCTTGTTCGCTTCCACTTGGACCCACACGTGTAAACAAACATTCACACTGATCGGAGGAGCTGTTAGCACTCCTGACTCTCATGCGTGTAAACAAACATGCACACTGATTGGAGGAGCTGTTAGTCCTACTGACTCTCATGCGTGTAAACAAACATGCACACTGATTGGAAGAGCTTGTTAGTCCTACTGACTCTCATGCGTGTAAACAAACATCCACACTGATTGGAGGAGCTTTTAGGACTCCTGACTCATGCGTGTAAACAAATATCCACACTGATTGGAGCTGTTAGCACTCCTGACTCTCATGCGTGTAAACAAACATGCACACTGATTGGAGGAGCTGTTAGCACTCCTGACTCTCATGCGTGTAAACAAATATCCACACTGATTGGAAGAGCTGTTAACACTCCTGACTCGTATGGAATCAATTAGTAGGTTTTTCTGGTAACTAAGGGTAAGGATGTAGATAATGTGAATGCTACACATGATATTTTTGGAGTGTTTTGTAAGTAGGCAGGTAACTAAAATTGTAAATTACTTGAATGGACTAAATTATTATATTACTCTTTGGTTTCCAATTAAAAGCTTAATAAAATGTATTAAAACTAGGAGATCGTTGCAGTGATGGTTGCAGATTATTACAATAAAACGTATTCTAAACTTTTTATTGGGGAAAAGCCCTCCCTCAACTTTCTAGTTAAATTTTACTCGTCAAAGTCTATCAACATTACATAGATATTTTGCTTTCGGGGTTTAATTTGAATCAAAACGTAAATTTTCCCCCTTCACGCCACGACGAGAACTTTAAAATGACCCCTCTCCCAGCTCTTTATTTATTTCTTACACCACATCACTCAAGTAGGAATTGAGTTATTATTTTAACTAAAGATAAATATTTCATTTACCGATATACAGCTACTATAAACAATCATGGTTTCCATGGTGATGCAGACAAGGAATGGTTGTGCAAATGAGCCATTGCCCACATAGAAGGAAAAGATGGAACATTTTCTAGGACAATTGGGTTTTAGTTTTAGCTACTGTTTTTGCCGGAATTCTGGATTAACATGAGTGTTCCGTGATCAAAATGGGTTAAACAGTTTTCTCGTAATTTCATTTACTGGTAACGGGCTTGTCAAATTATATATTAGACATATAGAGAGAAAGGGAGTGAGAGATTGAGAAAATGCGAGAGTGAGTGTGTTTATGTAAGCATGTGAGTGTGAGATTGAGATTGTTAATAATATAAAGTGAGCGAGAGAGTGAGTGTGATCGAGTGAGTGTTAGTGAGTGAGAGAGAGAGAGATTGAAAGGGATAGAGTGGAAAAGAGAATGTGTGTGTGTGTGTGTGTGTGTGGGAGTAGGTGTGAGATGGAAAGAATGTGAAAGTGAAAGTGAAATAGAGTGTGTGATAAAGATTGTGTGTGTGTGTGAGAGAGAGATTGTAAGAAAGAAAGTGCGTGTGAGATAGGCTGATAAACATTGTGTTAAAGAGAAATTGTAATGGAGATAGTGTGTGTGGGTGTATGTGAATGTGTGTGAAAAAGAGAGGGAGTGCTAGAGTTTGTAAGAGAGAGCGTGTGAAACGGAGTGTACGAGAGAGAATAAGTTTGTGGAAGAAAGTGTGTGGGGGAGAGAGAGTGCGTGTGTGTGCGTGTGAAGATATATTGGCTACACAAACATTAATACTAAATATTACCCACTCAATATTAAGGGGTAGCATGGAAATATTATTGAACTTTTTTGTATTGAAATATTAGTTGAAAAAATAAACATAAAAACCTATACTTTGATCATAAGATGGATGGGATACAGAAAATATTACTTTGAAATATTATCAATATTTAATCATGATAAAGTGGTAACATGGAAACATAGCTGAACTTATTGGTGTTATGATTTGATTTTAAAAAATGAACACCAAAAGCCATACTTAAACGATTAAACTGAAACCATATCTAAAAACATTTCAAGATAATTTTGTTGATTTTTGTAGTTATAATACATATCAAACATATTTATACATAATTTTCTCGTTTTAAAATCATAATTCATGCGCGAAACAAAACGTAAGCACATATTTTCTTGAAATTGACTATTTAACCTCTTAATCTGTGAATTATTGTTAATATTGTTGATTTAAATGCGAACTAACAATAACAACATTCCCCAGTCAAGAAAATTAATTCCTTCTATTAATGAATTTATGTAAACGTTGTGCTAGGACCAGCTATTATAACGGCCATTTTGTGATCAGAGGTAAATATTAAAAAATAAAGAAGGAAAAAGTATCAATGTAAACAAAATCATATATATTTCTAACCTACCTAATATCATTGGTTTGTTTAATATTATATACATTTTTGCCATGATTTTTAAATTGGTTGCAGCGTTTACCTAAAGTAAGAGTTGAACTATTTTTAACCAAAGATAAATATTTTATTTACATGCACAAATCAGGTTTTCAATGGTGATATAAACAAAGAACGAAAAGTTGAAAATTCGCTAGGAAAATAGAGGTTTCTCTTAAAACTACTATTTTTGACGAGATCCTGAGCTTCTAACCTTAAAAATGAGTGGTCGTTTGTCAACATAAGTTTAGTCATTTTCTCGTAATTTCAATTGCCACAAAAGGACTTATCAAATTATACGTAAGAGCAATGGCAAATGTTTAAAGACGAAGAAGAGAAAGTATAAAAATCAACAATGAATTTGTTTTATATATCTTTAACCTAATACCATCGGTTTGTTTAGTAAATATATAAATAATTGCTGTAATATTTATATTTGTTGCACCATACCACTAAAGTAAGAGTTGAGTTAGTACTATTTGTAGCCAGAGATAATTATTTTATTTACAGATATAGTTGCTGTAATCTTTCTATTTGTTGTGTCATGCCACTAAAGTAAGAGTTGAGTTGTTAGTATTTGTACTAAGATAGAAATATTTTATTTACAAATAATTATACACTCATGCACAAATCAGGTTTTTCATGGTGATGTAAACAAAGAATGAGGCTGAAAATTGTCTGGGTAAATCAGATTTTGGTTGAAAAGTACTATTATTCCCGACATCCTGGGTACTTAACCCTTAAAATTGGAGTTAGTTGGTCAAAATCTGTTCAGTCATTTCATCGTAATATATATTACCGGAAACGGGCCTATCAAATTATATAAGCTATATAAAATGTTTAAAACACGTTTTAGTTCTAAGACTAGAATTATTTTGATAACGTTTTATATTTATTAATTCGATATTATTCCTGTTTTAACTTTATATGAATGAAAGGTCTTACTAAATTGCACATACTTTTATTTCCTTATGAATATTTTATTCAAATTAGTAGATGATATATTAATTATAATTGTTGAACTGTATTTTATTTAATCATTGTATCCATTATGTGTACTACATATATAGTAGCTTTTTCAATTTGAATCCCGGTCAAAGTTAATTATTCCTAACGTAGTGAGACTGTGAAATTGCATGTGCTACAAAAAGTTTCTGAATTTATCTATTGGCGCAGTCCCAGGTTTAAGCGCCCTCAGCTTAAGATAAGAGTAGGGATATGGTATCGAAAGAAAAGTATCGATATTGTACTCACTAAACGTATCGGAAGAAAAATATTGATACCGTACTAGTATCGAAAGAAAAGTGTCTATAACAGTAAGTATTGGTATCAACATTTTAATCCGGAGAAACTTTTTTTATCTGGTAATAATAATTTTAACTTTTGCATCATAAATATATTTTCATATTTATTTAAACACTGAAAATTATAATGATTTAACCATTTTTCAAGTATACTTAGATTTATCTTGTCTATGTTATCTATTGGAACTTGGAAGGTGTGACAGAAAGAATTTTCGAAATTCTATGAAAATGTAGCTGATGAAAAGTTATTTAATAGCTAAATATGGTTAGTAATATATTTTTTCAATCTATTTTGAGCCTTATCAAACCATTAAAGTTAGTCACTTGCCTTGCTTGGCCTCTGAACCAATAATACAAAAAACATAATTCAAAAATTAAATAAAATTATTAAAGAATAGCTTAACTTATAGCTGCCAACCCTCTTTAGTGCTGTCACTGAGAAAAATAAGTCAGGTATGAAGCTGTATTGATAAAGAAAGATGAAAGAACAGCTATGAATTATGATGAGCTAAAAGAGATTGAATGCTGGAGCTGCTTCTTGCTTGTCATATATAAAATGAGTGAGAATTGAGAAATAGTGTCATTTGTTCTTACTCCACAATCTACATTAGTAAACATTTAATCCCAGCATGAGTGAAAATAGCAAAAAAAAAAAGTTGTTTCTTTCGATACCGGAGTGTGAGTACTAATATCATATCCCTAGATAAGAGTCGCAAAGGAAATAATGTATTAGACATCAGAATAGTGGCTCGAAGTTAAAGAGCTTTTTTTTTATCTTTATTTTGTTATGGTTTAAACTGTAAATAGGGAAGTATGGATTTTATTTTTTCAGATTTCGTAGGGGGTGTGAGCCCTACTATACCCACCCTCCTTCCTTCCTCTTCCTGACCACGGCTTTGACTGATTGAAGGTGATTGTTACTAAATTGTTTTTCACTCGCCTTTCACCTCATCAGTGTAAATGTGCGAGTAGAGGCCGTTCACAGAATAAACCATAGAATATCCAGGCATGAGAGTGAACATTAAGTTGGGTACTTTGCTTCTCTTCCCAACTTCACATAAAGATACAACGTCTTCTCTTGAAAAGATGACATTCTTCAAACCCACTCCGTGCACAGTATCGGCTATTTCCTATCCAGGTCCAATCTTCCAAACTCATCGTATTACTAGCTCCTCCTGATGAGTATACAAGCCGTGATACACGGTGTATGAGTGTGCTTTATCTCTTTCATGAGGTACTACTTTACCCCTTCCCCAACTTCTGGAACAGTATCATCTAGATAGAAACAGACCTAACGACCTCCTCTTATGGGCTTTCGTATCCGTACACACTCACTGCGGTATTAAACTTAACAAGGGATTTACAACAACTCATTCACTGTGTACTCAGTTTACAAGAAGCTTACAACTCATTTACTGCGGCACTCAGCTTACAAAAAGCTTACATCAACTCATTTACTGTGGGACTCAGTTTACAAGAAGCTTAGATAACTCATTTAATGCGGTACTCAGCTCTCAGTAAGCCTACAACCATTAATTTATTACGTTAGTCATCTTTCAAGGAGCTTACAACAACCCATTTACTGTGTACCCAGTTTACAAGGAGCTTACAACAACTCGTTTACTGCGGGACTCAGTTTACAAGGAGCTTACAACAACTCGCTTACTGTGAGACTCAGTTTACAAGAAGCTTACATCAACTCATTTTTTGCCGTACTCATCTTACAAGAAGCTTATATCATTTCATTTACTGGGGTACTCAACTTTCAATGAGCTTACAACCATTAATTTACTACATTGCTCAGTTTACAAGAAGCTTACACAACTCATTTACTGTGACACTCAGCTTACAAGAAGCTTAAATCAACTCATTTACTGCGGTACTCAGTTTACAATGAGCTTACAACTATTAATTTATTACGTTACTCAGTTACAAGGAGCTTGCAAATCATTTACCACGGCACTAAGCTTACAAGAAGCTTACAACAAATAATTTATTGCACTAGGTACTCATTTTAAAAGGAGTTACAGCAACTCATTTACTGCAGTATTCAGCCTAGGAGCTTACAACAACTCATTTACTGCTATAGGTACTCAGTTTACTAGGAGCTTACTATTCATTTACTACGTTACTCAGTTTACAAGGAGCTTACAACAACTCATTTACGTACTCGTCCTGTAAGTAGCTCACAACAAATTATTTACTTCGGTGTTTAGTTTAAAAGGAGCTTACGACAACTAATTTATTGTAATACTCAGCCTACAATAAGCTTACAAAAACTCAATTACTGCGGTAGTCAGCTTACAAGAAGCTTATAACTAATTTTCTATGGTATCCAGCTTACAAGGAGCTTACAACAGCTCATTTACTTTGGTGCCCAGCTGACAATGACCGTACAATTCATTTACTGCAATACCGCTATCTTTAGTCCTATTTTAAGTGGGTTCGCCAGTCTGTTAACGATCCAACCATGTTTTGAGTGTTGCTGTCCTAGGTTTGGAGTGCAGTTTTTACCAAAGTAATTCTCCCCACTCTGTCTGTCATGTGACGTCACCAGTGCAGATATGATCAAGAAGCCAGCCTTGTGTTTGTTATTACTGCAGCTTTCCTCTGCGTTTCGGTCATGGAGGAATACATCTCTCGTGGTGAAAATAGACCAGCAATCAATCAAACAACATCCTAACAGGAACATTCAACCTAAGAGCTATTTGGCTAGTACTTCTGAATCTCGTTTTATGAGCGAGCAAATGACCGTTATTCTATAGCTCGGAACACAAAACATTTCAGAATAGAAACCAAGCAATCAAAAATTAAAGTTTGGTATATTTTCACTCAGCTAAAGGTTCGAATATTTTTAAGCAGTTCAAAGTAAATTAGCTTGTGTGTACAAAACAACTTGATTCCATTCCAATACAACATATCGCTTTTTGAAAGGAAAAATACAAACATTCTCAAATATATTTTAATATTTCATAATAAATACAAAGCATATTGGATGTAGGGGCGTCGCGCTAGAGGGGGTAGGAAGTGTTATCCCCCTCCCTCACCCTCAATGTTGATTAAAGGCTTGAAAGTTGGGAATTTTGTGAGATTTGAGATATGAAGTTGGGAAATTTTAGGCTTATTCTGTGTCCAACTACTTCCTTAACCACAGACTGGTAGAGACAAATTTAAAATTTCCCAACTGTTGAACCCTGGTCTACAAAAAATTCCAAACTTCAAAAACCATAAAAAATTTAAAGAGATTACTTGTTAAGTAGATTGTAGAAATCTCAGCTAATCAAGTAGTCTAGTAGCGCCTTTGTCAGTAGGCAGAGACAACGGCCGGTGAGTGTATGCCAAATGCGTTATGGAAACGAATTATAAGGGAACATGAGCTGCCCAATAGCAAAATTTCAATCAGCCAGCAATCCTTGAAGTGGCAACATTGTCAGCCAATGTTTTGTTTATGGTTTAGTGATTTTAGTTGTGGCTTTCGTGGCTGCTGGACTGTCACTGTTTTATGATTCAAATTATCGTATGTTGTACAACCAATGCCTTAATTAGGGCTTTATTAAATTTTGAAGGCATAACTGCAGTGAATGTTACGCAACATTTTATTGTTTTCTTATCGAAAGATTTGACTGATGAAATAAGGACATTAAGGTTAGTGTTAATGTTTGACTTTTGAAATACACACTAATTTTTCTAGCAAGTATTCATACTAGTTTGAATTGAACTGATGTATCTTGTTTCATTGTTATTAAAATAGGCTTTCATGAAAGCAATTTAGGCTCAAAGCAACAATGAAGGAAGAGGAGTAATAGGGCTGTGTTACATTGTTACAACTCATAATTTTTCATTTGATTTTTTTACCCTTGAACATTTTCAAATTTGGGATAAATTTTTTAATTCGTTATTTAGTGTTCGATTTGCATAAAATTTCGTATAACCATGTTGTTTAGCGTGGTGATTTTGAATTCGACATAAGTTATTTAATAAAATGTCAGAGGAAGCCCCTTCACTCTCATGCGCTAAATTACAATATGTTTTGAATATTTTATTGACGTACCAGTATTAACATTTTAGGGCAACTTACATGAGGTTATGAAGCAGGAAAGTGATATACAGGTATCAAAATACTGTAGAATATCGATAAATTCCTTTTTATTGCTTTATTTTACAGTTGAAAATATTTTTAAATAAACATGGCCAATTTGCTAATTTTATGATAAAGTGACGAGCGAGTTCTACATCTCAGGGAGCTAACTAGTTAAATATTGCTTCCAAGTGTGTAGTAATAAAGCAGTGGTTTCCAACCTTGGGGTTCCAGCGTGTTTTGGGTGGGGTTCTAGCTTTATATTTACTTTTTCAAGGATTTTAATGATTACAGTAAGATGCGTAATTCTAATAGAAGTGTAAGTTGTTAAAGTGGTAAAAAAAACGACCTAGCTACTGCTTAGGTTCCTTTTGGCTATTCCATTCTGATAGCTTCTTGCTTACTTGCTTTTTGATTCTCTTTTACTACATATTAGTCGCATCTAATCATTACTATAAGCAACTTATAATAATTAAAACAAGCATTAGTGGACATGCGGGTTTAATGTCACGCTCGTTTGGTTTTTTGGTGAAGGTTAAGTAAGGATTTTAATTCTGGCACGGGGTAGTTTATCCTAATATCCTCCAAGCAAAGAAGGGTACATCTTCTCTAAATTTTACCTATCCCACTGGTGTAGATAACTGTAGATAGTCTGGGCTGGTAGTAATACACAGTGAAAAAACTAAAAAATTAGGATTTGAACGCTTTTAATTATCAAAGGGTCGCGATGGCTACAGAGAGTAAAGTTGTGGTCATAAACTAAAAAATGTTGTAAACCGCTGTAATAAAATTAGGTTAAATTTTTTAATCTAAAATACACGATTTGAACAATATCTGCAAATCTAAATAAATGTAGTTAAGCTCAATTGGATATTTAGCTGAGATTCAAGTTAACTGAAATAAATAATAACTCAAGTTATTTCCTTATGCACTGAAAAAGCCTTGTAGCTTATGAACAAATAAATAAATTTAAAAATACAGTTGCCTAAAATCTCGGTTCAAGGCTTGAATATCACCCCAAAAATAGACAGTCTGTATGTTTGTTTAATTTAAATATATGTTTATATAATTGGATTGTGATAAGATCTGGTTGAAAAAAAAACCATGTGGAGCAATGAGGGTCACGATACATACGATTTAAATCCCGGTCGGGGGAATATTTAACAAAATATATTCATAACTTCCCAAGTTGTTATTTTGTTCTCGGTCCTCTTTAACATTAATGTAATTTCAGAAAAAGATCACTTTAGACGTTTTCAAAAAAAATATGCTTTTTGTAGAAGTTTCTAAAAAGAAATATGTGTATTTTTATATATATTTATACATATGCTTATATAAACTTACATATATGCTTATATATTAATGTATATATTTGTTATAAATAACCAATGTTTTTTTATATTATAATTGTTGCTGCCTGTATTACATATATTTTAAAAACACAAATAGTTTATATATAATCACGCCATTATATATATATATATATATAATATATATATATATATATATATATATATATATATATATATATATATATATATATATATATATATATATATATATATATATATATATATATATAATACTATAATGTACCCAGCTATGACCAGATTATATATATATATATTACATTATAGTATTATGCTTCGCCATATGATATTTTTGAATGGAATTTAATAATAATAATAATAATAATAATATTATTATTATTATTATTATTATTATTATTATATTATTATTTATTAGCACCGCGTCTTACTACCCGTTCAGGTTATACGCACTTACGCTGTGTAATGGTAGGGTAATTGTGAGATGAAATGGAGGACTTACAGTTTAACGTGGAATCCGAACCACGCTGGAGGCCTGGCATTCCCCACATTCACAAGTTGTGATTAATACACGTCTTGTCAGAGGTTAAGAAAGGGTTTGGTAATCAGATAAATCTTTGCCGAATTTAATAATTGCCATTAGATCATATTTACTCACTTATTACTCTTTTGCATTAGGAACTCGAAAGTTCACTACCGCACTTACAATAGAACGCCAACTATCCCCTATCTTGGGCTAATTCTATCAGTTAGATTTTATTTTAAAATAAATACTCTTTTTTGTGTGTTATTCTAGTTTGGTAAATTGCTCTATATTGTGTGTACCAATGTGCTCATTTCTATATAGGATTTGTTTGGATAAATACACTAATAAATAATAAATTTGAATAAAATTATGATAGAGTGGCACGTAATTCTAACTATTTATTATAGGTTAAATCCCTGTTCATTTCAGAACCATGTCCATTAACAAGCTGAGGTTTATCAACCGATCCAGCGTAATCGATATCTGTAGTTTGACTAACCGTCGCCCAGAGCGCTACTAAACAACATAATTACAATTAGAGATCTACATATATATAAGGGTTGGCAAGGTTATGTTGAAGTTACCTTCAAGCAAATACTCCAAGGAGATATCAAGAAAAATAAATGCTGCAATTAGAAGGCGCTGGAATGCGCCAAGGCATCCATTGTGATTATTGTATCAATTGTCAACATTCAGAGGATCCAAGATGTCGGAACAACAGCAGGACCTCCCGACGGAGCCCAGCAAAAAGCGGATGGTGCTGCATCTTGTGGTTGTCAGCGTCAGCTTCCTGCTAGCTTACACAGCCTTTAAGGGAGTTCTATTCCTACAAAGCTCCTGAACAGGGAGGGAGGTGTGGGGACCATATCTCTTTCCTGTATATACCTGTCGACCCTTCTCTCCACCATCTTTCTGCCGGGAGTGTTCATTAAGAAGCTGGGGGTCAAGAATACAATGATGGTGTGTCTACTGCTGTACTCACCCTACATGATAGCCCAGGGATACCCCAGGTTCTACACCCTGGTTCCCACAGCTCTGCTCTTAGGTGTCGCTGCGGGACCCCTCTGGGTAGCCAAGTGTGTTTTTCTTGGCATCATTGCTGATCACTACGCACTAGTCTCCAAGATCCCTGTCGGTGCACTGGTCTCGAGGATGTTTGGTACCTTCTACATGATTTTCAACCTGAGCCAGGTCCTCGGGAACGTAATATCCTCCGTTACGTTGACCTATGTTGACGGAGAGGACAAGGGGCATGATGGTGACCCTGCTCCAGTATGTGGGCCTAACTTTTGTCCCGGCTCAGAACGGGATAACCCTAACTTCAGCCAGCCCTCGTTTAACAAGGTCCTCGTTCTGACGGCCGTGTATGTCATCTGCATCGTCACCGCGGTTGCCGTCATCTTCCTACTGATAGATCCTATAGATAACCAACAATCTGAGACGTTAGAGCGGTCCACGGGCCGCTTCGTCGTGGTGGCCACCTGGGAGCTGTTCGCGTATGAGCGTCGTCAGTGGATGCTGCTCCCCATCTCGCTCTTCACGGGACTGGCCAAGGCTTTCCTAGTGGCAGACTACACGGCGTCGTATGTAGCTTGTTCCTGGGGGATCCGCAACATCGGGTACGTCATGGTGGTGTTCGGGTTGACCAGCTCTCTATCAGGGGCCCTCATGGGGTGGTTGGTCCATCGTATCGGCCGCCATGCCGTGCTGGGATTCAGCATGCTGGGGAAACTTGCCCTGTTGGTCGGCTTGATACTGTGGGCGCCCGCTTCCAACCACACCCACTGGCTGTTCGTCGTCGCAGCTGTATGGGCAGTGTTCGAGGGTGGTTGGATGGCCCAGACTAACGCTGTGGTTGGCGTTCTGTTCCCCGGTCAAGTCCAGGCAGCCTTCACCAACTTCAAGGTGTGGAACGCACTGGGATATTTGGTAGGGTACGCCTACAGTCCATACGTGTGCACTTGGGTGAAGATCCTGGTGCTGATCTTGGTGAACATTGCGGGCACTGTCGGATACTTCTGTGCTGACCCTATCAAGTTCTGGAGGAGGAGAACACCAGCTCCAAACATCCAGGAGGAAGAAGAACTGGAGTCTCGTTCTCCCTGAGAAATTGTGTGAATTTTTTTTTATACATTCAATAAATGTTTGTTTTTATTTCGTATTTTACTGTCAATAATGTATCTCTAGCCTAAGAGTAGCTCACATGATTAGAAGGATGAGAGTGTCAATATTGGTAAATACTGGTAAGTACCTTGTATTTTGAATGAATGGCAGATGTTTTATATTACTCCACTATTAGTGTATCTTATTAAATAACTTTAATATAGATCAATTTAATTCTTGCAATATATTAGTCGTCATACCCAGGCGAAAAATCGCTTAGGTCAACTTTGTTACTTATCCAAATCGCAGGGTTTGTAGTAAAGTAAAATAACAGTTCATCCGTTTTGTGATTTTTGTGCAAATATACAGCTAGGCTTATATCATCGATAGCCCTGTCATAATAGCGTTCATACATTCACCGATTAAAGTAAATTATTTATGCGATATATTACATCTCATTCAAAAACCATACGATAAGCTGAAATTATTAAAAACTCCCCTGCACAGGTATTCGAATCTAATACCTTGGTACGTTAAGTGAAAGGTCATAATTTCAAATCCCTGTTATGGCAGTTTCTTGAAAATTAATTAATTCTTTAAATTGAGTAAAAAAATCTTATAGTAATAATTAATGTTAAACTATATTACATTATTAATAAACAGTAACTAGCTATATTTGCTCGTGTTATAGATTATCTCATGTCTGTCCACTAAGATACGGCTCAAGAACAAAATTTTATTCAGATATCTTAACATAATTTGTATCTGTTCTTGATATTTTGCGTGATGGAGCAATAGTGTTGAGGAAACAGAAGGAACTATTGTAACAATGATGTTGGAAATATTTGATCATTTGTAGTCACCTTTCACTCTTCATATGAGCATTTTACAACGTCCAAGAATTTGAAAAAAGGACGAAATTTTAAAGTTTGGTAAATACCCGTTCTCCGGTAATTGATTCTCAGTAGAACAATTGATTTATTTACTTCCCGTAGGATGTCATTTAAACATAGCTAGTAAAGGAGTGCGGAGGACGCTTCTTCAACGTGACATATAACGCTAAACCTTGGAGCTATGTCCTCTGTGTACGCCAGCCAGCTTCTAGGCATTCTCCTACGGATGACTTGAGGGTCATCTGCGGCTCCAACTTCTGTCTGTGAGAGTTATCAATATTAACTCCAACCTAGTGTGATCCACTGACTAAAAGATCACCTTGCCTCACCGTATTTCCCTCCCTCCTCCCCTCCCCTTCATCTGCTTCATATTCTACTTACTCGTCCAGAGCTTCTAGAGAAGGTCAGTCGACGATCCCCAGGAGGATAACAAAGTTCGGGAGGATATCCTGGAGTCACTGAATGGTGTTCTTCAACTCTTTCTGGATGGGGATCTTACCAAGTTCTACGTCCCGTAGACTGTAGAGGATTCCTCAACCTCGGCGTGAACATAGACTATCTGATGGCCAGGATATGAGAAGGGATGGTATGTTTAGGGTGTGCCTGACCGGGCAGCTCCAAAACAGTGCCACGTCCCCTGGATGTTTGTGACCGCCATCCCGTCGGGGATGTTGTAATAGAGGTGGATGTTGCAGGGTAACTCTAATACGTCTGGATTCTATTCCCCGAGTATCGAGAGGCCGCTTTCACAACCTCCGTTTATTGAACGCGTTGGTCCACCTCGTAACTCCTGATGGAGGAGATCATAGGACAATTGTTGGCAGACCCCTTCACACGAAGGGGCACAAGTGAGGAGCAGTATTTTTCTTCATTTTGTTTTGTTTCAGACTGTACCTCATTTACAAATACATCATGTTTCATACAACTCAATTTATTAATAAACTCTAGTGTCGGTACTGATTATTATCAGCAACTTAAATCATCTCAACTGGCTAAACAGAAGAATAAAGGTATATAATACTAAAACTATAGTCAAAACTGGCAGAGGTAGCTCTGTTACCGTGTAAGACTGGCGTTGTTGACTTGTTTCGGCCAACTGACGTGTACCCACATCTCCTAGCGCGTCACTCATTTGTTAGGCTGAATTGCCAGTAAACACAGGAAGGTCGAGTTTCGAATCCCAGTGAGTGTAGTGAGGCTAGTTTTTCCTAAATGGTTTCTACCGCGCTCATCCATATTAATATATGAATAGAAATCGAAGGGGTACCAAGGCCCAGAGAAAAATAAAGTAGACTTTGAGACAATTAAGGTGGGAATGTAGGGAAAGAGATAAAAAGACAAGTTTTTGCAGTTTTGATAACAAGACTTTTTTGAACCAAAATAAATAAAATATTGCTTTAATAGTTTAATTTTCTTCATGTGGTGATATCAACATTTCTTGAATATCTGTCATTATCATAGCAGCATTAGATGCCAAACATTTTAAATTAATAAAAAAAGTTGTCATTAAATTTCAGGACATCCTTGACATGTATTCAAGAAATGTTCAAATCACTATGTGAAAAAAAAAAATTAAACTGTATGTTTGTACTGAAGCAATATATTTTGATTTATTTTGACCACAAAAAGTTTTGATATAAAAACTGCAAAAACACTGCCCTTTTCTCACGTTCCCCAGATCTCCACCTTAACAAACTTGGGACTAATGCATTTGTGGGGTCATGGATGGGTGAGGTAAGTAGGGGTTGGTAATAAGCTATTATTTTTAACCCTCTTTTTTATTTAAAAAATATTGAAGAAATGTATTTGAAAACACATTATTCTAGTCTTCATATTCAGACAAACTATCCAAAACGTCACCCAGCAGGATCCAAACACGAATTCACTCAGTTGTAGTAAACTAACTGTTAATATTGATACCTTTGTGCCCTAAGTATTTGGTTAATTTTATTAATAACAATAGTTTTATCATATATTATATATGGCACAATGTGTATAAAGTCCCCCCTCCTATCGTAAATGTTTTGAGCGTATTATTCACAATGAAAATTCAAATGCTTTTACAACCACGAGAAAAAAATTAATATAGTTGATATGTATATATGCCTCTGTGAATGGGCTGAATGTGATGAGTTTGTACAGTCGCCGGTGATTCTACAAAATCACTAGTTCAATTGAGGAATGTAAACCATTTATTTACTATATCACATACTTATCGAACGTTTTACTAAATCACCGGTGAGCTCACAAAATTACCAGCTACTGGTGAATGTTAATAGGTCACATCAAGATTAGGTTTGGTTAGGTTAATTTAGGCAAGTTAGGTTAGCTTAGTCAAGTGTAGACTAGTTTATTTTAACTTAGGCTAGGTTACATTAGTTTGGACTTATATTCTATATTTTCATCAACATACACTATGTATTTTATAAAATCACTGGAAAATGTAGATAATGCAGTTCATGTTTCATACTTTCAGCAAACTTCAATGGGAAAGTTACAAATCCTAAGCTATTATTTGTTAAATAAACCTTTGCTTTCGGTGATTCTATACATTCACCCGTTATTTTACAATATAACGTATTCAACACAGTCACAGTAACTTATATATGCTATTAATAACATATTTTTGTAATGAAATATCGATTATACTCTTTATCTGATTGCCAAACCCTTCCTTCACCTCTGACAAGACATCTTGTGAATGTGGGGAATGCCAGGCCTCCACCGTGGTTCGGATTCCACGTTAAACTGTAGGTCCTCCATTTCATCTCACAATCACCCTACCATTACACATTAGCTTAAGTGCGTATAACCCGAACGGGTAGTAAGACGCGGTGCTAATAATAATAATTATACTCTTAAGGTTACTATAATTAAGGGGAGAGGGGCATTTTAATCAATACCTGAAACCATAATACGAAAACTTAGGGACAGTTTCACAGTCAGACTTAGTACGCCTCAAGTGTGGCTCTATACTAAATAGGCTACAAGACGACACCTATCTAAAGTCGAATGAATTGGGCCTGTTTCGCATTCTGGTCTAGGTAGATGTCGTTCTGTATTTAGTATAGTGCCCCACTTGATGCATTCTATATAAGTCTGACTATGAAACTGGCCCAGTGGTTTAAACTTGTCTACAATAGTTGATCTGAGCACGTGCGATTTACTACAATACTAGCGCTTTATGGTTTCATTGTATGATCACAGGAACTAATAAAGAGTAGATGGAGCCATATATCTTAGACCTTGGTCAGCAGTAGCTTTAAAAAAAGGACTAGAGGTATTTATAAACCATGGTAAATAAAATACGATTAGCTTAAATATTACACACACCTCGTCAATTAGTAACATCACAAAAAATCATAAAGAATATTTCCGAAGACAACATAAAATATTTTAAATAAATAATCTAATAACAATTATTATTATTATTATTATTATTATTAGCACCGCGTCTTACTACCCGTTTGGGTTATACGCACTTACGCTCATGTGTAAAGGTAGGGTGATTGTGAGATGAAATGGCGGACCTACAGTTTAACGTGAGATCCGAACTACGGTGGAGGCCTGGCATTCCCCACATAATAACAATTAATTTGATGAAAAGTTAGTTGGCCTAAATTCATTTGACACATTGTCATTTGGCTTAAAAATTAACTTCATTTGGCTAAAGTAATTTAGTATCAAATTAATTTCGGGTTTAAAAAAAGAGGTTAAGTTCAGCCAAGGTTACTTAGCCTAAAATATTAACTTCTGAGAAAGTCAGTTGGCTTAAAGTAATTTGGCTTAAACTTTAGGCCAATTTATTTGTATCCAAATTGAGCTTAAATCCAGAACAGGGTGAAAATGTCTCCCCCCTATCTTCCAAGAAAGCAATTCTCAAAAGTATAATATGAAATTGTTAATAAGGTTCCTCTTAATTCCTCTTCTCATCCCTACTACCTACAATTAACCGTTGTGTTATAAGGACGAATAACCCGCCTCGGTGGTGTAGTTGGCTAACGCGCTAGACGTGTTGAGCTCGACTGCTGAGGACGGGGAGATCAAGGTTCGAATCTCGGTCGGGTGAACTGGGGGTGGTTTTTCCAAAATGGTTTTCCACTCTCCCTCCACGCAAATGCGGGTTCACTTCCTTTAATTCAACCTTCCCAATTCCTAATCCATTAGCGTTATTAGTACTTAAGCGTATAACCCGAACGGTTAGTAAGACGTGGTGCTAATATTATTATATTATATTATATTATAAGGACCAATAAAACAATGAGTGGTAGGTGACCTGGTGGTCTAGGGGTAAGGTGTCAGACTTCTATGCTGGCGGCCGGGGTTCAATCCTCGGTCCCGGCAAAGATTTATCTGATTACCAAACCCTTCCTTCACCTCTGACAAGACATCTTGTGAATGTGGGGAATGCCAGGTTGCCAACGTGGTTCGGATTCCACGTTAAACTGTAGGTCCTCCATTTCATCTCACAATCACCCTACCATTACACATTAGCGTAAGTGCGTATAACACGAACGGGTAGTAAGACGCGGTGCTAATAATAATAATAAAACAATGAGTGCAATAACTGGTGGTATTCATCAAATCTAGGACATTAACTGTGTTCTTGTTTCAGTGTCTTGTTTCCGCGTTCTTTCTTTCCAACCGCAGCACTCAATGATATTTTTTTTTTGTGGGAGATAAACTGATTGCTGCTATCATTCTTCTCTGCTGTACTTTCTTCTAAATACAGTAATACCACTTACAGTAGGCTTACACCAACACTACATTACATTGGCACTTCTATGACACTAAATTACACTTACACTGCTCTGACCCTACATTACACTGAAACTACTCTGACATTACAGTACATTAACATTGCACCGACACTACATTACATACACTAACACTACATTATACTGGCACTGCACTGAAATTACATACACTAACACTAAATTACACTAGTACTGCACTGACACTGATTGAAGGAATACAGACAATATTGTCCAGTGAGCGTCCGATCAGCAACATCCTCCGTGTCCCTGATCAATATACTAGCGAGCTAATCATTGCTCATACAAGCTGGTTCTCCTTTGCCAATTAATGACGTCATAAATCTTACAGCTCAATGAGTAGAAGTCACGTAAGTACAGTCAGTAGCACCTGTTTATTGATCTGAGGGGCCTCGGTTTTACTCCCTGCAAGGCCTAAACTGTATTTTGGGGAACTGGCGTTTTCTCTTCCACAGTAATTAATTGACAGGGTCTCCATCCTAAAATGATATTAGTTCGTTAGTCATACGTTTATTTAGTTAAAATGCTTACTTTAAATAGGTCAGTTAGTTAAATACCCTTAGGAGATATGTAACAACTGAAACACACACAAAAATGACGTTTGTAGTGCAAATTATCTTGGTATTCACGAAAGAAGATGTTTTAATTGTCACTTTGGCTGATCGCTTGATCTTCATAATAAAATATGCCTTAGCTGTTACATTGGCTGGTCGCTTGGCCTTCATGACAACAAATGTATTTTCTGTTTTCTTGGTGGGTTGGTTGGCCTTCATGGTAGCACATTTGTTATTTGTCATCTTGTTGGGTTGGTTGACCTTCATGGTAACACATTTGTTATTTGTCATCTTGGTGGGTTGGCTGACCTTCATGGTAACACATGTTTTATCTGTTGTCTCGGTAGGTTGGTTGGCCTTCATGGTAACACATTTGTTATTTGTCATCTTGGTGGATTGGTTGACCTTCATGGTAACACATGTTTTATATGTTGTCTCGGTAGGTTGGTTGGCCTTCATGGTAACACATTTGTTATTTGTCATCTTGGTGCATTGGTTGACCTTCATGGTAACACATGTTTTATCTGTTGTCTCGGTAGTTTGGTTGGCCTTCATGTTAACACATATGTTATTTGTCATCTTGGTAGATTGTTTGACCTTAATTATAGTAAATATGTCTTCTGTCGTCATCTTTGCCGGTCGGATAGCCTTAATGATAATATAGATATCATATTTTCTGAATAGCTGGTCTTCATAATAACTGATTTGTCGTCTTGACTAGACACTTGTCCTTATAACAGATCTGTCATCCATTGTACTTGCTGGTTGGTTTTCCTTAGTGATAATATATTTATAATTTGTCGGTGACCTGGTGGTCTAGGGGTAAGGTGTCAGACTTCTGTGCTGGCGGCCGGGGTTCAATCCTCGGTCCCGGCACAGATTTATCTGATTTCCTAACCCTTCCTTCACCTCTGACAAGACATCTTGTGAATGTGGGGAATGCCAGGTCACCACCGTGGTTCGGATTCCACGTTAAACTGTAGGTCCTTCATTTCATCTCACGATCACCCTACCATTACACATTAGCGTAAGTGCGTATAACCCGAAAGGGTAGTAAGACGCGGTGCTAATAATAATATAATTTGTCATCATGACATGTCGGTCTGTAGTCATTAGAGAATACAAACAATAACATCAATTACTTCCTTGTGCAATCTAGCCTTACAGCCCTTTGAGTTACCAGCAAAGTTAAACTATTACCATTTAGTGGGCACAAGTTAAGTCACGTTATTTCAGTCAACCAATAAGGAGACTGCATTCAATCTGGCAATCTGGATCGAGGCCAATGTTTCTGTCGACATGTTCATAATTTAACATGCGAGCTTGTTTCTCCGAAGATATTGCTGCCTGCCCATATTATGTGGGAGTTCTAGAAACTGTTCTTGAGGATAAGCAATTGATGTTACGAACGTTTTATACCCTCTGCCATCGGTGCTTTGTTTTCAGTGCACTCGTCGTCACCTCTCATTCAATCATTCATAATTATTAAACTAAATATTTCACATTAATAAATGTAAAAGATCAAAGACTCGTGTACCTAGACTAAAGAAACACGTCTCACAATCATTCAGATTCAGGGCTAGCTATCGTAATGTTCCCTTCTGCTGAATGAGTCGAGACTTGATTCAAATAAATATCCATTCTCGCCATATGTTGAACGTTTTGTGTAATTTGATGTAGTTTTAATAGAAGGGAAGGTGAAAACACATTGTGTCATAACAGCAACCGTTAACGATATTGCCGAACGCAAAATGCACCCACTATTAACAAACCTAGGTGGTAAAACCTAACCTCACATTAAATATAGGTGAAATTTTCAGTTTGACTTTTAACAGTCAATTGGAACAATTGCTCTTGGAGCATATTTTCTGGCTTTGTGCTGAAGTATATGTGTTGTCTTTTCATCACGTCTTACTACCCGTTAGGACTATACGCATTTTAAATACGACAACGGGATAGGGATAAGTCGGATCGAATTTAATTAAAATGTACCCGAATTTGCTTGTAGGGAAAGTTATAAACCATTCAAGAAAAAATAATTTATGTAAATACCCCAGGGAATAGAAGCCCAACCCTCCTTTTACACATCACTCCAGACTAGATTATCCTGGTCAACGTCTAGTCCGTGCTATCACAAATTTTGTTTGTATCCTGCGCTTATAACCAACTCCTCTTAGTAATATTGATATAGTGTATTAATCACAACTTGTGAAAGTGGGGAATACCAGGCCTCCACCGTGGTTCGGATTCCACGTTAAACTGTAGGTTATCCATTTCATCTCACAATCACCCTACCATTACACATTAGCGTAAGTGCGTATAACCAGAACGGGTAGTAAGACACTAATAATATATATAATAATAATAATAATAATAATAATAATAATAATAATAATATTGATATAAGCACCCGGTAATGGGTAACTGATGTGTTCAACTAAGAACCTTGAAATTGTGGATGAAGAAAATTGTCCGTACCCTCTCTCACTCACAATAAAATCGCAAATAATATTAAAACACGTTTTCAAGCCTGTCTTTGACAGGCTGATTTAACGTAAACTGAGTATGCTCTGTCAAAAGTCGTTAAAAATAATAATCCTATCCACTGATACCTTATTCTTCGCTATAGTCTTTGTATTAGTTGAGAAAAAGGGATGTTGACAACAGAAATAATATATAGGATCCCTATGTGACCAAGGATCCCCTTCAAGTTAAAATCCCTATATGACCAGAAAACCCCAACATTCTAAAATGCCTGTGAGAGCGAGGATACCAGATATGCTAGCGCCACCTCATCATGATAATAATGATGTTGATAGTGAGTAAACCAACTCATGTCCTCCGAGGCCACGTACTAGTAGGTCCTACAGTCTAATAGATCCTTGAGGGGATGCAGGCACAGCAGCAATGTAGCGAGGGGTTGCATTGCGAGGGGTAGTCACTGACGGGGGTGGGTATTGATCGGTCCAGTGAGCTCCAGGACCGACCCCCAACCCCTGCTAGGGTTGCATCCCCCAACACCTGCACAACTCTACAGTTGTCGGTGGAAACAATCTCCTTTGTGTTTAACCTGTTACACAGATATTACTACTCCTATTACGTAAGTATTGATCTCATGTTAGCCATGCTGAAACCCAGGAGTTACAACTTCTGTTATCCGGGTATTAAAACTCCTACTACCCAGATATTAAACTCTTGATACCCAGGTATAACAGCTCTTGTTACGCGGGTATTACAACTAATTTTGCTTATGTAATTAAAATCCTGTAACAACTACTACCCAGTCATTACAAGTATTGCTACTCAAGTATTACAGCTACTACTAACCAAGTATTACAAATCATACTACCCATATATTACAACTCCTACTACCCAGGTGTTACAGTTCCTACTACCCAGGTATTACAGTTCCTACTAACCATGTTTTACAACCCTTACTACCCAGGTGTTACAACTCCTACTACCCAGGTATTACAGTTCCTACTAACCAAGTTTTACAACCCTTACTTCCCACATGTTACAGCTCCTACTACCCAAGTATTACAACTCCTACTACCCAGGTTTTACAGTTCCTACTACCCAGGTATTACAGTTCCTACTACCCAAGTATTACAACTCCTACTACCCAGGTGTTACAGCTCCTACTACCCAGGCATTACATCTCCTACTAACCAAGTATTACAACTCCTACTAACCAAGTTTTACAACCCTTACTTCCCACATGTTACAGCTCCTACTACCCAAGTATTACAACTCCTACTACCCAGGTGTTACAGTTCCTACTACCCAGGTGTTACAGTTCCTACTATCCAGGTATTACAGTTCCTACTAACCAAGTTTTACAACCCTTACTTCCCACATATTACAGCTCCTACTACCCAAGTATTACAACTCCTACTACCCAGGTGTTACAACTCCTACTACCCAGGTATTACAGTTCCTACTAACCAAGTTTTACAACCCTTACTTCCCACATGTTACAGCTCCTACTACCCAAGTATTACAACTCCTACTACCCAGGTATTACAGCTCCTACTAACCAAGTATTACAACTCCTACTAACCAAGTATTACAACTCCTACTACCCAGGTGTTACAGCTCCTACTACCCAAGTATTACAACTCCTACTACCCAAGTATTACAACTCCTACTACCCAGGTATTACAGCTCCTACTAACCAAGTATTACAACTCCTACTAACCAAGTATTACAACTCCTACTACCCAGGTGTTACAGCTCCTACTACCCAGGCATTACATCTCCTACTAACCAAGTATTACAACTCCTACTAACCAAGTATTACAACTCCTACTAACCAAGTATTACAACTCCTACTAACCAAGTATTACAACTCCTACTACCCAGGTGTTACAGCTCCTACTAACCAAGTATTACAACTCCTACTACCCAGATATTACAGCTCCTACTACCCAGGTGTTACAGCTCCTACTAACCAAGTATTACAACTCCTACTACCCAGGTGTTACAGCTCCTACTACTCAGGTATTAAGCTCCCGATACCCAGATATTACAGCTCTTGTTACCCAGTTTCTACTATTACTCTTACTATAGCGTACTCACGTAGGATAACGGGGTTCTTTTTACCAAGCCCAGGGGTAACATACACACACTGTTGTCTGGGTAGTGATGAGAAAAGAGGAGACTCACAATTAGAGATGGAAATCTTCAGGTAAATTTTAAACAAGAAAATTGTTAAAAAATTATCCGCAGTGTTGACTTAAAGCTTGAGCTGTCAGCTAATACTTTAGCCAAACAGTACATATATTTTAATTTTTTATTGATTATTTACTGGAATTAAAATCCAATTATATAAATAGAAGACAACATTTTAGAGCAATTAATCCCAAGGTTAGGGATATCTTCATTAGGATTTTAATTATAATATTGACTGAACGTTAGCGACACATTCAACCACCAAGCGCTCTAGTCGATAATTGAGTGGGAAAAGAGAAGAGGACTCGTTATTGCTTTATTGTAGCTCAGTTGATGTTTTTGGTCTAAATGTCGTTAATAGAAATAAAGATGAAATGAAAATTTTGAAACTTGGAACATGTCAACTACACTATTGTGTTTCATGTTGCTACAGTGGCGTTGAAAAATTAAATATGTATTTTCTTAGTCCACTCAATGAATGATGAAAAGAGAAATTATGTATTAATTCATAAGGAAGTAATATTGAAAGCTTTTGATAACTGTTTATAGTAACTTTATAAATTAATATATCAAATAAAACATATTTCTACAATTTCAAATTGTACTTTGTACTTTCAAACAATTTTGGGGTCAAAAGTGAATCTCCTATAAAAATCAGACTTCACATTAATTCCATTTGAATAGTTGAACTCTCTCAAGAAAGAAAATTTAATTTTTTTTTTCCAAAATGGAAAATTTTACATTTTAAATATTTTCTCACAAATAAGTCTTGTGCCTTGGTAAATGTGGCCACACTTTCCTCACTGGTGATGAGTCCTCCATCAGCCGTGGTGCGTATTGTAAGGTTGATGAATCTTTAACTGGGAGAGGAAAGAGGTTTGGGGGGGATTGAGTCACGAACGCAGCCGGCTCTTCACTTGTTTATCCTCTCAAAGACGACTCTTGGGACGTAACTTCTCTCTCATCTAACACGACTTCTGCGTTTAAAAATACAATAAAAAAACCTTCCCGGTGAAAATGCCAGTGGCCCCCAACATTCTTTATTTATATCAATCCGCCATTACTTTCCACAGCCCCGCATTATTGTGTAATGGAATGTTGCTCTAGTCCGGAAGTTTCCCGCTTCCGGACTGTTACGTGCAATCTAGTGCTATCTTTCTCTCTATCTAACTTTCACAATGCTCTGATCCTCCCTTCCTCCTAATTCCTTCCCTCTTTCTCTCGCTCTCTTTGTTTTTCACGCTCTCTCTCTGTTCGATCCAAGTCCCCGCCACGTCATATGCTGATCGTGACCACAGGACCAACTGGAGTTAACAATCTACATTTTGTGTTCATGTCATTAGTGTTGTATCATTGTTCCTGTGCTCCTACTTTCTACTATGTTGTATTATTTATACAACTGTCTGCGATGCTATCTGAGTGTTCCTGTGCTCCTACTTTCTACTATGTTGTATTATACAACTGTCTGCGATGCTATCTGAGTGTTCCTGTGCTCCTACTTTCTAATATGTTGTATTATACAACTGTCTGCGATGCTATCTGAGTGTTCCTGTGCTCCTACTTTTTACTATGTTGTATTATACAACTGTCCATTATGTTATCAGAGTGTTCCTGTGCTCCTGCTTTCCACTATGTTGTATTATACAACTGTCTGCGATGCTATCTGAGTGTTCCTGTGCTCCTACTTTCTAATATGTTGTATTATACAACTGTCTGCGATGCTATCTGAGTGTTCCTGTGCTCCTACTTTTTACTATGTTGTATTATACAACTGTCCATTATGTTATCAGAGTGTTCCTGTGCTCCTACTTTCCACTATGTTGTATTATACAACTGTCTGCGATGCTATCTGAGTGTTCCTGTGCTCCTACTTTTTACTATGTTGTATTATACAACTGTCCATTATGTTATCAGAGTGTTCCTGTGCTCCTACTTTCCACTATGTTGTATTATACAACTGTCTGCGATGCTATCTGAGTGTTCCTGTGGTCTTACTTTCCACTATGTTGTATTATAAACTGTCCGTGATATTGTATGAGTCTTCCTGTGTTCTTACTTTTCACTATGTTGTATCATATAACTGTCTGCGATGTTATCTGATTGTTCCTGTGATCTTACTTCCCACTATGTTGTATTATACAACTGTCAACGATGTTGTCTGAACGTTCCTGTGCTCCTATCTTCCACTATTTGGTATTATACAACTGTCCGCGATGTTGTCTGAGTGTTTCTTTACTCCTTCGTCCCACAATGTAGCTTAAATGTTCCTGTAAACTACTCTCCAAATGTTACCTTAATAATCCTGTGTCATACTTTCCTTAATATTGCCTCACTGTTTCTATGTCCTACTTTCCTTAATGTTGCCTTAATATTCCTTTGATCCACAGTCCACAATTTCAGTGTTCCTGTGTCATCTTTCCTTAATGTTCCCTCAGTGTTTCTCTGTCCTACTCTCTGCAATGTTGCCTCAGAATTACTGTGTGATCCTGCTGGATATGGTACATCAATGTTCCTGTGCCCTGCTCTCCACAATGTTGTCTCAATGTTCATATGTCGTAATGTCCACAATGCTGCCCCGGTGCTCTTAAGGTGTCCACAGCATTTCCATAGTATTCCTTTGCTCCTACTTTCAAAAATTTTGTGTCATTTTGTTCCTTTGCTTGCAATGTAGTGCTGTAGTTCCTTTTACCCTACAGTCCACAAAGTATTATCAGTTAATCTCTGCTCCTACTGTTAGGGATGTTTTCCCAGTATTCCTGTGTTCTCATTTTCGGCAATGTCATTTCAATGCCCCTATGCTTGCAATATGGTATTACTTGCTCCTACCGTTTGAAATGTCTTCTCAGTGTTCCTATAATACTACTGTTTTCTATGTTGCCTCAACGTTTATGTTCGCCTACTGTCAGCAATGTTGTATCAGCGTGTTTATAATCCTACTGTCAATAATATTACCTCGGTGTTCCTATGCTCATACGGTTGGAAATGTAATAATTAAAGTCGTCCTGATTACTTTCCTTGTTGACGGTCCTAGGAGTGTCTGACTCAGTTTATCTTGTTGTTCCAGGAGTGTCCTGAGGGAGTGGTGCACGAGGACTCTTTCAAGGATATATATGCCAAGTTCTTTCCCCACGGGAGTAAGTACCAACTTCATTCCTATATAACTAGACTTAGAGCACATGGCAGAATCAACTTAACATCCGTACAACTAGACTTAAAGCACATGGCAGAACCAACCTCACTTCTGTACAACTAGACTTAGAGCACACGACAGAATCAATTTAACATCTGTACAACTAGACTTAAAGCACATGGCAGAACCAACCTCACTTCTGTACAACTAGACTTAGAGCACACGGCAGAATCAACCTCACCTCCATACAACTAAACTTAGAGCACACGGCAGAATCAACTTAACATCTGTACAACTAGGCTTAGAGCACACGGCAGTAAGTACCATCCTCACATTCATATAATCTTTTTTTTACATCCATTACGGTTTCCAGCCCGTGGCATTTTTTTTATTCAAGTCGTATGGTTTTCACTATCGGCTTGCTAAGCCTGCCATAGCTTCATATGCCTTATAGTCTAACTTAAGACCAAGACAGTCACAACATCCAGTCCCCAGCCGTTAAATCATCACTGTGAAAGTGTAATCCCATATTTCATCAATGATCAATTGTTCAGCCATCCCGAGAATTGAATACGGGACCATTAGCTCAGTAGACAGATAGGCTACCGATTGAGCTAAGGTGTCTGATCACATTTATATACCTACCACACACTTAAGTGCTTTCTTAAATAGTATGAACTTTCTCAATTTATTGTAACAATTAATCCTGAAAATATTGTGTTTATAAATAAAATATATCTATAGGTTCAGTATTTGTAAATAATATTAACCTTCAATATCAGGTATAATTGTGAAGCCTGATTCCCAACCTCCATCATGTCTCGTTGAAAGGTCTACTGCTAAACCTCTAACGTCAGGTATCACTGTGAGGTCTTCCGCTAAACCTCCAATGTCAGGTCTCACTGTGAAGTCTGCTGCTATATTTCCAATGTCAGGCCTTACAACGAGGTTCGCTGCTATACCTCCAATGTTAGGCCTTACAACGAGGTTCGCTGCTATACCTCCAATGTTAGGCCTTACAACGAGGTTCGCTGCTATACCTCCAATGTTAGGCCTTACAACGAGGTTCGCTGCTATACCTCCAATGTTAGGCCTTACAACGAGGATCGCTGCTATACCTCCAATGTCAGGTCTCATTGTGAGAACTACCGCTAAAGTTCCAAATCAGGTATCGCTGCTACGGCTGCTACTAGTACCGGACGTATTTTCATACCACTTATTTATTATCCTCTTTTTAGACAAATATATTGATAATTAATAACCAAATCTTCAAATTTATGCCTTAATCTCAATAATCTAACTCTCTGTTTGTCTGTACTTGCACCAGATTATATTAACATAATATAAACAGCTCATTTCCCACCGAAAAAATTGTCTCTATTCCACCATCTCCCTTTCCACTCCCGGGTTTTTTCTTCTTGCAATGTTTTATAGCTCTTCTCTGTCACAAGTTCTTGGCTCCGACCAGCTTTTGGTTGGTTGAGGGATGGCGCTTGAGTCTCCCCTAAATATACGGGCTGGAGCAACTTAGTATCTCGTTACTTAATTACAAACAACTAGGTCAAGCTTTAAAAATACTCGACTGATATCCTTCAGCAATATTCTCCAAGTTGTCATTTAGTCGCACTGTGTGTACTCCTTGAGGTCCTGAAACTCTGCACATCAATAATGACAGAGTGATGGAACCATAACTGTAGATTTAGGGCATTTGTTTATTATATGGTTTTCATGCACTCCTTTATTTGAAAACGATACAATCTGCATTATATAAATGTATGAAATGTAGGGGATCTATCTAATTGCGAGGTTGATATTTACAGGGTTCTCCTGTTTTAGATAATACACACCGCATTACACACTTGTATGGAGGGTAGTAATAAATCTATTTCACGGCGTCAGTGTCTAAACAGGTCTCCCCTGTATTAGATTATAATACAACCCTCATTACACAACAATATTAAATCCTACATCCACAGCTTCTTAAGAGCTCAACAACCTGTAACGAACTAAACCTCACTCATCTTCTAACTATTTAAAGACAACCGTATCAACTTGCACATTAATACAAACTTGAAACAAGAACAATAATTACTCTACTTTACTCAAGTCTTCTACCAATCAAACTTTCCTTAGCTTAAAATTGATGCTATATAAATTTGGGGCCTATTAAGTGTACTTTATACTATCAACAAACAAATTAAAAACACATTTAAACTCAAACCAAAACACACCTCTTGTTTGGGTTAGAAATAACAACTAAGAACGCGAGAAATGGGCAGTGTTTCTGAAGTTTTTGTATTAAAACTTTTTTTTAAAATAAATCAAATATCGCCTTAGTACAAACATCGAGTTTATTTTTATTACATGGTGATATCATAATTTCTTGAAAATCTGTCAATATGTTTCGGAATTTAATGACAACTTTTTTTCTTCATTTAAAAAGTGTGTCAGCTAGTTCCGCTATGCTCATGACATATAGTCAAGAACTGTTGCTATTCCCCTGTTAAAGAAATTGAACTATATGTTTGTACAGAATACTTTTATTTTTATTTTTGCCAAAATGTTTTGCTATAAAACCTGCAAAAACACTGGTCTGTTATTGCGTCCCCTACATCCCCACCTTAAGGGGAACTCCCACCAAATATCTAAAATACTTGTACTACTAACCTCCTTAAATCTGATGGTAGTTATTATTTAATAGATTTGTAAATTTCTCTCCTATTAAAATAAAGGTTGTTTGTTACAACAAAAGT